>CM070875.1:182023289-182530789 GCA_036365515.1 Torymus aiolomorphi
GGACCGTACCACTGAATTTTGTTAGAGCATCAAATAGAACATTAGAAATATCTATTCTCAATAATATTAGGCTTACACAATAAGCAATACCTAATTATGAATTAATAATAAATTAAGCTATAGAGGTTAATTACTATAAAGCTGTCAAAATGAAATCAGGCAACAGACTGATAATTTCATTCATAATTAGGTATCGCTTATTGTGTAAGCCTAATATTATTGAAAATAGATATTTCTAATGTTCTATTTGATGCTCTAACAAAATTCAGTGGTACGGTCCATGCCATAAGATGTATGAATAATATTCAGTTTCATTAATCATGTTATCAAAAATTGAAATTATGGATTTTTCTTGATATTTCAAAAAATTGTAACTTTTTTCCCTATGCTCGGCCAGTATTGATAAAAAAGCATTTTGAAGGGTTTTCGAAGAAGAATACAAAAAAAAATTTGTCGAATAAAGAATATTTGGCCGCAGCCTCAATATCCTTTGATGAAGGTATACTAAGAAGCAGCCAATCAGAGACTTTCAAAAAGGGTCATAAAATAAATACTGGCACATTCTACAGAAAAAATTCAAACCTTTTGCCAATCAATGTACTATACAAAAAGTTTCAAGATTTTCAGTTAAAAAATGAATAAACTTGGATTTTAACCAAAAATTGCAAAAAAATTGAATTTTCAATATTGCATAGCTTTTTTATTTTTGCAAATATCGACCTAAAATTTGAGGAACATTTTTTGTTCATAAAAACTAAAAGACAACGAGTTTTGAGGGATTTTAAAATTTTGAGCTGCTGACTTCACGTGAAATATCCCATATACCTGAAACAACAGGAGGGTGTAACAAAATTTGCGACCAAGGGTTGAACTTCAAATGAACCTGAGTATGGTATATAAGTTGATCCGCATTTTAAAATATACACCTTCTATCATATAAACGCATAACTGCAAATTGAACATTTTAACAAAATTTGTATTATTAGAAGTATTATCATTAATAATTACTTTGCATTATACTTGTCATGCTACTGAATGATTGGCAAAAGTAGAGCTACTATAATTTCATTGAGCTAGGCTCATAAGTTTCTTTAGCTTCTTTTCAAATTTTATGAGTTTTGTTGAAAAAAAACGGAAAAGAATTAATTTTATGTCAAGACATCTAGTTTCTTATAAATAGATAACTAAATAAACTCATGTAATTGTAATTCTTTTCTGTTATAATTAAATATGTTCGCCCATACACCTTTCCTTATAACTAATAATTGTGCGTATTTCGTCTATACGCATTTTTGCATTATAAACAACTGTGCGTATTTCGCTTATACATATTTTTGATATTATAAATAATTGTGCGTATTTCGCTTGTACGAATTTTTTATTATAAATAATTGTGCGTATTTCGCCTATACGCATTTTTGTATGATAAATAATTGTGCGCATTTCGCATATACGCATTATTTATTATGAATAATTGTGCGTATTTCGCCTATACGCATTTTAATATTTACTATTTTTTTTATTACAAACACATGTCAATTTGAACGTAATTACGTTCGAATAAGTATTTATTTATAATCACGATTTTTACTTATAGTATAAAATTACGTGATTAGTAATACTTTAAGTTTTGACATGTCCAACACCTATTAGCCAAAAACTACGGAGCGCACCACCTAAATATCGTCACCGGCTTCCCCGAAGACCTGGACCACGTATTAGATACGCCCTGATATCCAAACGCAAAAGACTACAAAGCGCACCACCTAGACCTCGTCATCGGCTACCCTGAACACCTGCACTGCGTATTAGATGCGCCCTGATATTTTAATGCAAAAAACCTAGACTCCATCATCGGCTACCACAAAGACCTAAACCACGCATTTGATACGTTCCAACATCTAGAGACAAAAAACTAGGGAGCGCACGACCTAGACATCATCATCGGCTACCCCGAACACTTTGACTACGTATTAGATGCGTCCTGGGATCTAAACGCAAAAAACTTCGGAGCGCATCACCTCGACTCCATCATTGACCACCTCAAAGACCTAGACGACGCATTCGATGCTTTCAATTATCGATAAGTAACACTTCCTTATAATAGTTGTTATTTCCGTATTAGCAGGTAGCAACCGTTACCGCTATAGTATTTCTCCCTTACAATTGAAGGTGGAAGCAATGTATACTAAAATCGTGTGACGCTGTTACGTCGGTATATGCCGCTGATCCAACGATCGTATAATTGTGTAATTGTTGTAGTATGAAAAGCAACATACCGTAAAAGTATGGGTCCCTTACTAAGATTGCTAAAACCACCTTACTTATATAGTAAAGGAACTCCTATACTCCACGAGTAAGCCGTTTTAACTGTAGCAGTAAGAGTTTTCTTTCCGTGTGCACCCGCAGAAAACTGTTACTTTTTGGGGAGATATAATTCGTACCTAAAAATCAGGTGTGCCCTAAATACTGACATTAGTCTAGGCACCAGGGGGTTTCCGTGGCCGATGGATGTCCACGCCTCCACCAAAGCTTTTCTTACGTATTTTTGTCTGCTGATTCTGAATTTCGAAGGTGGACAGTCGCCAGAATGTTAGTTTTTGTTATTAACAATTTAATTGTTTAAACTGCGGCCAAATCAATATGATTAATTATAACTGAATCCTAACTGTCTAAAACTGTAGTAAATTGATCTAGAATTATGCACGTTTGCGCTCGAATTCGCGACTTATTGCACTAAATTTGCAATAATTCGGGTTCTAATCAAAATTTTTCAATTCTGAAAAAACGAGCATATTCTAGATCAATTTACTACAGTTTTAGGCAGTTAGGATTCAGTTATAATTAATCATATTGATTTGGCAGCAATTTAAACAATTAAATTGTTAATAACAAAAAACTAACAGTCTGGCGACGTTCCACCTTCGAAATTCAGAATCAGCAGTCAAAAATACGTAAGAAAAGCTTTGGTGGAAGTGTGGACATCCATCGGCCACGGAAACCCCCGTGGGGCCTAGGCTACATCTCGAGTCTGTCGCGGGAGCGCAGACATTCAAGTATACCTTCGTCGTCCCTTCTCCGTCGTGTCCGCCTAGGTGATGTCCTCGGGAAGTGGTAGTTGCGTTGGCTGCCCTCGAGGAGAGTAGAATAAAATGAAGACCTGTTGTCTTCTGCAGGAGCTCTTCGCCTAGAGCAAAACAAAATATATTAATAATGTTTTAGGCAGTGGGGATGAGGAGAGCAGTATCAAACTGCCAGGAACAGAGGAGTAGACAGATGGAAAGTTGGAGGCTAGGTTCGGCTATACTACAGGATAAAGTCCAAATCCGAAGTGAAGTACTTACTCGAGTGTCACGGAAGCGCGAACTACATTCAACTACACCTTCGCCCTCCCTTCTCCGTTGTGTTCGCCTAGGTGATGTCCTCGGGAAGTGGTAGTTGCGTTGGCTGTCCTCGAGAAGAGTAGAATTATATGAAGACTTGTTGTCTTCTACAGGAGCTCTTCACCTAGGACAATACAAAATATATTAATAATGTATTAAGGAGTAGGGATGAGGATAGCAGTATCGAACTGCCAGGAACAGAGGAGTAGACCGATGGAAAGTTGGAGACTAGGTTCGGCTGTACTACAAGATAAAGTCCAAATCCGAAGTGAAATACTTACTCGAGTCTGGCACAGGAGATCAAACTATATTTATATACACCTTCGCTCTCACTTCTACGATATGTTTGTCTAGCTGATGTCTTCAGGACGTGGTAGTTGTGTTGGCTGCCCTGGAGGAGAGTAGAATTATATGAAGACGTGTTGTCTTCTGCAGGAGCTCTTCGCCTAGGGCAAAACAGAATATATTAATAAAGTGTTAAGCAGTATAGGAATGAGGATAGCAGTATCGACCTGCCAGAAACAGAGAGAGTAGATAGATGGAAAGTTAAGATATCTGTAGAAAATGGAAAGGGTCTTTAGAATGAAAAGTCGAAAAAATGCATGTGCATTTCCAACTAAGACCTCATCACCCTCGCTTAAAGTTTACCAGAATGTTAACACACAATCCAATACATGTTGAGGCATTGTATATTAAATTTTAGATCTTCTCAATCAGCCAGTGTAGGCGAAATAACTTTTTTTCTTGAACATTTCTTAAAAAGAGCATACAAATTGCAATATCTTCACACTTGCTAATTATTTAGATTTGAAACTTGATAAACAATATCCCTCAGCATGTATTACATAGTGTGTGTAAAGTTTGAAATATTTGTAGAGAATGGAAAGGGATCTTTGAAATGAAAAGTCGAAAAAGCGCGTGTGCATTTCCAATGTAGACCTCCTCACCCTCGCTTAAAGTTTATGAGAATGTTTACACACAATCCAGTACATGCTGAGGCATTGTATATTAGGTTTCAGATCTACTCAATCAGCCAGTTTGGAGGAAATTACTTTTCTTTCTTAAAAATTTCCTGAAAAAGCACAAAAATTGCAATATCTCCAGACTTGCTAATTATGTATATCTGAAACTTGATAAACCGTCCCTCAGCATGTATGCCATTATGTATGGAAAGTTTAAGATACTTGTAGGGAATGGAACGGGATCTTTGGAACGAATTGTCGAAAAGCCGCATGTGCATTTGCGACAAAAACCTCCTCACACTTTCTCATAGTTTACCAGAATGTTCTCACACAATGCAATGCATGCTGAGGCATTGCATATTGAGTTTCAGATATACTCCATCAGCCAGTTTGGAGGAAATGACTTTTCTTTCTTAAAAATTTCCTGAAAAAGCACAAAAATTGCAATATCTCCAGATTTGCTATTTATGTAGATCTGAAACTTGATAAACTGTCCCTCAGCATATATTGCACGGTGTGTGTAAAGTTTAAGATGTGTTGAGAGAATGGAAAGGGATCTTTGGACTGAAAAGTCGAAAAAGCGCAAGTGCATTTCCAACTAAGACCTCCTGACCATTGCTTAAAGCTTACCAGAATGTTAACACGCAATCCAATACATGTTAAGGCATTGTATATTAAATTTTAGATCTTTTCAATCAGCCAGTGTACGGGAAATAACTTTTTCTCTTGAACATTTCTTAAAAAGAGCATACAAATTGCAATATCTCCATACTTGCTAATTATTTAGATCTGAAAGTTGATAAACAATACCTCAGCATGTGTTACATAGTGTGTGTAAAGTTTGAAATATTTGTAGAGAATGGAAAGGGATCTTTGAAATGAAAAGTCGAAAAAGCGCGTGTGCATTTCCAATGTAGACCTCCTCACCCTCGCTTAAAGTGTGTGAGAATGTTTACACACAATCCAGTACATACTGAGGCATTGTATATTAGGTTTCAGATCTATTCAATCAGCCAGTTTGGAGGAAATTACTTTTCTTTCTTAAAAATTTCCTGAAAAAGCACAAAAATTGCAATATCTCCAGACTTACTAATTATGTAGATCTGAAACTTGATAAACTGTCCCTCAGCATGTATTCCATTATGTATGGAAAGTTTAAGATACTTGTAGGGAATGGAAAGGGATCTTTGAAACGAAATGTCAAAAAGCCGCATGTGCATTTGCGACAAAAACCTCCTCACTCTTTCTCATAGTTTACCAGAATGTTCTCACACAATGCAATGCATGCTGAGGCACTGTATATTAAATTTAGATCTTTTCAATCAGCCAGTGTACGGGAAATAACTTTTTTTCTTGAACATTTCTTAAAAAGAGCATACAAATTGCAATATCTCCATACTTGCTAATTATTTAGATCTGAAAGTTGATAAACAATACCTCAGCATGTATTACATAGTGTGTGTAAAGTTTGAAATATTTGTAGAGAATGGAAAGGGATCTTTGAAATGAAAAGTCGAAAAAGCGCGTGTGCATTTCCAATGTAGACCTCCTCACCCTCGCTTAAAGTGTGTGAGAATGTTTACACACAATCCAGTACATACTGAGGCATTGTATATTAGGTTTCAGATCTATTCAATCAGCCAGTTTGGAGGAAATTACTTTTCTTTCTTAAAAATTTCCTGAAAAAGCACAAAAATTGCAATATCTCCAGACTTACTAATTATGTAGATCTGAAACTTGATAAACTGTCCCTCAGCATGTATTCCATTATGTATGGAAAGTTTAAGATACTTGTAGGGAATGGAAAGGGATCTTTGAAACGAAATGTCAAAAAGCCGCATGTGCATTTGCGACAAAAACCTCCTCACTCTTTCTCATAGTTTACCAGAATGTTCTCACACAATGCAATGCATGCTGAGGCACTGTATATTAAATTTAGATCTTTTCAATCAGCCAGTGTAGGGGAAATAACTTTTTTACTTGAACATTTCTTAAAAAGAGCATACAAATGGCAATATCTCCTCACTTGCTAATTATTTAGATCTTAAACTTGATAAACAGTCCCTCAGCATGTATTACATAGTGTGTGTAAAGTTTGAAATATTTGTAGAGAATGGAAAGGGATCTATGAAATGAAAAGTCGAAAAAGCGTGTGTGCATTTCCAAGGTAGACCTCCTCATCCTCGCTTAAAGTTTATGAGAATGTTTACATACAATCCAGTACATGCTGAGGCATTGTATATTAGATTTCAGATCTACTCAATCAGCCAGTTTGGAGGAAATGACTTTTCTTGAAAATATTTTGAAAAATACACAGAAAATGCAGTATCTCCACACTTGCTGATTATTTAGATCTGTAATCTTTGGAATGAAAAGTCGAAAAAGCGCATCAAATCTATAGTTGGCCGTTGTTATTTATACGCCAGATTGCTAGATAGGTATACCTATATATACGTAAAACCTAACCTTCAATTTTCTTTAGCCGAAGAATTGACGCTTGATTAAAATAGGCAAGGATTGACGCTTGACTAAAGAAATAATAGTCCCTTCCATCTCAGACTTTCAAAACAGTGATTTTTACACGTTTCTAAGTGGGTTATAGGTTATTTGTACGACAGATCTGTCGTACAAATAACAACGCCGTAAAATAAATAAATTCTTGAATGACTTACTTTTCTGTCTTACGGCGGGGCTAAGTCCAAGCGGCACGGTCCGTTGGGTGTGCACGCACACGGTGCGGTACGGACGCTACGGTCTGCGAGGTGGGCGGCTGATGCGGCGCTCCAGGCTGCGCCGTCTGCGAGCGGTCCAGGCGGCAGGCACACCGATGACACGTCGATTAGCAATGGATAGAGGAGGGCACAGGTGGCGAAGGTGGCGGCGGAGGTGGTGGCGGCAACACGGGACCGCCTCCCGGAGGGCCTAGGCCCAGGCATCGGCGATGGACTGATGGCTCAGCTGTGCTGCAGCCAGCAGCGCATGCGCGTACACACACACGGGCAAGGCCGCGCCGCTGGCCGCTGCCGTCGCTGCCGTCGCCGACTCGCGAATCTCGCGATGCTACATATTACCCATATGGTACAATAATCTATTTTTTTTTTTTAATATTATGCATAATCATGAGTGCATTGCCCTCCGTAATGACATTATGAATCATTCTGCAAAGTTTCACGTCGATATTTTAAGGCATCTGAGAATGGCATTTGAACGAAATTTTCGTTCAAATGCCATTCTTAGACGCTTTTGAATATTGACTTGGCATTTTGCAGAATGATTAATAATGTAATTACGGAGGGCAATGCACTCATTATTTTTCATATATCGTTATATTCTTTTTTTTCTATTAAAAACAATATATTTTTTGCTCGGTCGGTAAAAATTGAGTTTGACACCCCCTTAAAAGAAAAAGTGACGAATATATATATTCCCCATGGATATATTTTAGTTTCTCTAGATGTCATTTCTTTGTTTACTAACATACCGGTAGAATTAGTTTTGTGTAGTTTAGATAAACGGTTTCATAAGATTCAATGTCACTCAAAAATTCCGTTTGATAACATAATATACATAGTTAAATTTCTTTTTGACAATACTTACTTTCTGTTTAACAATATAATTTATAAACAAATCTTTGGTACACCCATGGGCTCTCCGATTTCACCGTTATTTGCAGATATTGTTATGGAAGACTTAGAAATCACAGTTCTCAGTGAATTAAAAAATAATCATAATATCTCACCATTGTTCTATTTTAGATATGTTGACGATACAATTTTGTGTGTGAAAGAAGAAGAGCTAGACCTAATTTTAAACAAATTTAATAGTTATAATAAATATTTACAATTTACACACGAGTTACATAACAATAACATGATTCCATTTCTTGATGTCACTTTAACAATAATTAATAATAGTATTATTACTAATTGGTATCAAAAACCCACAAACACTAATACAGTTTTAAATTTTAATTCAAACCACACAATTCAATTAAAACGCAATATCATTTACAATCTAGTAGATAGAGCTCTTCTTCTTTCGTACCCACAATTTCATAATGAAAATTTGATTATGGTTAAAAAAATACTCGCCAAAAATAGCTACCCTGATAATTTTATTGATAGTTGTATTCGTTATCGCGTGAGATATCACACTTATGGCAATTCAAAACTTAATAATAATATGTCTACAATCAAAAATGTTATATCGATTCCGTTTCATGATAAATTATTTTTTACATGTAAGTCTTCCTTCAAAAAGTATGGTTTTACTATAGTTCCTTGTATGTCAAACAAATTAAATAGCATTATTAAGTTAGGTAAAAATAAGCTGGAAAAATGGTGTGAGACCAATGTGGTATACGAGATTGCGTGTAAGGATTGTAATGCCACTTATGTTGGCCAAACAAAGAGATGTTTAAAAAAGAGAATATATGAGCACAAAAAAACCCCATTAGACAAAATATTACCAATTCCGACTCATGTAAATAATTTTTCACATAGTTTTGATTATGATAATGTTAAAATTTTAGATAAAGAACCAAATAATTTTAAAAGATTAATTGCGGAAAATATTTTTATTAATATCAATAATAATAACATTAATAAACAAGAAGACTTTAACACTATTAGTAAACAATATAATAAATTAAATAGATATTTAAATAAATCAGATTCCTAAGTATAACTATTCTCTGTTTGAAATTTCTCTTTGTTTGTGTGAAGGTGTTCTATTATGGCTTTCTATGTATACGTGAATAAGTAAGTTCGGGTACCTTCGGGTATCTCCGCCTGCGTTGACTCTGTTACATACTTACATCTATTATATGACTGCCATAGACTGAAAACGCGTACGACGATAGAGATGTATTCGTCTCTGATGTGATATTAGTTATTTAAGTATTATGGTATGACCATTAATTTTTTTACTTTTATACAATAACAAAGTTTATAATATCCATATTTATTGTGAAAACATTACTATACAATTATAATTTTTATTATTTTTTTAATAAAGGCCTGAAGAGGTCCCATACCAGGGACGAAACGTTGCCGGTATTTATGGAAAAAATTAACTAAAGGAGTTTTTATTTAAGCCTTGGGTTGTCCTCCCACATTTGCTGTGTTATCATTTCACTAATTATATAATTTACTAAAAAGTCAAAGCAAAAATGTTTGTTGTATGGCTTTTACTGGAATCGCTGCAACGTTACTACCTAAAGGAATGACGGTTCACAAAGTACTAGGTTTGCCTGTACCTTTATTATCAGATTCTTCATCTAATATCGCTGTGTAATCAAAAAAAGGGCAATTTTTGAGGCAAACAGATGTGTTTATTTGGGATGAGGCCCCAATGGCTCCGCAATATGCATGAGAAATCATGGACAGGACTTCAAAAGATATTATGAGTAATGATTTATTGTTTGGTGGTAAAATTGTCATTTTAGGTGGAGATTTTAGACAATTATTACCTATATTACCACGAAGCATTCGAAGTGAGGTTATAAATTTATCTATCAAAAGTAGTATTTTGTGGAATGTGTTTCATAAATTTAAGTTAACGACTAATATGAGAGATAGAGATGAAGATATTACATTTTCAAAATTTGTTTTCGATGTGGGAAACGGTGATTTAAATGACAACAATGATAATATTGATATTCCTGAACGATCTATAACTACTGATTCTAATTTCATTAATTGTATGTATGGACATTTGATAAGAAATCACCTTTATGATGAAATGAGCTCATCGGTTATATTAGCTGCACGAAATATAGACGTGAACGAAATTAATAAAACTGTCGTATCGTTATTAGATAGTTATAATGAACGTATATATACGAGTGTTGATTCCGCTGATCATTGTGATGATAATGGTTTAATGGGTGAAGGAATTTTACCAGAATATCTTAATTCATTGAATCCACAAAATTTACCACCTCACGAATTACATTTACGAATAAATTCTATTGTTATGCTTATCAGAAATATTAGTATACATGAATGATTATGTAATGGAACACGATTAAGAATTTTAGATTTAAATAATAATTTATTGAAATGTAAAATTTTAGCGGGGGATAAAGGGGGTCAAGTTGTTTTTTTAAATCGCATTACTTTATATTCTGATAATGAGTATCCTTTTACTTTCAAAAGAAGACAGTTTCCAATAAAATTGGCATTTGCAATGACTATCAATAAAGCTCAGTGCCAAACATTTTCAAATGTATTAATTGATTTACAAAAAGATGTTTTTAGTCATGGACATTTATATGTTGCAATTTCGCGTGTCCCTTCTTGGAATGGATTAAAATTCTATTTAGGTTCTAATCGAATTAATAATAAAGTAAAAAATTACGTTTTTAAAGAAATTTTATAATAAATAGTATCTTTAATGTATGTATGTATGTATGTATCTATTATTATTATTGTTGTTATTATTATTATTATCATTATTATTATTAGTGTACAATTTAAAATGAAGAAAATATTTACATTTATTTACATATGTTTAATATGTTTACTTTATGCAATGTATGCGTAAAGTAGTGTTCTTTGAAATGATATAGAATATTACTATATAGTGATCCTAATGGCTTATCCACCAGGTAATGTTTTTGTAAATAAAAAACAACATTTGTCGTGTTTCAACGTTTCGGACACTTTTCTTTGTGTCCCTCATCAGGATTCTATTCAAAAAAATGTTTTTACATAAATTATTACAAGTATGTTAAACGTAAATAACTAAATCACATTAAATATATGAACAAAAACTTACAATGAGACAGTGTCAATCTAGTTACGCAGAGAACAATCCGCTCGTCAATAACTAGATTTTACAAAATTTCGGCTTATATACTACCCTAATGTGTGTGTATTCGAAAATATACTTTATCACAGATATATCTACTACATATAAATGGTGACGTGAGGTAGAAATGGTGGGAGAGGCGTCGCTGACAGAGCTCGTAGACGGAGAGAGGTAACAGGGCGACACACACAGGAGGAGGTGGCACTATCGATGTTCTAATAAACGGACTAAGCCAACTTCCACGCTGTGTAGTCATACCTCCTACATGTGTGCGTTCCTAATACCTTTACAAAGTCATAGAACGGCAAGTACATTATTTCGAAGATGAGAAATCGAAATTTTTTATAAACGTATTATATTCGTTAGGTAGCCTTATAATTTCGAACTGCTTATTCATAAAATTTGATTGTGTGTGTATAAAAAACGCCTCTGAAAAAAGCCTTTTTCCATTATTTATTTCATTATCTAATATTTTTATATTTTCGAAATCTATTGTGTGATTTGTTTCATTAGTGTGCATAAATAATCCGGAATTTTGATCTTCATCTTTATATTTTTTTGCGTGTTCTTTTGCTCTGACTTGTAGGCGTCTACTCGTTTGTCCGACATGAGAAGCGTTGCAATCGCGGCAATTGATCTTATATACGATATTGACTTGATTCACTTTTTCTGTTTTATCTTTACCTAACTTTATAATATTATTTAACTTATTTGTAATACTATAGATAACCTTTGTACTAAATTGTTTAAAGAAGTTATGATTGAAAAATTCCAGTTCCTTAACATAAGGCAAGCTAATGATGGCTTTATTATTAACAGGTTCTGTTTGTTTAAAATTTTTTGTAAATTTTATCTTCCTTAAACGTTTATTTATGTGAAAATCTATAACTTTTAACGGATAATCATTCAGTCTTAACACCTTTTTTATAAATGATATATTTTCGTTGTGGAAACTGTTATGCGATAATTTTATGGCTCTATCTACTAAGCAATATATAATAGCTATTTTATTACTGAGGAGGTGGTGTGAATTATAATTTAAATAGCGTCCTGAGAAAGTTGATTTGCGGTACCAATTTGTAATTATATGTCTATTTTTGTCTATTATAATTTTAAGATCTAAGAAGCTAATACTTTCATTCTGTGCTATTTCAACCGTAAATTGTAAGTTTTTGTTGTATGTATTAAAAGTATTAAGAGTGTGGTCTATTGAATTGCTAGGTACACATAACAAAATATCGTCAACGTAACGGAAATAAAACATAGATTTAACATTCAATTTTTTTATACACTCAGTTTCAAGATCTTACATAACTATATCAGATAAAATCGGGCTTAATGGATTACCCATTGCCGAACCAAATGTTTGTTTATAGAATTTTTTATTTAATTGAAACAAATTATTGTTCAAAATAAACTTTATAACTTCTATAAATTCCGTGCAAGACATATTGATTTTGTTATACAACTGCGTCCATCTTTTTTCAATAGATTGAACAACCAAAGTATCGGGTACATTCGTAAAGAGATTGACTACATCCAGACTAATAATATCAAAATCAGACGGGATAACAATGTCATTAATTTTTTCTCTTAATGTTAAACTTTTTCTCTTAATGTTAGGGTAGTATATAAGCGGAAATTTTGTAAAATCTAGTTATTGACGAGCGGATTGTTCTTTGCGTAACTAGATTGACACTGTCTCATTGTAACTTTTTATTCATATATTTAATGTGATTTAGTTATTTACGTTTAACATACTTGTAATCATTTATGTAAAAACATTTTTTTTAATAGAATCCTGATGAGGGATACAAAGAAAAGTGTCCGAAACGTCGAAACACGACAAATGTTGTTTTTTATTTACAAAAACATTACCTGGTAGATAAGCCATTAGGATCACTATATAGTAATACAAAGAAAACTACCATTAGATGCAACTAACAATCTGATATAGAATATGTCTACAGAATATATAGAAAGAATATGGTTTAACACGAATTATAGATAATTAAAGTGTGTAAAAATTGTTATACTTTGAGTATAACACTATACACACTGCACTCATGCTAGAGCCCTCTCCACTGTCTTTTTTCCTAAATCTATTTGCTTTTTATTTTCCATGCCCTCTTCTATCGGCAGTATTCGTTCGAGGTCTATTTTTTTTTTGTTTCTACGTGACAATGGAATTCGTTACACCATGTATCTAGAATTAACATTTTAATCGAATAATTAACAGTATACATTAACAAATATATTTACGTAATGAGTCATATTACACAATTATTGTAGCCGACTCAAGAGAACCCAGCGACATTGTAGGCACGCGTAGCGCGCCCAACATTCTAGTACATCTGGCTTGTCATTTTGAAGCTGAATTGCGTTCCAACGAAATGTTTTACAATTTCTTCGCAAGCGGTTTATGTGACCGGGTATAATAGGCGTCAATCCAAAACTATCAAAGTATAGACCGTTAGAAGATCTATCGACGTAGAACGCAACCAAATGCATACCAGGTTTGGTATGGTCGTCAGTATTAATGATGAACGCCGTCGGTTTGGTCCACACCCGTCGGATTTGATCGGCTGGGAATACACCTACAGGATGCGACTGGATTGGTGAAAGGATCTTCAATATTTGAAGACTGGCCATTATGAAGATCGATTAAATTTTTAATTAAATAACTAAAGTGTGAAGATAAGTAGCCTTTCAAACGATAAGCGTGATTTAACGCACATCGATATTTATGACCCGAAAATTTTAAAGCGTGATGCATACAATATACATTAGATGATAACTTATCAAACGGAGGACAATCAACGTCGTACACCTAATTTGATGATTTCGTTCCCTATATTTTTATGAAGCATCAACCGCTGCCTCTAACGTACATTTTTTCGCTGCCTCTAACGTACATTTTTCGAGCACTTTTTGAT
The DNA here is from genome assembly GCA_036365515.1 of Torymus aiolomorphi. Taxonomy (NCBI): domain Eukaryota; kingdom Metazoa; phylum Arthropoda; class Insecta; order Hymenoptera; family Torymidae; genus Torymus; species Torymus aiolomorphi. The sequence continues at coordinate 182,037,384 of CM070875.1, forward strand.
AAATCTTGCAGAGTTTTATGACACACTTTCAAATCAACTTCACCTTCCAAGTAATTAATGCCGTGACAATGCTGAGTTAACCAATTATTTTGTCTGCTAATTTCAGCGCTCAAATCATCTACACAAGCCGTCGGAGCCACTAACCAATGACCGTGAAAATCACCACTAAGAGCAACAACAGCGATTTCCTTTGGTACATTGTTATTGTCAGTATCTTTGAGACACTAAATATCTATAACTAAATCCATCGTTTTTATGTAGCTTGCAATGGCGATCACGACTCGAAACGTACTGACTACGAAGATGCAAATCTTCTACTTTTATGTAGTACAACAGCGCCATCTGTACTTCGTTATTCTAACGACTAAAGTCTACAATAGCTTGACGCGATACGTCTACTTCCAGAATATTATCGTACTCAGCATAGATTTGTCCTTGACAGGTTCAGCCCAAGCGTATTTGCTGAGAACATCGATAACAGTTAAAACGTAGCTGTAAACATCGTTGTAAGATTTTATAGATCTCATCCACATCAAATCAGCTTCCCACACGTCGTCGAAACTGCGCACATTATAATTATGTCTAAGAAAACAATGCCGAACAGGTCTATGCAAGTTGTAAGCATCTTGGCTCTCAAGCCATTCAGTAACACTTTGACGATCATATTTTTTACGCGCAGCTCGCAAAAGTTTATCAGCACCAGCGTACGCCGAAGGTCGATGTGCTTCGTAATAAAGTTTTTCAAACGTTTTATTCATTGTTTGAGATTATTATTTTGTCTATTTTCTTCTTATCCTTTGGTTTCTGTTCCTTCTCCTTCGTATCCTTTTTTATTTGCCCACGCTTTGATTTGTTATCTTTCTTGTCTCGTTTTCTGATAGCATTCTTGATACGCGAAAACATGTTTTCAAAAGTTATCTTGCTAACCATGCAGCAAGCTATCATCATCGCGACTGTTCTTTCGTCAGACGTCGTTTCTTCGGCGAGCATGCGAGAGAAGGCATATCGCGCTAAAACTCGGTCGGCTTAACGACGATCACTGTTTGAGTCAGCTAGATCGATACGCTGTTTGATAAGCTAGATCGTGCTGTCGGCAGGCCTCCCTGAAGAAATTGACGCCCGAAAATTTTTGGCAATGCGTATGGAATGCAGGAATTTTACCTGGCCTCTGTACTATGTCAAGATTGTTCGGGAGATTCAGCGGAGCTAGTTCTTAGTGTGTCTGAGCCCAGCGAAACGCCAAACGTTAGCGTTCTAGCCGCCTTCAGGGTCAACGGCAGCTTTCAACTCACGTGGAGAAGAAAGCACGCCGGCCAATAACGTCACTGGTGACTTCGTCGGGAGCCATGCTCATAATAGCTGGCTCACATCATTAAGGTTTGCAGCAACCCGAATACTTGAAAGCGGGAGGCTAAAGAGCCATCATAAAGGCCTCCGTGCCAAATACCGATACAAATATCCACTGCTTAGTAGGGAAACCGAAGAGGAGTGAGGTGTGAGTACTCTGTTAAATGTACCACAGAGGGGAAACCCGATGACGAAAGCGAAGTGGCAAACATTGATTTTTGATGAAACAAACACTAGTACAACCTCCACTTCCTAGCAGGGCAACCGAAGAGCAGAGAAATGCAAGTACTTCACACTACTAGTCACAGAGGGGAAACCCGATGATGAAAACGCAAGTGGCAAATAAATGATTTTGATGAAATAAATACGCCAACAGTATCAGGTGTTATATGGCGGCTCTCACGGGCTCCAAAACTCAAAAAACTTTGAACGCGTTAGGCTACCCACCGCACAGACTGGCGTCCGGTCTGAAATTGGGGAGGCAAGCCCTCGGGCTGTCGAAACGCAGGGCCAGTAAGGCGGACACTGGTACACCGGATTGGGCCAAGCCCAGGTAGGCGAGCGAAAGCTCAAATCCCGCTAATTTGAACGAATTGAACAACCTACATTGGCCCGAGTGGGAAAGGACTCGGTGTGGCAGTGGTACCCAGGCTTTAACGGATGGCATGATTATTCGGATGCTACTTAATAGAGCGGAAGTCGGCGGGTTACTAGAACCGCCGCCATGCTACCGACATGTACGACTCTGAGTCTGGTCGGCGTTTATGCCCCATGGCAACCAGAGTTCGGTACCCAGTCTATGGGACCGCCGATCGAGGTTAACCGATCTCCAATATACAAACCTGATATGGCTTTAGATACAATCGGCTTGGTACCTAGGGGTCTAAGTGGGTATACAAAGCTAAAGACAGATCTGTGTGAGGGCGATAAGTGCCCGCAGGGACGTGAGCCCGTCCTAAGAGGAAAAGCGTCTAGTACACGCACCAAAGGTTGTCGGCAGGCCTCATCTAACGGATTGATTCCAACGTCGCCATGTTCGATATGCTCTGCTAGCTTAGTTCCAGGTCCACAAAATTTGTAATGCGGTACATGCATTTCAAACGCTAATAAATGAACGAATACATCTAGAACGCCTTTTTCAGAACATGTTTTCCTCTTGTTCTTCTTGAGAATTTATTAGCGCAGCCCGAATGTCTTGCTCATTCCGCGCCATGACAGTATTTCAAAGTGTGGTGAAGAAACCTTCTTTTTTCAGCCGACTTCTTTTTTTTTCTTTTTCCGGGTTGCGTTGAATCTGTTTCATCAGCCGCACTGTCGCCGCTACTCTGAACTCTCAAAATAGGAACGGAAGGTGGTGTGGTAAAAGCACTGTTTTCTGAAGGCTCACTGGTGGATGAGGGTCTGGTAACGTCGTTCCAAACACGCTTGTTACCTATAAACTCTCGAGGTACAGTTGTTTGGCGAAGAGCGACAGCGAACTGAAGATGATCAGGCGGAGCGCTCCTTTTTCTATCTCTCATTGTGTCATTCACCAAGTCGACAATGTTGGCTCCGGGCACAATTGTGCCATCTATCGTTACAGCCCCGTTGGCATCCCAAACCACTTTACCACCAGCTCGCAAGCATTGCACGAGCTGTTTGGCTTTCGTTTTGTACTTTTTCGGAACGGTATAGATAATGTTTGTGTCAATGAGCTCATAGGTTTCCTCCCCCTCCCCCTCCTCCCCCTTCTCCCCCTCCTCATCCTCCTCCTCCTCCTCCTCCTCCTCCTCCTCCTCATAATAAAGTTCTACTTCAGTCCGAAGCGAACTACTTACTCGAGTCGGTCGCAGGAACGTGAACTTCATTCAACTTCCCCGTCGTGTTCGCGTCGGCGATGTCCTTGAGAAGTGGTAGCTGCGTCGGCCGTCCTCGAGGAAACTAAAATCGTATGAAGGCGTGTAGTCTTCTGCAGGAGCTCTTCGCCTTAGGCAGAAAAAAATATATTAATAACGTGTCAAATATTAGAGATGAGGAGAGTAGTATCGAACTGCCAGGAACAGAGGAGTAGATAGATGGAAAGTTGGAGGCTAAGTTCGGCTATACTACAGGATAAAGTCCAAATCCGAAGTGAAGTACTTACTCGAGTTTGTCGCGGGAGCGCGAACTACATTCAACTATACACCTTCGCCCTCACTTCTCCGTTGTGTCCGCCTATGTGATGTCCTCGGGAAGTGGTAATTGCGTTGGCTGCCGTCGAGGAGACTACAATTATATGAAGACGTGTTTTCTTCTACAGGAGCTCTTCGCCTATAGCAAAACAAAATATATTAATAATGTGTTAAGCAGTGGGGATGAGGAGAGCAGTATCGAACTGCCAGGAACAAAGGAGTAGATAGATGGAAAGTTGGAGGCTAGGTTCGGCTATACTACAGAATAAAGTCGAAATCCGAAGTGAAGTACTTACTCGAGTACTTACTGCATTCGACAGCCGGTTTCCAGCAGCCAACGGCCGACTTCCAATAGCCGACAGTCGACTTCCCGCTGGCCATCCGCTCCTCGAGAAAGGTTTGAAAAAACCTTGCGGTCCTTCCTCTATCAACGAGCCGAAAAACAGCAGTGCCTGGTGTATGTTTGTTGGAACGTCAAAATATTGATGTGCGTGCATCTGTGTATGTGTGAGTATGTGTATGGGTGTATTTGCTTCTATGTGTAATTCCTTTCCTTGAGCCTTTGCTAGAGAAAAAAAATTATTTCCCTATGTAATTAAATAGTAAAATAATGTGCAGCTGCAACTCGATGTACGTAACATTTACTCATTAATCAGCAAAATCCCACAGTGTCATACGATTAAATAAAGGAGAAAAAACAATTTCAACTTCTTTTCCTCGAGACTTTCCACGAGAAAAAATGTTTTCCCTATGTAATTCAATAGTCAAAATAATGTGCAGCTGCAACTCGATGTACGTGACATTTTCTCATTAATCAGCAAAATTCCATAGTACCGTTCGATTAAATAAAGGAGAAAAAAGTCGACGCGGTTCTCGTTCTGAAAACAAGATGGGACACGTGGCAAGATACAATTTCGACGACTGTAAGTTATGACTATTCGAGGTAAGACGATATATTTCGACAGCAGAGAGCCCACGTGCGATGAGATCATCCGTGGCAAAGACGAACGGTCGACCGGCTGTTAGTCGCGAATATTGTCTTGTCTTGTGAACATCTCCGTCGCAAAGCATGAGGGTATTATGTGGATTCTGAAGTGTGTCATGGGTCTCTATTGTGCTCCCCATACAAATGTTGCGCGCCAGTACGTTATGTAGATAGTGGTTCAATGCAGAAATTCGGATGTACAGTTCCACGAGAGTGTCGTGGAAGTGTAATCTATCATGAAGTGGTTATGTGATGTCCATGAAGTTACGGTTATTCCATTTCTTTTCAAGCCGTGCGCACGTGATTAGATACTGCACGTGGATGCTAGACACTCACTGCACAGTACAGAGAGGCTATACACAAAAGTTGTAAAAAACCAAAAAAACCCATGAATCGTAAATTTTTTTGTGTAGGTACACTTGTCATGGTTCAGAGAGGATATACACAAAAGTTATAAAAAACACCATAAAAACCCGATAGTCACCCTATAAGAGCATATATTCATGAATCATGTACCATTAGCTTCCAAAATCAGATAAAATATCGACAACGCCATAAAAACCCCATGAATATGAAAATTTTTTATGTAGGTGCATTTGCCATGATGCAGAGAGGCTATACACAAAAGTTATAAACCCTCTCTCTCGCTCTTTCTGTCTCTCTCTCTCTCTGTCTCTCTCTCTCTTACACCCACGCACGCACACACACACACACACACACACACTGTGCGTCGTGCATATGTAGAAACTTTTGCTAACGCAGCACTATGAGGAGGCCCGACCACAGAAGTTATAAAATCTCTCTCTCTCTCTCTCTCTCTCTCTCTCTCTCTCTCTCTCTCTCTATCTCTCTCCCTCCCTCTCCCTCTCCCTCTCCCTCTCCCTCTCCCTCTCCCTCTCCCTCTCTCTCTCTCTCTCTCTCTCTCTCTCTGTCTCTCTCTCTCTCTCTCTCTCTCTCTGTCTCACACACACGTGTTTGTCGCGCATATGCACAAACACACACACACACCCACACACGCATACACACACATGCGCACACACACACGCATGTGTGTGCGCCGCGCATATGCTCAAACTTTTGCTAACGCAACACTATGACGAGGCTCGGACAAGCATTGACCTCGGATGGCGCCGATGAGTCATTGTTTGGGGTCTCGCCATAGTGTTGCAATAACTACTAACATAATTGTACAGTGACAGTGGAATTGAAGTTTTAGAAATAGCTTTTTAGTACTCGAACTGTTATTGGATATTTTATTCTTAAAATAACAGCGATCAATACTAAAGAAAAATAAAGTCCATACTGCCTCTTACGAAAAAAATTTAGTGTACAGATTCAAATCAATTTGGAAAGGAAGCGAAAGGTGTGCTATTGTGTAGAAAAATATTATGGAAACTTCGCTTCTGCCAGAAAGCTACCATCATTAGCCAACGATTGAATCTCAATATGATATAATTGTCATTTTATTTACTGAAGTGAGAACTGTTATGCACTGTAATATATATGGGCAGTTCTCGGAGAGATCGTGTGCAAACAAAATAAAATTCTTTTTTAACCTAAATGTCTTCCTGGGCATCCCACGAGTGCCCCTGAATTTTTTCAGATTTTTTGAAGCCCCCCAAAAAAAGCTGTGACGTCACACATATGGCTAGAACATGCATTTTTAGCTTTTTTGCCTATTTTCAAGCCTATATAACTCCAAAACGATGCAATTTTCAGAAAAAGTGATACATACATTTTTGCTTGCAAATTTCCTCATTTTTCAGAAAAACCTCATTCCAAGGTCATTGGAAAAAGTTTGAAGGTTCTCTTGGCCTTTTTAAGACTTGAAATTAGCTTTTTTAAGGTTTCGATCACAGCTAATGTCAAGCGGATAGTCCTTAAAATAGTGTGAAATATGCCAGAATGAAGCCATACTGGTGTCAGAATGTTGCAAGAAGTGATTTTCATGTAAAAATCCATTGTTTCACCAAAAACACTCCAAAATCAGCTATTATTGTACTCTTCCGTGTCAATAAATAAATTAAATTAACTTATAATCAGACCAATATTACTCCTTATGTATACGGAAGAAAAGTAACTTTTTCTTATGAAGGAACACTCAAAAGCCAACAATTTGACCATTTCAGACTTTGCTATTCTCATAAGTAACTACCCAACAGCCACTGGTTCCTTGCTTTAATTTTGTCAATTTTTTTGACATTTTGTCTTTGTTATTCTTTCAAGCTACTAATAACCAGTTTATTAAAATATAATTTTCTCTTTTTATTAAAATATATCTTCTTCTAAGAAATATGTTAAGAGGATCTCTATAAATATTGAGTTTATTTAGAAAAGGTCTACACCACAGCGCCAAAAATATTTAAAAAATTAATTTTGACATCACTGACTTTACAGTTTACAATCTAGTTCTTTTTATTTAATAATCAACTTTTTAGTTGCATTTTTTATTTATAAACGGCATGCATACGTTATTACAGTTACAGATGAATAATTAATCAAAAAAGAAATAATATTTTTATTAATGATTTTTGGATCGCTTTATTATCAATTCAGCTATAAATGAAAAACTTACCTCTTCTATAATGTAATAGTATTACATGTTCATAAATTAGTGTGCTGCACTTAAATAACATTACTTCAATATGCCATTTAATAAATGTCACTGAATAAATTTATTCAAAACACATTTAATGATCTGCCCTTCACTCGCAAAGCCCATAAATGGTTTTCAGAAAATCATGATTTTTAATGGGAAAGAGTTATTTACAAATCCATTATATTCCTTTTACCCACACATAATAATTCACACTTATTTCTATGTTAAAGTCACTATTAAATGATCGTTCAAAAATATTCAAAGAAATTTCAGCAATATAGAAATAACTATAAGTATCTTGTGTTCAACGGAAACTGTACTGAAAAGCGATATACTTGACAATACTAATATTTCTTGCTTTTATGTCATTTGTTACATTCTATACTCTTTCTATGAATCCAATCCCTATTAAAATTTCTCACGTGAGTACTCACGTGATTCTCATGTGAAAATCACGTGAGCTCTCACGTGAGAATCACGTGAGAATTTCGACCATTTTCTCACGTGAAAATCACGCGAGAGCTCACGTGAGAATCACGTGAGATATGAGAAAATGATCTTAAAAAAGTAAACATATTTGTTATGACATCTTTGGTATATATTAGATTTGATTGAAAAATACTAAATAAAAAGAAGCAAAACTTCCCAATTTGATAAGAAGTTATCAAAAACGAGGTACGCCTCGTAGATGTGACTTTTCAAAGTCGAATGAATGTATAAACTCTCGCTTCCTTATGTACTCTAGGAGGTGCTAATTCTTTTGAGGGAACTCTGACTGCAAGCCATTTATCGGTCAACGTGCAGTACTGCAGTTGAGCATTGCTTAGTACTGCCGTTAACCGCTAGATGGCTTGTTGTCGGAGCTCTCTCAAAAGAATTAGCACCGCCTAGAGTACATAAGGAAGCGAGAGTTTATACATTCATGCGACTTTGAAAAGTCGCATCTACGAGGCGTCCTCGTTTTTGATAACTTCTTATCAAATTGGGAAGTTTTGCTTTTTTTATTTAGTATTTTTCAATTAAATCTAATATGTACCAATGAAGTCATAATAAATATGTTTATTTTTTTATATCATTTTCTCATATCTCACGTGATTCTCACGTGAAAATCACGTAAGAGCTCACGTGAGAATCACGTGAGATATGAGAAAATGATATAAAAAAATAAACATATTTATTATGACTTCATTGGTACATATTAGATTTAATTGAAAAATTGAGTGAGTACTCACGTGAGAATTTTTAATAGGGATTACTGATGATACACATATTTTATTAGTATTTTCAATAAGTTGCAGAAAATACACTCATATATTGCATATAGTCAATATTTAATTGATGACAATTATACATTTACTCTAACATCTTTGATCTCATGCTTCAGGTGCAAATCTTTTCTTCCTTAATACTATTTTATTAGTCTTTATTTTCTTTGCTGAAAAATATCACACAAAGCATCAAAATTCATTTAAATAATCGTGAATAATGTTATTGTAAATATTTATACTTATCTGACAGATATTGAAAACCTCCAAATACGGTAAACAGTATAGAATATTCAGGCTGCTTTCAGGATATTTTCTTCAATAACAATATTCTACACTTATTAATTATAACTTAATATTCCATTTAAACGCAGTCAATTCTGCTGCATGATTTTATTTTGTGATTAGGGGAATGGACTTCAACGAACGAGTTATTGTTTAAAAATTGATATATTTTAATCCAACGTTTCGAGGGTTATTTTACCCTCCTCTTCAGGGCTTATGCTATCAAATGTTAACGCATAATAACGTCGTTAAAGTCAATCGCTATTGTAGTTGTTATACAAATATATACAAATGTGTAAAAACCGTTTTTTTTGAAAATGAGACATTCGTAGTAATATTTTGTGATTAGGGGAATGGACTTCAACGAACGAGTTATTGTTTAAAAATTGATATATTTTAATCCAACGTTTCGAGGGTTATTTTACCCTCCTCTTCAGGGCTTATGCTATCAAAATTTTGACGCATAATAATTTAACGCATGATTTTATACTATAAATATACTTATTGTAGTTAAGATAAACTTACACTGCATGCATGTGTCAATTAAGGTTAACGTGTGTGCAAAAAACAGAAATGAAGGAATGTGGAATTCCGATATTACTTTCCTATCCAGTTATTTAGTTTTGTAAATTTACTACACGACTGCCTATCACATATTTACAGTGAAATTTAACATTATTTATTAATTCTTTAATTATGTACTGCACGTTATTCGTTATAATTATAAGTTTTAGTTATGTATTTTTTGATGATTAATTTTCTGCTATTTAAAGTAAAATACTCGATTATCCGCTTTTTGTAATGGGGGTAAATGGATGATGGTAAAGGTGGAATCACTTTCATTGACCTACTGCTTTTTTACGATGAATGTGTAAGCACCCTAAATATATTTACACATCCCATCCCTGTACACTAAGCTTTAAAGAAATTTGAACTTGTTTACTTTTGTCGTCAGCATTGTCTCAACAGAAAAAAGAGAAATATTTCTGTGATAATTTGAATTTAAGAAATCTCGGAATATTCGAGTATTTACGGGATGGAAAAAAGTATTAAAAAAAGTCGTATAGATGAGTGTGGGGATGATGATGGGCCTAGCACATCGAAAAAGCAAAGGTTGGATACATGGGCGTATAATCGTTGTAGAAAACCATCAGCTGATACTAAAAAGTGCTCGACAAAAAGTTTACGTGCAGCTTCTCAAACTCAAGTTGAAAAATTTAATGTAAAGTTTACAGTCAACCTGCCTTTGACGACATCGGATAGACTTTGTTATTCTTGTAGAACAAAGATTCATTATTTATGCAAAACGCCAGAATCCTCACAAAGCAAGTTTTATAAATTAAACATTTTTCAGTACTGGAACTATTGTGGTAAAATATATCACGGTAAATAAATTTTTAGATACTAAATAAAATATTCTTCTCATAACAGGCATAAATGAAACACAAGGTACACCATCAAGTGGTACCTTCGATGTTCTTCATAAAATAGATGATTTGGTTGTAGATGGTAAGACAACTGAAGTTGGTATCAATACGTTACAGCAATTAAAAAGCTTAATTGACAATATGAAAAGTAAGTTTCATGATGTTAATACCAGAAGAAATGAAAAATTTCAGATATTAACTCTTATACCACAAAGTTGGTCCTATGGTGATGTAAAGGAACACTTTCAAGTATCAAAATTGTTTTCGTTATCATGAAAATTGCAAAATGTCAAGGGAATTATGTGTCAGCAAAACTTAAGTTATAAAGGTATGGAAAATTTGAAAATATTATTAAGAAAATGTGAAACAGAGTGTATATCTCTACCATACCCCGGAATAACAACTTCATTATTTTTTTTTTCAATTCTAAAAACTATTTCGAAAAAGAGGATCATCTTGGTCTCTGTAATGATATAAGCAATGTCTTCTTAAATTTGGGATAATATCATGCACTACGTGTAGTGCATGAAATTATCTCAAAATTGAGAAAGACATGATTTGCATCATTACAAAGAGCCAAACGATTCTCTTTTTTTTTATAAAGTTTCTAAAATTGTCAAAAAAATGACAATAGCAATGCCAGTATGGTAGGGATCTAGGCTTCTGTTTCATATACATAATGTAAAGACACTACACAAACTGGTATGAATTTTCAATATTAATTGTTGACAAAATATTTGTTTTAGGAAAAGTTCTAACAGACGCAACCAAAAATCTTATTATTGATTTCTACAAAAATGAAAATAATGTATGTATATTGTCTGGAATTAAAGACTGTGTAATGTACAAAAATGATGATGGAGAAAAAGTCACAGAACAAAAATGTTTATTACTCAGTACTTTGAAAGAGTTTCAAAGAGCAATATTCAGATGTGGACATTGGATTTTCTACGTTTGCAAAAATGAAACCTAAATGTTGTTTGCAAGCTGGAAGTAGTGGCACTCATATTTATGGTCACAAGTTATGGTCTGTGTCCGTTCGATCCATCAAAACGTTAAATTCTTGATATTGGGTAATTTAGTTTATTTTTTAATAAGAAAAGTAAAAATAATTTTAATATTGTCAATATTGATATAGATTAAATATTTTTGATGTGATGAACTTCATTGTTTGTGATAAGAACACAACTTCTGCGTGTTCAGAATGTTTTTTAGGAAAGTGCAAAAATTGTTATGGAATTGAAAGATTACGCACATACTTAACAAAAGTTTTTGAAGAGAGTATGATTACACAAGTAACCTATTCACAGTGGATACCAAATCCAGTTACCACGTTGAAAACTATTGAAGATGACGCACATGACTTTATAGATGAATTGTGTGGAAAAGTGGAAAAGTTATTGCCTCATGCATTTATTTCAAGATCCCAATCAACTTTTTATAAAAATTGCAAAATAGATGTGAAAGAGGATGAAATACTTGTAAATTTGGATTTTGCAGAAAACTACGCATTTATAGTGCAAAATGCACCTCAAGGCTTCCATTGGAACAACAACCAAACAACAGTTTTCGTAGCATTTGCTGATTTCATACGGGAGGAAAAAGTACAAAAAAAAAGGTTACGTTGTCATATCTGACAATCTGAACCATGATGTTGTGGCAGTTCATACTTATCAACAACTGATAATTGAGAATATGAAGAAAGAATTTCAAGCAGTTAAAAAAATTAGTTATTTTAGTGATGGAGCTCCTCAACAATTTAAAAATTATAAAAATGTCTTAAATTTGTTTACCACAACATTGATTTTAATATAACAACAGAGTGGCATTTTTTTCCTACTGCTCATGGTAAAGGTGCTTGTGACGGGATTGGTGGTTCCTTGAAGAGAGTTGCTGGAAAAGCGAGTTTAAGACTTCTCCCTGATCAACAAATACTGACCGCGGTCTCCTTCTACGAATGGCTAAAAAACTATGGAAACTTAAAAAATGTTCAATTTTTTTATTCTCCGATAGTAGATTATAACAAAAATCCTAAAAAATTAAAGAAGAGGTTTGATAGTAAGAGCCATATCAAAAATCTGCAAAAGTAACATTCGCTATGTCCTCTTGAAAACGGTAAAGTTACATCTAGAATGTTTTCAGATAGCCTAGACTTTATAGATACGCAAGTTATTGATTAAAAGTTTTTCACGTTGTTATTACGATGTATGTAAAAATATAATGTATATAATAAAACAAAAATACAAGAATCAATAAAAAATTTAATGCTATATTAATCCATATTAATTTATTAAGAAATTTTTTTTAAACATACATTAACAATTAACAATTTCATTAAAAGAGTTAGATTTTATTAGAATGGTGATGATAAAAAAAAAGTTATGAAAAATTCTGTTCCTATTTGTACACAATAACAAAATTAAAATGGGCTTTGCACGTATACTATTTTGTTTTTGAGGTTATGCACACGATTTTTCACTATGATTTACTTTCAATTAGTTTAAATGATAAGATAATTAGATATATGTCGTTTCAAGAAAAAAAAAATCAAATGTTTTCATTCTATTTTAATTATGTAGAAGTTCTATAAATACTTCATTTTCCAAATTCAAATTTACCACATTTCTAGTCTAAAAAATTCGAATATTCGCCCTTTTTTCAAATAATCAATCATATCGAGTCTTTAAATGAGCCACTACTATATAATAGTTCCGGCTATCATTTTATTAAGAGTGGATTTCTTTAAGAGTGGAATGTTAGTATGCCGCTTCTGATTTTATATTTCACTACTTAAATGGCAAATTTTCGTCGTAGTTGGGTTCAGGCACATAATTAACCGCAGTGAAGATATTGTTTTGACAAACAAAATACAAGTTAATGTAGGATAAAATAATAAAACTATTTTTTATTAAACAATTATTGTTATTGTAAAATTAAAATTCACTGTAAATATGTGATACACAGTCGTGTAGTAAATTTACAAAACTAAATAACTGCGTAATATCGGAATTTCACATTCGTTCGTTTCGGTTTTTTGCACACACGTTAACCTTAATTGACACATGCATGCAGTATAAGTTTATTTTAACAATAAGTATATTTATAGTATAAAATCATGCAGCAGAATTGACTGCGTTTAAATGGAATATTAAGTTATAATTAATAAGTGTAGAATATTGTTATTGAAGAAAATATCCTGAAAGCAGCCTGAATATTCTATACTGTTTACCGTATTTGGAGGTTTTCAATATCTGTCAGATAAGTATAAATATTTTCAATAACATTTATCACGATTATTTAAATGAATGTTGATGCCTTGTGTGATATTTTTCAGCAAAGAAAATGAAGACTAATAAAATATTATTAAGGAAGAAAAGATTTGCACCTGAAGCATGAGATCAAAGATGTTAGAGTAAGTGTATAATTGTCATCAATCAAGTATTGACTATATATAATCTATGAGTGTATTTTCTACAACTTATTGAAAATACTAATAAAATATGTGTCTCATCAATAATTGGATTCATAGCAAGAGTATAGAATGTAACATATCGCATAAAAGCAAGAAATACTAGTATTGTCAAGGATATCGCTTTTCAGTACAGTTTCCGTTAAACACAAGATGCTTATAGTTATTTCTATATTGCTGATATTTCTTTGAATATTTTTGAACGATCATTTAATAGTGACTTTAACATAGAAATAAGTGTGAATTATTATGTGTGGGTAAAAGGAATAAATGGATTTGTAAATAACTCTTTCCCATTAAAAATCATGATTTTCTGAAAACCATTTATGGGCTTTGCGAGTGAAGGGCAGATCATTAAATGTGTTTTGAATAAATTTATTCAGTGACATTTATTAAATGGCATATTGAAGTAATGTTATTTGAGTGCAGCACACTAATTTATGAACACGTAATACTATTACATTATAGAAGAGGTAAGTTTTTCATTTATAGCTGAATTGATAATAAAGCGATCCAAAAATCATTAATAAAAATATTATTTCTTTTTTGATTAATGTTTTAGGATAGTCACTTAAGGACAGTATTTATCTAATTTTACGAATGTTAATATTATGGAATTCTTCATTAGATAACAGAATCGCTCTATCCACTAAGTTAGAAATAATATTTCTTTTTTGTTGTACTGTGTGGTTAGAGTTATAATTTAATAATCTTTCGGATGCCATTGGTTTTTGGTACCAATTTGTAATTATTTTGTTGTTTGATCTGATGAGGGTGATATCCAAAAAGTTTATTTGATTATTAACTTCTATTTCATGTGTGAATTTTAAGTGTTCATTATAATTATTAAATAGTACATTACGATACGTGAGCCGGAAATTGGATTTCCGGGCCGTGCGTGGTATGACGCCCGAGGCGAAGCCGAGGGCGTCATGACGCACGGCCAGGGCATCCAATTTCCGGTCCAAGTATTATATACTATTTTTCTTACTCCCCGGCCGAAAGTACGTTCTGTAATTGTTAAATAATTGATAAAATTGCGTTGTCGTCTGCTAGCTGTGTTTGAGACGTTTGAGTGTTAGTTTTTCTTTCGACCCGCTCGATAGTACTGCCTCTGTCGGCCGCTTTGGGTAGCTCAGTCGATATTACCGACCGTTTTTTCTTTCGACCCGGCGTGGAGAGCTGGTTTTTTGGCGGTCTGCTACTTTCGCTGTTACAGAGATGGTTTGATGCCCGCCCGACATTTGCAAGACCGAGGCGAAGCCGAGGTTTTGCTGGTCGGGGCGGGCATCAGAAACACATTCATTAAAAAAAGACAACACCACTTTTTATTTCAACTAACTCCTTTTTCTCGTCACAAGTGTACTTTCCTCTGTCTATTTCGTACGTGTCTAACCTTCACACCACACAAACATATTTCTTCGAACGCTTCCGTCCGTACGTTTACTTAATTGTTTCTACACGACTCGAAAGTACGTGTAGGAAACAAGAGGAAAAAACAATGACCACGATCAAACAACACCACTTTTTATTTCATTTAACTCTTTTTTGTCGTCACCTGTGCACTTTCCTCTGTTTATTTCGTACGTGTCTAACCTTCACACCGCACAAACATCTTTCGTCAGACATGCGCGCGGGCGCTCAAGCGCCGCGGGTCAGGAAATTTCGGCAGCCAATCAGAGCGCGCGGTTGGTCTAAAATAGGATGCGAAAGTTTCTCTTTCGGCCCGGAGATGCGGGCCGAAAGTACGTACTTTCGGGTGGGCGAGTAAGAAAAATATTTAAAGTTAATTCCAAATAATCTTTTCTAATGCATAATAATATGTCATCAACATATCTAAAGTAGAAGAGAGGGACAATATTGTATTTTCTTTTTAGTGTGTCTAAATAGTCGTTTTCAAGATTTTCCATGACTATGTCAGCAAATAAGGGAGAGATGGGTGATCCCATAGGTGTGCCAAATATTTGTTTATATATGGTGTCATTAAAAGTGGAAAAGGTGTTATCAAATAAGAATTTAACTGCATTCCAAATTTCATCAAATGGAATTCTGCAATTATTGTGAATGTATGTAAAGCGTCTATCTAAACTTTGTAAAACCGATTCACAAGGAATGTTGGTAAACAAAGAGTTGACATCTAATTATATTAACACATACTCATCAGGAATAACAACCTCTTTTATTTTCTTTTTTAATATGAAACTATTGTCGATATGTGAGTGTGGCACTGGTATGCAGGTTTTTAATTCATTGAGAATAGTTTTTGATAAGAAATGCGTTGGGCTACCAATAGTTGAAATGATCGGTCTTAACGGTATATCGGTTTTATGAATTTTAGGTAAGCCATAAGCTCTAGGGAGACAAGTATCTGTCTGAGTTAGTTGATATGGGTGGTATTGTTTATGTAGATATTAGTTGTTATTCCAAGAAGACAAATACTTATATACTTGCGATTGTAGTTTGATCAACGGATTTTTATTGATGATTTTATATGTATTTTTATCTTCTAGTAATTTGTACATTTTGTTATAATAATCTGTCGTGTTTATGCACACAGTGAGATTACCTTTATCTGAGGGTGTAAAAAGAAAATATGTGGATTTTCTTTCAGAAACTTTCTAGTTGCAGTTAATTCCTTTGAAAATTGTCTATTTTTTAGTGTGATGTATGTGTCTTTGTTAATATGATTTTTTATCGTGTTAGAAATATTTTCACGGATCTCATCTTTTACTTCCTTATTGATTTTCAAATTATTAAGTTTACATTCCAGATTTTTTATTGTAGTAACTATGTCTGTTTTGTCTATGTAAGGAACGGTGTTAAATTTTGGCCCCAACGATCCCATATATATTACTATTTTTCACATTAACAATGGAGGGTGCTTCTATCAACTTTAATTCTACCCGTCTTCGATCTAGAAAAGACCCAATGCAGGAAAGGATTTTTCCAACATATAGCAACACACTATGGCTTTTACTTTACACACCTATTGAAATCTTGGCTAAAACAGAGATATCAACTAGCGGAATCCAACGCCTGCAACACATTTCTTTTACGATGCAGAAGTCATGATGTCTTCCCCAGCAACACCACGAATTAATTAAAACGCCTCAACCACACAACGTTTCATAGTAAGTGTTGTTCCCAACGGTTTATAAAGGACAATCGAAAACTTCTCCATAGAATTTTAAAGCTTGAAATTAAAGATTGTCACATACACATACATTTTTTACAAAAACAATTGAACAAACTTAAAACTATAATAGGACATTCTAATATTGACCCGGAAATTCTTGAAAACTTTTTCGCAATAACTGAGGAAAAAAATTCCCGAATATTTTCAGTAAAATCCTCTAAACTTAATCACAAATTAGATGTTTTGACGAATAAACATAAAAAACAAGTGTTTACAAACAGACAAAATTGGGTTAAAAATCTAACTGACACGCACATCACAGAATCGGTATTGAAGGTGATATCGTTGGGGCCCAAATTTAACATCGTTCCTTACATAGACAAAACAGACATAGTTACTACAATAAAAAATCTGGAATATAAACTTAATAATTTGAAAATCAATAAGGAAGTAAAAGATGAGATCCGTGAAAATATTTCTAACACGATAAAAAATCATATTAACAAAGACACACACATCACACTAAAAAATAGACAATTTTCAAAGGAATTAACTGCAACTAGAAAGTTTCTGAAAGAAAATCCACATATTTTTTTTTACACCCTCAGATAAAGGTAATCTCACTGTGTGCATAAACACGACAGATTATTATAACAAAATGTACAAATTACTAGAAGATAAAAATACATATAAAATCATCAATAAAAATCCGTTGATCAAACTACAATCGCAAGTATATAAGTATTTGCCTTCTTGGAATAACAACAAATATCTACATAAACAATACCATCCATATCAACTAACTCAGACAGATACTTGTCTCCCTAGAGCTTATGGCTTACCTAAAATTCATAAAACCGATATACCGTTAAGACCGATCATTCAACTATTGGTAGCCCAACGCATTTCTTATCAAAAACTATTCTCAATGAATTAAAAACCTGCATACCAGTGCCACTCTCACATATTGACAATAGTTTCATATTAAAAAAGAAAATAAAAGAGGTTGTTATTCCTGATGAGTATGTGTTAATATCATTAGATGTCAACTCTTTGTTTACCAACATTCCTTGTGAATCGGTTTTACAAAGTTTAGATAGACGCTTTACATACATTCACAATAATTGCAGAATTCCGTTTGATGAAATTCGGAATGCAGTTAAATTCTTATTTGATAACACCTTTTTCACTTTTAATGTCACCATATATAAAAAAATATTTGGCACACCTATGGGATCACCCATCTCTCCCTTATTTGCTGACATAGTCATGGAAAATCTTGAAAACGACTGTTTAGACACACTAAAAAGAAAATACAATATTGTCCCTCTCTTCTACTTTAGATATGTTGATGACATATTATTATGCATTAGAAAAGATTATTTGGAATTAACTTTAAATATTTTTAATAATTATAATGAACACTTAAAATTTACACATGAAATAGAAGTTAATATTCAAATAAACTTTTTGGATATCACCCTCATCAGATCAAACAACAAAATAATTACAAATTGGTACCAAAAACCAATGGCATTCGAAAGATTATTAAATTATAACTCTAACCACACAGTACAACAAAAAAGAAATATTATTTCTAACTTAGTGGATAGAGCGATTCTGTTATCTAATGAAGAATTCCATAATATTAACATTCGTAAAATTAGACAAATACTGTCCTTAAATGACTATCCTAAAACATTCATAGACAATTGTATTCACAACAGACTTCGCAAAATAAAATACTCCAACAAAACGGCATCGTTCAACAGGGATCTCCAACCTATTGTTTCTATTCCATTCCAAGAAGAATTTTTTCATAAATGTAGTAGAATTCTTTCCAAACAAAATATACGCACGGTGCCACTCATCAATAAAAAACTTAATAACGTTATTCAGCTTGGGAAGGATAAACTTGAAAAAATGAATACATGTGGGGTTGTATATAAGATCAACTGCAAGACCTGTCCTGCTACATATGTGGGAGAAACTAAAAGAGCTTTAAAAATTCGAATCAAAGAACATGAAAAAGATAAGAAAGACAAATCCATGATAGCTGTACATGCTCAAAACAATTCCCACATTATAGATTGGGAGAATACACAAATATTGGATAAAGAAGTTGATTACAAAAAACGAAAAATTTCAGAAATGATTTACATCAATAGTACAAAAAATACAGTTAACAAAACAGAGGATACACAAAATTTAAATAATGTATACAAATCGCTCTTTAACTTTCTATTATGACTTTATATATGTAAACAAACTGACTCGTATATATATATAAGTAGAGATGTGTATGGTTTCCCACAACATTGACTTTATTCGTTCGACGTTGCTAATAAAGTCATCTTTTATTAACATAGATTTTTTGTTGTGGTAAGCCTGGTCTAATTATTATTGTTAATTTATTATCTCTGTTTAATTGTAAAGTAAATTCTAACCATTTTGTATATCTTTTTAATAAAGCCTGAAGAGGGTCAGTAATCAAGCTGATGAAACGTCGCACAAGCTACAATTGTGTTTTCTTTCTACGTATTGGCCCTCACAGGATCCCATATATATTACTATTTTTCACTTTGGAATGATGTTTTTCTGAAAATTGAGAAAATTTGCAAGAAAAAATATATGTATTACTTTTTCCGAAAATTGCATCGTTTTGGAGTTATATAGGCTTGAAAATAGGCAAAAAAGCTAAAAATGCTTGTTCTGGCCATATGTATGACGTCACAGCTTGTGGGATACCTAGGTAGACATTTAGACGGTTAAAAAAGAATTTTATTGTTTTGCACACGATCTCTCCGAGAACTACCTCCATATATATATATATATATATATATATATATATATATATATATATATATATATATATATATATATATATATATATATATATATATCGGAAACCGGTACTTTTGAGGATCTATAGTTTTTTCTCCAGAGTTCGTACATGCTTGACTAAAGAAATAACTCACTCCCTGCGTTGAAGGTATTAATATAAATTCTCAAAAGTACCGTTTCATACCGTAGGAATTTTGAGGATGTCCTCAAAAGTCCGAAAAATCCTCAAAGTATCGAATCCGTGCTGACATAGATCCTCAAAAGCTGCATTTGATGTATATATATATATATATATATATATATATATATATATATATATATATATATATATATATATATATATATATATATATATATATATATATATATATATATATATATATATATATATATATATATATATATATATATAATATATACACTTATCGGGGTGTATGTAGGCCACGACTGTATATTAGTACCTACAGCCCAGAGTTCCCTATGGCAAGTGACTAAAGAAATAATGGACCCTGGGGTTATAGACTCTATGTCGGGCCGCATAAACCCCTATATTAAGAAATATTATGAAACCCGGGCTGCATAATCAAAATTGGGCTCAATAAACCCCTTTCGAGAAATGTATTATATATATATATATATATATATATATATATATATATATATATATATATATATATATATATATATATATATATATATATATATATATATATATATATATATATATATATATATATATATATATATATATATATATATATATATATATATATATATATATATATATATATATATATATATATATATATATATATATATATTGTAACGCGTGCCCAGACGCGATTCGAATCTGCCGCGCGAAGGTAGTGGCAACTCCCGCGCAGTCGAACCGAGGCTCGCGCGCCGCACGTAGCGAATCGGTCTCGCGACGCGTAAAATGCCCGTTATCCGTCGCGAAGCTGCTTATCATTTTCCCGCGTATCACGGGAGCCATCTTCGTGTTTGCCATCGCGCGGTGCACATCGTCGGCGAATCTCTCGTGTTTGATACCGTCCATGCCGTCCATTTTTTGTACATCGCGAGTGATATGTGAAGAGGCGCCGACTAGCGTGCGAGCGAGAGAGAGAGAGAGAGAGAGAGAGAGAGAGAGAGAGAGAGAGAGAGAGAGAGAGAGAGAGAGAGAGAGCAACTGCCGTGAGAGCGAGCTGCGTGCACCGACTGCTCATCTGAACGGTAAGTTCTTTGCTCTCCTTGCGTGTTTCATGTGAAAGGATCGCACGTATATCGCCCCGTGCAAGCTTTCTGTTCCATGTACGTGCGGGTGCGTGTCAGCCTGCCGTAATTAACAAGTGCGCGCGTAAATTGTAATAGCAGCTTCGCCGTGCGCCGTGTTGTTCGCGCGCTTTCGTGTTAACCGTCGCGCGCGAACTAACACTTTGTAATTTTAACACTTGCGTCGTTTTTGTATTCGTCAGTTGTTATACACTTTCTTTTTTATTTACGTTACTCGTCGCGTTGTTAATACCGCCGCCTCCGCGGGAAAACGATTCTGCCGGCCGTTTTCATATCTGAGCATAGCGGCCGTGCGCTTAACTCCTCAAGCGCGCGCTTTTGACTCAGCGATCCAATACGTTGGAAAGCGAAGTTCGCGTGCGACCTTCGCGTTGTTTTCGGGATTCCAGGAGCAGATCCCCGGGAAAGTCATTTTAGTCTGACACCCGCGGCACCGTGTTCTAAGGCATCGCTGGTCTGTGGCTCTTTGTGATTTTCCCCCAATAGCCATCCCGTTACAAC
Source organism: Torymus aiolomorphi (assembly GCA_036365515.1). NCBI lineage: Eukaryota > Metazoa > Arthropoda > Insecta > Hymenoptera > Torymidae > Torymus > Torymus aiolomorphi. Next base: position 182,058,685 of record CM070875.1, read on the forward strand.
TGGCGCCACAACGTTTTGGGGGTCGAGAAGGACCCGCGGCGCGTACGTGATTCGCGGCGAAGCTTGACGCGAAGAAGCTCAGCAGCGTAGCTGAGCGTAAGCTGCAAAGAAGGGCTCTTCGTGCCGCAGCTCGTAGGCGCGTGTGTGCGTGACACAGCCGTGTTGTTGCGAGAGTGCGGTCGAGAGGTTAGGCGAGCAATAGCCAATAACCCTCTACCTAGAGTGCCGACGAGGAGAGATCTCGATCGCGAAATTTTTGTTCGTTAATTAATTGTTTCTTTTAACAATTAAAATTTTTTTTATAGCAATTAAATTTTTTTTAACGACAAAAATTTGTTTCTTTAGCGATAATTAATTTTTTTTTAATTAATTTTTGTCTCGACTCGAAAATTTTTTTCTTTTTTTTTCTCTCGTCTTTTCGGTACGAATTATTTTTTTTTTGGACGAAAAATAAAATTTTTTTTTCTCGTGCAGTTCGTGAGAAATCGACGGAAAGTCGGCAAGCACTCTCGGAGCAAAAAGTTGACTGTGTGCCCGAGTAAAAACTTGAGCACAAAAATCCCCTCGAACTTGAAAATTGTTTTGTATTTTTTTTTTTTTAGGTGAAAATTATATTTATTTTTGTGTTTTTTTGTGATATTGTCCATTTTGACACATATATATATTTTTTCACATATATTTATTTTAAAATTACAAGTGCGAGGAGTTGAGCGTAATTAATTACAAATAGTAATTAATTACAGAAATAGCTTTTATTTTCTTTTTAGAGCCGCATACGGGAAACCCTCCTGCGTTATCGAGGTTAAGAGCAACCGCCGCACATTGGGCTATTCCCGGATTTTTATTTTCAAAATAAAATAACTCCTCACATCAGCGACCAATCGAAATGATTTTTATGATTTGAAGCTCAGTAAATGCAGATTAGAGGAAGAATAACCCGAATTTCGAAATCAACTTTTATAACCTCAAAATTGTAAGAAAACTCAAGAATTTTTCGTAAATTCACGAAATCCGCAATGGCAACTCATATAAACAATTTCTAAAAGTCAAAATATTAATGATTGACTTATTTTTATAGACAATATGAAGGTCTAGATCTGTCATACATAATCTAAAACAAAAAAATAGATATTTTGCCGCAATTATGCACCAACACCATAATCCGTAATGCACTATGATTTCTTAAGGTAATTCTGATAATTTAAGGGATCTATATCGCTAAAAACTTATCACGATCATAACCTCAAAATGTTAAAGTGTTAAGTCTTGAGTTTCACGAAAATATTCTTATATGTGTATTGAAATTTGTATGGTTTATCTTCAAATTATATTTGAATTATATTCAATTGATATATGGTTTATATTACCTTTCGTCCTTGAGGTGAACTCTCGTAAATAATTAGACTGATAGCTTTGTAGCTGAATATTCACTTTATTTGATATATGAAATTATAAGAAATCTGATGTGGCTCTTATTGGCCTGTATAATAATAATCGCTACTCCTAGTGTCGGCTGGAGTTGTACAGAGTTCGCGATCTGTTCACGATTACTGATTTGTGTGTTGAGAGTCGCCGTATTTATTAAGCGGTTAAATTAGGTTGAAGATGATTGAGATCATCTTATTTGGCAATGTAATTGTCTCCAATCGTATTAAATTCGGTAGTCGCATTGCGAAATGCTGATTCTAAAGAAAATATAATACGCAAGTTTGATGACCTATTACTACGTCACGATTGCCTCGTATTAAAAAATTTCAACGTTGTAAAGTTCGCTCGCTTCGGCGTGATGCCGCTTGCATTAAAAAACAACGTCGTTAAAATTCGCATATACGACATTTGTATGTCAGAAAATTACTGGAGATAAATATGCATTGTTAATTTGATTTTAGAGATACGTCAGAGACGTAACAAAAGAATGAGATTTTCATAATACATAACAATTAATAAGTAAAGTATATATCAGCAGCATAAAACCAAAAGTCTTCTTGACCAATCACAAAATCCATAAATTTTATAAGAAATACAAAGATAGGAAAAGGTTAAACTCGTAAGTGGATTTACAACCATGACAACAGTACTTCCATGATTTTTATGTTCAAAATAAAATAAATCTTCACAGGAACCACCCATTAAAATGATTTTTTTTTCAGTTTGAAGATAAGTAAGAACTCAGTAAAGGCAGATTAGAGGAAAAATAAGGCAAATTTCCAAATCAAGTTTTATAACCCCAAAATTCTAAGAACACTCAAGAATTTTTCGTAAATTCACGAAATTTGCAGGAAACTTTGCAATGGAAATATAAGTAATTCCTAAAAATCAAGATATTGACGATTTATTTTTTTTTATAGAAAACATAAAGGTCTAAATCTGCCATACATAACCTAAAAGCTAAAAGATAGATATTTAGCCGCAAGTATGATCGAGTACCATAATTGGCAATGAATTATGACTTGCTAAGGTAATTCTGATTAATTCTCGATCGATCTATATCGTTAAAAACGTATCATAACCTCAAAAATGTTAATGAATGAAATTTTTATAATACATAACAATCAACAAGTATAGTTTATGTCACAAACATAAAACATTTTATTGACTTATTACAAAAACCATAAATTATATAACAAAGATAGGAAAAAGTTATACGCTTAAGTGGGTTTAAAACTATTAGAACAGTACTTCTATCCGAAAACAATAAATGAAAAATCCAAATTGAAAATCAAATAAACCAAAAGCTCGTAAACACAACCTCTATATACCCGAACTGCAAGATCCATGAACAATAAACTAAAATCTATAAACTTGAGCATACAAAAAACCATACATCCAAAACTTGTCAACTAGTGCATAAATATGTAACACTTTGTGATAATTTTTAAAATTATAAATAGAAAAATGTACACAGAATTTTCAACTTTGGTCTGTTTCACTGTCCTCGTCACTTTCCCAATTGCCATCTCCACTATTCTCATTCGCATGGTCCTCAAATTCGTATTCCTCCGTTTCTTTTATGTCTTCGTCATTTACTCTCGAATAAAATGGAATATTACTATATCAAGTTAAATTAAAAATTACTTTGAGCCTTCGCACATGTCTACCGATTATTTTTTCTTTTTTTTTCTGTCTAACTCTCGCTCAGATTTAAATGAATGCCACGCTGTCCCAGTCCCTCTCTTTCTCTCTATGGTTTTTGCACACACTCCACACGTTCTCTGCAATCCCTTCTCATCTTTTTATCTATACTATCTACCTATACCTCTATCCCTTTATCTGCCTCTCAGTGTTATTCCCCTCACTCTCCCTCGATTTCTCCCAAAAATTTTTACACACTTATTTCTACTCACATAGACTCGCCTTGTTTTCTCAAATTCTCGATGACAATTACATTTTGGCTTTTTCATCTCTTCTTTTCCCTTCCCACCCCACCTCCCTCTCGACATCACGCTACTTTCTCTCAGACCTGTCGTGAGATCTCAATTATCCACCTCTTTCTAATAATCCCGTTCCGCATCCTATCTCTCGTTGTACCTATTCCCCTATCTCAGGTACGCTCTCTCCCTTTCTTTCTCTCTCGCTCTCTCTGCTATCCATACGCTTTCTACAGTTTCATATTACATCTCCCTTTTTCCCACTTATTCCTTTCGCTCATCACCTCTCTTTCTTTAACTCATCCCCTCTTTCTATAAGAACTCTACACGGGCACTCCACACATTCAGCCACAATCTTCCTACCCTCCCTCTCTCTCTCCCCCCCTCTCTCTCTCTGTCTATCTCTCTATCTCTCCTTCCTCCCTCCACCCCCAACCCTTCCTCCCTCATCATTTCGCTCTCCCCCTCCTTCCTCCATCTCTCCCCCTCTCCCTCTTTCCGTCTCTTCCTCTCCCCCTCTTCCTCTCTCCGTCTCTTCCTCTCTCTTCATCCTCCCGCCCTCCCTACCTCTCCATCTCAATCTCTGCCTCTCTCCTGCTCTCCCTCCCCCATCACTCCCCCCTCCCTCACTCCGCCTCTCCGCCTCTCCCTCTCTCCCTCTCTCCCTTCCTCATAAACTAACCCGAATGGCCAAATCAAGTTTTATACGACAATGTAAGAAAACTAGAATTTTTCGAAAATTCACGAAATCCGCAATGGAAACTCATATAAACAATTTCTAAAAGTCAAAAAATAAAGAGAGGCATAGAGAGGGAGAGATAGAGAGAGATAGAGGGAGATAGAGAGAGGTAGAGTGAGAGATAGATTGAGAGATGGAGAGAGATAGAGAGAGATGGTGAGAGATAGAGAGAGACATAGAGGGATAGAGAGAGAGAGATCGAGAGTCTCACCACGAGGAGGTGAACGCTTTTGAGAATCATATTTTTTGTATTTTTTTGTATTTTTTGTACATTTTTGTATGTTTTTGTATTTTTTTGTATATTTTTTGTATGTTTTTGTACTTTTTTTAGTATTTTTTATATGTTTTTGTATTTTTTGTATTTTTTTTTATATTGTTTGAGGTTTTCTAATTTTTAGTTTCCTATCTTCCTTCCATTTGAGGATGAACCATCTTAAAGCATGTACCACAATAATAAATAGAACATGTAGTGCAAAATTTTCGTGTACGAATTTTACAACCCTGATAGCCGCACAGTTTTCGGATCTCAATTTGTTGGTTTCATGGAGTGATGATCCAGATTTCTTGCAAGACCTGCTCAAGTAATTTTTACCTACTCCCATAGCAAAATCTTTTTTACTCATTTTCACCCCCTTACTCTGATTAGCAGTATTATATACAGTAACAGCAATAGTTATGGAAGTTTGAATAAGTCGGATAAATATTATCCATGTCCATTTTTTAGATCGTATTATTGGTTCTATTTTATTGCAACGTTGATCATGTAGATCAACTCCACCCATGAATTTATTATAAATCAAAAAGGCTCTTGGAAAGTCAAGTTCTCTCTTCTCTTTTCAACCTTTTTGGCGACGTAGAACAAGGCCTAGTGGTGTTGCTCCAGCTGCAGTTGATAAAATAGAGACCGGTTTCGAGTCCATTATGGTTAAGAAATTCAAACCACTATTCTGATCATTTTACCTCATATTTTCCTCGATCATCTTTCTTTTTGATACTATTTTTGATACCGACTCTATTTTCTCTAACTGTACCCGTAGCATACAACTCATATTTTTTCAAATGGATAAGTAAATCTGGGCTTGTAAACAAATTATCGAAGTAAATGTGCAATCGATCTCTGTTAGGAAGAGACACGGTACTGAAAACTACTTGCAGCATATTGACAACCACACGAGTACCTAAAGCACATTTTGATAATACCCCATCCGTATCAGAATTTTTCCCACAGTAAATTTCAAAATCAAAAATCTAGCCATTGGCACTGCAGAGAGCACACAGTTTTTTTTACGGGTTTACCTTTTATAAATTGTTTCAAAACTGTTCGCCCATAAAACTTTAGCATCATTTCGTCTATTAACAATGCTGTTGAAAAAATGCCATAACGCATCAAATTTTTTCTAAATATATCTGTCGTTTTTCTGACGCGACAGATCCTATCAGTATTGTTTCTCTCTTCTGGCTTGTGAAATTTTATTTTTGACTTGATCTGTTCAAATCTTCTGCGTGACACGACAGATACTACCAGTTCAGCTCTCAAATGTGGGTCCGCAGACCAATAATCTCTCTGAGATAGTCTTTTATTGTATGTGGTGAATATAATAATACCAATGAATACATCAAGTTCAGTTCTTAACATTTCACAGTCATTTATTTTTGTGTATTCAATGATGTGATCCTTCAGTTCGAAAGTAAAGAAGCATTCAAATAAATTTGTTGGAGTACTTTTCAATATGCTTTCTTTATCCCACTTTCTAAGGAATATCTCATTTGTGAAAGTCCTATTATGATTATGCTCTCCATCGAGCCATTTGTACTGGTGATCATTCTCTAATTTATTTTGTGAACTCTTGTAAACATCATCGTAAGAATTGGCAATAAACGTGGACGTGGAATTATCAACTTGCTCCGAGTCTCAATCGTCTTCTGAAGAATCTTCAGAATTTCTATGTATTGAAATATCTGAATCAGATTCACCAGAATCATCAGCATTTGGTATAATATTAGCATTGATGAATTCTTCTTGTTCGTCATACTCAATGGACCCTTGTGCAACTGGGTTCCATTGACTGGGTCTTTCTGAATCTGCAGAACTACGATTCTCACGTCTACAATTAGATTTCCTTTTAGGCATTGTGCCTTATGTACAAATGTAGATACAATGTTTCTAGGGAATCAAGTTATGCGAATCCAAGCAGCTATTCAATCCAATGCAATCAAAAGCTATCCAAATGATTTCATGACCAAATATTTTCCTGGGATCGACCCTCAAAAACGTGAAAGAGATTGCGAATCGGAAAGAATTGTATCACGACTATGCTCTCTGGGTCTGTGGAACTCCTATTCACCAGTCTAGGATAAGATTACCTTTCAGGGATTGTGCGATATGTACAAACTTCAATACAGTTTTTTAGGAATAAACTCATAAAAATAACATTATCATTATAGCTACTAAAATAATTTCATGACCAGACGTTCTCCAAGTTCGGCATTCACAAACATAAGATGATTCGCAAATTTTAAAGAAAATTTATATGAAAACTACGGTCTTCAAGAGCATTTACCTCCTTGCAGTGAGAATCGGGAAACTCCGATCGAGAACGCGTGATTGCAAAGTTTGGAGGCGAATTTCGATTTCTGATATTTTGATAATTTTTGACTCGAGAACGTCGGCTCTGAGCGAAAAAATGAATAGAAGTTATTTTTCCTGAATCGCTATTTTTGAGTTTGCGGTCCGCCAAATTGGATCCGCCATTTTGAATTTTGATAAACTAATAATAAATTTAGATCTAATGATCCTGAGAGTTCATAAAACTATTGAATAAAGAGGTTTGAAGACTATACAGTGGCTAGAAAGCTGTGTAAATACGTTATTTTAGCTGACTCATAATGGCCGCCATCTTGAAAATCAATTATGCGAGCTAATTTTGCTAATATGCATCCAATCTGTTGTCACAAAACTCAGAAAAGTAATTTTTCCCGCTAAAACTTGGATTAGAATTCATAAGTGCATATTACTGTGATTTTGCAACAGTTTCGGGCATTCGGGTGCCATTTTGGATTGGTTAAAAATAAAAATCAAAGTATCTCAAAGTATATTTTGGAAGTACAACTTTCGGGTCCCACATTCTGATGGGTTAGAATGTTCTTAAGTACCGAGAACATAATTAAAATAATTCCTTTAAAAAAAAAATCGAAAATCCGCATTTTTTTTTTGTTTATTGTTAAAAATAAACAATTTGCGGTCATTTATTGATAAATTTGAAGATGCCATTCGAAAGATAAGATTTTTTCACACAGGACTATGTATCCCAATATTTTTTCCACACGGGTTATAATTGAAAGTCACGAGCTTGAAGTTGACGTTAAAATTTTGGCCATTTGAGCGTTAAAGGGTTAACGTTGATGAACAAGTCTGGGTCGACTATTGTGGATCCCAATACCGACCTAGACCACCCGCACCCGTTCATCACTCTCCTTGATGACCCGATAGTGATGCAGAAACTCTCGGAGTCTCGGAGGATGAACGCCTCATCACAAGCACATAATGCAGTGGTGGAACCAGCGGAAGAGGCAAACGACCAGGAGGGTTCCGGGACAGAGCTATTGAGCTCTGCAGCACCCACCGGGACATCTCCAGCCGAAGCCGAGGGACAGCTCCAACAGCAACAGCTCCAACAGCAACAACTGCAACAGCAACAACTGCAACAGCAGCAAATGCAACAACAGCAGCTGGAGTAGCAACAGCAAAAAAGGCTGGAGCAGCAGCGACGGTAGCAACAGCAACAACAGCACGAGCAGCAGCGATGGCAGCAAGTGCTCCTAGAAGAGTAGCGCAGGCAACGACAATACCAGCGCAACCACGAAGAAGAGTCGTTGTTAGCACGAAATGGGCAGCACGGGTTCTGGCAGCAATCGCGAAACCCGCCACCGCAAAACCTGCAGTGGCCGCGAAAGCGTGTTCGTGTTCACACGCTGGATTGAAGTAATTCCGATAAAAAGGGCAGATGGCAAATCGGTGATAAAAGGGCTCAAAACGAACGAGTATGTCTGCGGTTCGGAGTCCCCGAGATGTTTCTCTCCGATAATGAGACTGAATTTAAGAATGCACCCTTGGAGGCATTCTTAAAGGAGAGAAATGTGCATCACACGTTTACACCACCGTATCACCCTCAAGCCAATCCCGTCGAGCGCGTGAACCGGACGATGAAGACCATGATCATGTCTTACGCTGAGGAGAATCACCGGTCCTGGGATGAGCATCTGAACGAGCAGGCGTTCGCGCATAATACTGCAGAATACAGCTCCACCAAACAGAGCCCTGCTTTGCTCAACTACGGTCGACAGCCCGATCCGCCGAAGACACTAAGGCGAGGGGAAGACACTAAGGCGAGGGGAAGAGCGCGCATGGACAAGCTTCGCGAATTGCACGATCGGGAGGCAGCCGAAGCGCAAGTGGAGCAGGTAAGACAAGCCAAGTATTACGACGCTCATCGCCTACCTCCCGAATTCTGCCTAGGCGATCGTGTATGGAAGGAGAATAAAGTACTCTCCTCAGCTGCTGAGGGGATTTCTGCTAAATTAGCCCCTAAGTACGCGTGGCCATACATGATTGTGAATATTCTAGGCGAAAACACCTACGAGATCCAAGGTGAGGATGGTCCGACGATACTTCCAGCCTATGCGCAGCAGCTCAAGCGGTACATCTCCGCAGAAGTAGCCCAGCCGCTACAACCGAGGGACTCTTTGAACGAGCGTACCGAGCTCGCGGACAATGTAGTTAGCCAGCAGGATGTACAGCCTCGGGCGACGGCTAAGCGGCGCGGTCCACCTCGTAAGACTTCGCTATTAGTTAGGCCAGGAAAGCGTGCGAGCGATGGCCGGTCTAAGCGTGTGACCGGTCCAACTGAACCTAAGCGAGGCCCAGGGAGGCCGAAAGGTTCGAAAAAGAAGCCCGCACCTATCGACGCTGGACAACTAAGTCCCCATCGAATCCGAGCGTCCAAGAAGAGCTAACTGTGCCGTCCAAATGTGTCGTCATACTAACCTGTGGTCGACCTTTTCTGTTCCATAACTCCTTAAGTCATATACCTTCCCGGGGGTCCATTGACCTGTTGCAGGAGATGGAGGATTACAACCCGAGCGCAGCAGAGGTGGCTAAGATCATGATAGCGGCGTTGATGCGGAGCCACTCCGACCCCACCATCATTGAGATTTTGCAGAGCGTAGTGAAAGGCATCGACGCCGTGATCTCAGCCCCTCGATCACCCGCGGTAGAGGAGGAGGAGACCTCTTCCGTCATTATAGAAGAGGTAGAGGCGTCGAAGCCTCATCAGGGACTGCCGAGACCGGCTGATGCATCAGCCTGCCCGAGTCCGCTTCGGCGACCTCACGCGTTGCTGGAGCAGCAGAGGAGTAGCGGAGTTCGAGCCCAGCAAAAGGCGCCGGAAGTAGATGCCGGCGCGGCTCGGGCCGCGTCAGAAAGGGCAACAGGCGCTCCGACCCAGGTCCACAAGAAGGCATCTATGGATGACGTCGATGCGGCCTGGGTCCCGGTGGAGCGAGCCCTAGAAGAGGCGCGGCGCCTTAGCCAATCCTCGCGCGCAGCGGAGGACGCTGCTCTGGTAGCACTGGAGGCCTATCTCCAGTGCCACGGTGAGGCCGGTAAGCGGCAAGCCGGCAAATAGGTCGCGTTGGCCCAAGGCCGGTGCGAAGAGCTTACGGCCACCGCAGAGGCCAGGGCCGCCAGGCAGCGCTACGCGTCCCTTCTGAAGGCGGAGGAGGCTCGCCTGGCTCGTACGCAGGAGCGCAGGGAAGAGGCCAGGGAAGCGCGAGAAGAGGCAGAGGCCGAGACGAAGGCGAGCCAGGACCGAGCAGAGGCTCTGCGTCGCCTCAGAGAAGAGGAAGAGCGGTTACAGAGGGCGCGCGAGAAGGAGTACGCGGCCCGAAAAGAGCTTAATAGCCGAATCCCGCGCTGTTTCATGTGTGGCGAGCTTGGGGTAAAGAAATCCAAACACTGCCCCAACCAAGCTCGTCACAAGGGGCGCCGGGCTCGGCCAAGCTGAATTGTTTTTTTATTTTTTTTTATTTTTGTAATAAAGATGATAAAGCTAAGGGCAAAAATTTTCACTTTATCTTCCTCAAGCCCCTTCTCTAAATTTCCGCCGTATTTTAAGGTACGACGACGGCCATGGATGGCAGAGCTGCTCGCGGTCCCCTAAGCAGCGTCTGGAGGGGGGGGGGGAGGGGGGTGTAACGCGTGCCTAGCTGCAATTCGAATCTGCTACGCGAAGGTAGTGAGTGCGCGCGCGCAACTCCCGCGCAGACGAACCAAGGCTCGCGCGCTTGCGCGCCGCGCGTAGCGAATCGGTCTCGCGACGCGTAAAATGCCCGCCATCCGTCACGAAGCTGCAAATCATTTTCCCACGTATCACGGGAGCCATCTTCGTGTTTGCCATCGCGCGGTGCACACCGTCGGCGAGACTTTCGTGTTTGATACCGTCCACGCCGTCCCTTTTTTGTACATCGCGAGTGATACGTGAGGAGGCGCCAACTAGCGTGCGAGCGAGAAAGAGAGATAGAGAGAGAGCAAGCCCGTGCCGCGCGTGCAGCGAGCGAGCGAGACAGCGAGTGAAAGCCGGCAGCCAACCCGTCTGCCGCCGAGAGTTAGCGAGTGCGAGAGAGAGAGAGAGAGAGAGAGAGAGAGAGAGAGAGAGAGAGAGAGAGCGCAACTGCCGCGTGAGAGCGAGAGAGAGTCGCGTGCATCGACTGCTCATCTGAACGGTAAGTTCTTTACTTTCCTCGCGTATTTCATGTGGAAGGCTCGCACGGATATCGCCCCGTGCAAGCTTTCTGTTCCATGTACGTGCGGGTGCGTGTCAGCCCGCCGTAATTAGAAGTGCGCGCGTAAATTGTAATAGCAGCTTTGCCGTGCGCCGTGTTGTTCGCGCGCTTTCGTGTTAAACGTCACGCGCGAACTAACACTTTGTAATTTTAACACTTGCGTCGTGTTTGTATTCGTCAGTTGTTAATACACGCGCTTTACTCCTCAAGCGCGCACTTTTGACTCAGCGATCCAATAAGTTGGAAAGCGAAGTTCGCGTGCGATCTTTGCGTTGTTTTCGGGATTCCAGGAGCAGATTCCCGGGAAAGTCATTTTAGTCTGACACCCGTGACAACATGTTCTAGGGCATCGCTGGCTCTTTGGGATTTTCCCCAATAGCCATCCCGTTACACTATATATATATATATATATATATATATATATATATATATATATATATATATATATATATATATATATATATATATATTATAGTTAAAATCTTTAATGCATGTTATGAAGCCAGTATCGCCATAACCAAATTCTTAAAAGAAATGTTTATAGCAGCAACACTCCTATATTGATCTTTTTTTAATGTCTGATATGGTGAACCTTTTTACTTTTCCTTTATTATTGTTTTCGACATAAAATATTATTACTTAATAAAGAGAATGCGACTACTGTTATGCACTGTAATATATATATACACGATGTCTCTTTTTAATCTATGCAGCCAAATATCTCCGAATGCAGGCCAGATACAGAAAAATGGTTCAGATGAAAATTGTTCGTGACGATGGGGGTCAACTTTTGGTCACCTTCAATTTGACCTTGAGATCATTTTTCAAGGTCATTTCAAGGTTAAGATCATTTTTTCAAATTAGAACCCCTATTTCTGACGTCGGAATCAGATACAGCGGAAAATTTTCCGTCTAAAACCGTTCTTTAAACATTTTTTTGTGACCTCCACAAGGTTATATCAAGGGCAAATGCTTAAAAATTGGTGAGAACGCGAAATTTTATAGTTGTCTCAAGCAGTACAAGCCTTGATAAACCCAACTAATCAAAGGATGTCTTCTTTGTAGATACAGCTCAGCATGCCGCCTAGCTGCTGTACGATAATTGCCATTACATTGCTCTAAAACCATTATCATGTCAATTATTTGATCAGCTGGATAATTCGCAGATACAATCAAAAAGGGATCTGTACCCAACACCAGACCCACCAACTTATGAATTTTGATGTGTTAAAACCGAATCTGGAGCCAAGAAGAATTATGCCATCACCTTCCATTTTTTATTAAAACTCAAGAAATCACCCTCCCACTTACGAAAATTCATGATTTTATGGGAATAAGCGTTACGTAAAAAAATATAAAGTAAAAGAAATTTTTATCTTTATCACAGGAATAACGATGTCAAAAGTTTAAAATTTAATAATTGATAACAAGATTAACTAAGTAAGAGGTTAAAATACAAGTGTTAACAATTACATTGTTGAAAATAAGCAAGAATTGAATTTTCAACAATTTGTATTGAATTTGTAACTTAAGTTAAATTTCCAAGACACGAAGGTTTATTTGTTCTCAATATTTTAAAAATTAAATCTTTTTCAATTGTCTCGTCTATAAGTAAAGTTACATCATGGCTGATTATCCAGCTGATCAAATAGTTAAAATTATAATGGTTTTAGGGCAATGTAATGGTAATTATCGTGCAGCAGCTAGGCGGTGTGCTGAGTTGTATCCACAAAGGAGACATCCTGCTGATTTGACAATCAGAACTTTAACTCAAAGAGCTCGCGGTGGCCACCTTATTCGTCAGCGCAGGTACCACGAATACGATGAAAACGATGCTCGTGTCGTGACTATTTTAGGAATTGTTCATCTCGACCCGCATATTAGCACACGCCAAATTGAAAGAGAAATTGGTATTTCCCGTCCGACGGTTTTAAGGATTCTGAGAATTATCGACTATCATGCCTACCATATAACTTTAGTTTAGGAACTAAGGCAGAACCATATTCAATTGCGCATTGAATTTTGTCACTGGGCTTTAAGAATGATAGAAAATGATCCAGACTTTTTCAAATACGTCCTTTTTTCGGATGAGGCAAAATTTTGTAGCGATGGGCGACTGAACAGGGACAATTGCCATTATTGGTCAGATGTGAACCCTCACTGGCACAGAGCGATGGATCATCAAAATCGGTGGAGCATAATGGTATGGTGTGGAATAGTCAATGGTTACTTGATAGGTCCGTATTTCTTTGAGCGAAATGTCGATAGAAACAGCTATTTAGAATTAATAAGAGATCATTTGCCTGTACTTTTGGAAAACGTCGACCTAGCTACAAGACAAAGAATGTGGCTTCAGCAAGATGGTGCAGCACCACATTTTGCACGAATCGTTCGATTTTTAAATAACAACTACAATGACAGGTGGATTGGACGAGGAGGTCCAGTTAACTGGCCTGCTAATTTACCAGATATGACGTCACCAGATTTTTTCTTGTGGGGGTACGTAAAATGTAGTTTTTGCTCAACGGCCTACAACAAGGGAAGATTTTATGGATAGAATTCGTAGAGCTTGCGAATCCATTTCTAGAGCAACGTTGCTCAGGACTGTGGATCATTTCCAACGGCGATTACGCCTGTCCCTGGAAGCCAACGGAGGTAACTTTGAACATATACTCCGTGGATAGATAATGTCAACTGCAGTAATAATGGGAGAGGCAAGGGGACTCACGTTAAACAAGCACCCCAGTGAGAGGCAAGGAGACTCACATTAAACAAGCACCCCAGTGAGAGGCAAGGGGACTCACGTTAAACAAGCACCCCAGTGAGAGGCAAGGGGACTCACGTTAAACAAGCACCCCAGTGAGAGGCAAGGGGACTCACGTAAACAAGCACCCCAGTGAGAGGCAAGGGGACTCACGTTAAAAAAGCACCCCAGTGAGAGGCAAGGGGACTCACGTTAAACAAGTACCCCAGTGAGAGGAAAGGGGACTCACGTTAAACAAGCATCCCAGTGAGAGGTAAGGGGACTCACGTAAACAAGCACCCCAGTGAGAGGCAAGGGGACTCACGTTAACCCGTTTCGGCCCGGAACTCCCAAATTTTCGTCTGATTTTCGATACGATAACTTTTTATGTTTCAAGTGCTTAAAAAACTTGAAAAATATGATTTCTGACGTAAAATTTTATGTACTTTTAGAATCCGTCCTTAAAATTGCAATACCATCAATATTTAAAAAATTATAAGCCATTTTAGCAAAGAAACACGGTTTTCTCGAAAAAAATTTTTTTTTGATCGAAATTTCCGTACCGAAACAGAATTGATCCGTGAGTCTAACCAGTGAAAGTTGTGGAGTAATTATCTATACTTTGAAGTGGCATAGGTCTGAAATCGAATTTCAAAATAGCGGCCACGGAAATGGTCATTTTTCAGCGAAAATCTCATAAAATACTTTGCAATTTTTTTTCTTGAAAAGGATTAACCTTGCAAAAAAAATTTTATAGATTAAAAAGTATTTATAATTATTCAAAGAACACGTGGAAATTTATTCCGAATTTTTCCCACAATTTTTGGATTTTTCGGAATTAACCATTTTTCAAAAATCCAAATATGATCTAAAAAAATTCTGAAAAAATTTCCACGTATTCTTTGACTAATTTTAAGCACTGTTTGTTGTATAACATTTTTTTGCAAAGTTAATCCTTTTCGACAAAAAAAATCGCAAACTATTTGTAACCAATTTGCTACCATATGGTTTGCTCAACAGCGATTATTAATTTATACATAATCCTTCATCCTTTTCGAGAAAAAAATTCGCAAAATATTTTATGAGATATTCGCTGAAAAATTACCATTCCCGTTATTTTGAAATTCGATTTCAAACCAATGCCACTACAAAGTATAGGTAATTACTCCAAAATTTTCACTGGTAAGACTCACGGATCAATTCTGTTTCGGTACGAAAATTTCGATCAAAAAAAATTTTTTTCGAGAAAACCGTGTTTATTTGACTAAAATGGCTTATAATTTTTTAAATATTGATGGTATTGCAATTTTGAGGACGGATTCGAAAGTACATAAAATTTTACGTCAGAAATCATATTCTTCAATTTTTTTAAACACTTGAAACATAAAAAGTTATCGTATCGAAAATCAGACGAAAATTTGGGAGTTCCGGGCCGAAACGGGTTAAAAAAGCACCCCAGTGAGAGGCAAGGGGACTCACGTTAAAAAAGCACCACAGTGAGAGGCAAGGGGACTCACGTTAAAAAAGCACCCCAGTGAGAGGCAAGGGGACTCACGTTAAAAAAGCACCACAGTGAGAGGCAAGGGGACTCACGTAAACAAGCACCCCAAAGGAAACAGGCCTTACTACGTCCGCGTCGTTGTTTCTGGGTAACGCTAAAAGTAAGGACCCAGTATTATCGAAAAGAGCTTAAAGCCAATAGAGCAACGTTGCTGGAACTTCTGTAGATAAGTGACCGCGAAAACTCCCAGGATAGTATTTTTAGCGATTTTCATGGAAATTGGAAAATTGACCACACTTAAAGCGATTCAATCTCCATATGGTACTCCGGCGTCGCATCTGACTTCGAATTTAAAATCAGTGACCCCTGAAGCTCTCAGAATGTGTTTTTAGTGATTTTCATAGTGATTCAAAATGACCTCATTTGGGATATTTGAGCCTCCATGCGGTACCATCGCATCGCACCCCACAGAAACCTAACATCATATTCACAATTGGCGACCACAAAAATTTCTTAATTGGTTGGATTTATCAAGGCTTGTTCTGCTTGAGACAACTGTGAAATTTCGCGTTCTGACCAATTTTTAAGCATTTGACCTTGATTTAACCTTGTGGAGGTCACAAAAAATGTTTAAAGAATGGTTTTGGACATAAAATTTCCCGCTCTATCCGATTCCAACGTCAAAAATAGGGGTTCTAATTTGAAAAAATGATCTTAACCTTGAAATGACCTTGAAAAATGATCTCAGGGTCAAATTGAAGGAGACCAAAAGTTGACCCCCATCGTCACGAACAATTTTCATCTGAACCATTTTTCTGTATCTAGCCTGCATTCGGAGATATTTGGCTGCATAGATTAAAATGAGACAACGTGTATATATATATTACAGTGCATAACAGTAGTCGCATTCTCTTTATTAAGTAATAATATTTTATGTCGAAAACAATAATAAAGGAAAAGTAAAAAGGTTCACCATATCAGACATTAAAAAAAGATTAATATAGGAGTGTTGCTGCTATAAACATTTCTTTTAAGAATTTAGTTATGGCGATACTGGCTTCGTAACATGCATTAAAGATTTCAACGTTCTCAATACATTCTACATTTACTTCAGTATATAATTATGTATAAAAAAGTTTCTTAAAAGTATGTTGCACTACAGGAAGATTATGTTTCACTACGCAACAATGCTTACCTGACTGATGTAGCTATGGCTGTTGCTGCTACCTGTGCTCATATAGCTTACAAGTCTAAAGGACCGTAAATTGAGGTATTAGAATATTTGTTTCAAATATAAAAGATCTTAAGCTAAAAAAATACTTTTTTATAATCCAGGGCAGAAAAGAAGTTACAGAAGAAATACAGAAGTATTTTAGTGATTCTATCTTTAAAGCAGGAAATAGGGCAGATATAACGAATTACAGGCCGATCTCACTTATTTCGAACATTGCAAAAATTTTTGAAAAAATTATTTATAATCGAATATATAATTTCCTAAAGGAATGCAACATTCTTTCGAAACACCAATTTGTATTTATAAAAAATATAGGAAGTACGGATGCACTGGGCAAAATAACTGACATAATTTATAAAAATCTAGATAAAAGCAAGCCGATAATAACTACATTTATAGACCTTGCAAAGGCCTACGATACAGTAAACCATGCACTACTATTAGAAAAATTGGATAAATATGACATAAGAGGCAGTGCACTAGAATTGATAAAAAGCTATGTAATGGGTAGAAAGCAAAAAGTAAGAATTGAAGATAAAATTAGTACTGAAAAAACACTAGACACAGGAGTGCCCCAAAGAATAATTCCGGAACCCCTATTGTTAGATATGCCTAAGGATTTCATACTGTCTTATGCAGATGACACTGTCATCATCTCGGATGATAACGCGTGGTCACAGGCGCAGGACAAGATTAATGCTTTATTAGATAAAGTAGCGACGTGATTAGCATTTAATAAACTGTCTCTAAATATATCCAAGACTAAATTTATAAGTTTTGGAAATTACTGCGACAGCATTCCTCTAGATATACAAAAACAAAAAATTACAAGAACTGATAGTTATAAATATCTCGGTATATATTTCGATTATAATATGAAGTGGCACAAACATACTGAATATATAATAAATAGAATTAAATATTTGATCTTCATTTTTGCGAAAATAAGAAAATTTATGGATACCAATACACTCATGAAAATATATTATGCTTTTTTTCATAGTATAATAAGTTATGGAATTATAGCTTGGGGCGGTGCATACAAAACCCCCATAAATCTACTGCAAAATATTCAAACAAAGTTACTAAGAATTATCAACAAAAACCGTTTTTCTGCAGGTAAACCACTGCATATTAAACAAATATTCACACTAGAGTCAGTTATGCATCATTATAATAAACTTAAAAATACGTACTTATTAAGTGAGTCTAAGACTAGAAATAAAAGTATAATCTCTCTCTCCCTCTCTCTCTCCTCCTCTCTCTTTCTCTCCCTCTTTCTCTCCATCTCTCTCTTTCTCCCCCTCTCTCCACCAAAAGAATATCATAGTTTAAAACAAACACATGAAAGAAGTGGAATCAATTATTATTTTATATAGACAAGTACATTTTTGTGACATAGAAATATGGAATTATTTTTATAACAAAAAATCGTAAGTACTACTAAAAATAAACTCATGAAACTGGTGGAATCAATTAAGTGCAGGCAAGTCAATTATTATAATAAAGAGAATTTTTAAAATAAAATTTGTTTAATATATATTTACTATAAAAATTTGTATAAAAAATAATTACGTCTAACAAAAAATATTACAAAAATACTAACATAATAACTGTAATTGAAACACAAAAAGTTAAAAAATTTTTGCGTAAACATTTTCGAAGTATAGATCATAGAAGTCACCACCCTCTAAAATAGTTTAACCATGAGCTGTTATACATCATAAATTCATGTAAGTTTTTCTTACACAAGTCAATCTACCTATTATCTGCAAATATGAATTTTAATTAAACATCTTCTTAAACTGTTAGTGTAATTTTTTAAATTTTGGGAAATTTTCTTTTAAAGACAGAAGATACTTGCCGGACGCATCGTTTTGTAGTTCAAGGTGCGTAGGATGGGAATCGCAACCTTCTATGTATTTAGTTATTGATCACGTAGTATGTAAATAATTGAAATAAAATGGTAATAACAGTTCAAGAAAAGAAGTATATTTAGATATTTGACTAGAGCAAAACTTACACAAAACTTGTTCGTTATATAATGCTAGGAACAAGCATACGTAATATATAGATGTACATACGCAATATAAAAAAAAATATTATTATCTTACTATAGAATTAATAATAATTCAATTTGTATAATGAATTTGTGTAATGAAGATATTACAATGAATTTTTATCAATTGAAGCTAATGCCCGAATATTTTTATGTTAATTAATAAATGAAGCTAATGGCTATTACGGGTAATCGATAAAGGATAAGTAAGGTACCTAACTTATCAATCATCGATTTTATTCTTTTTACGTGTGTATACTTACACATCTCTAATTATTCTAGGCTATTAGAGTAAAGCAGTCAAGGATATTAATGCACAATTATTTTAATAATTTTAAAGTGCAGTCAAGAATTTTTTAAAGGATGAGGAAAGGAAAGGTAAACGTATAGGATGAAAAAATGAGAACGAAAAAAATAACGGCCCAGGTCGGGATCGAACCGACAACCTTCTGCATACCGGGCAGCTACGCTACCATTTGGGCCACTGGGATGACGATTCTATCAGGACCCTAGCCGGTTCTTAATAGTTCTCAATTTATTTCCCCAAAACTCCCCCGTCTGCGTTATTAAGCCAAAGCAGACAATGTTAATTTATCAATTGAAGCTACTGCCCGAATATTTTTATGTTAATTAATAAATGAAGCTAATGGCTATTACGGGCAATCGATAAAGGATAAGGAAGGAACTTATCAATCATCGATTTTATTCTTTTTACATGTGTATTTAGAACGCGTTTTCACTGACACACGATGACAAGAATAAAAACCAATTAATCGTCCTGAAATTTGGTATAGAGGATATAGATTTTTTATATCTCCAAACTATTCATTGCGCAAAAAAATTGAACTGTCACGACCAAAGATATTTGAGGTTGAAAGTTTTTTAAAAATATTTTCGAATAGCGTTTTTCAGACAATATTTGATAGATAGAGAAACTTTTGTATAATACAATTAATTATTGTCATATAAAAAATTAAAAAGAGGAATAAATACATTAGTTTGAGGAAGCTAAGTGCCAATGTATATTGAGAGCGGCTTTTTATTAGTGATGATGGTCGGATTAGTGTAAGGATCTTTTATTTAGTTAAAATTAAAAACACGGTTTTCTCAATATAAAAATATTCATCTTGAATTTTATACCTTCACTTTGCCTTTTTATATGTTTAACATTATTAAACACAGAAAACAGATATTTTCATAATTATGTTATTGTTTATCTATCTTAGTGGCAATTTTACTTATTGAACAAAATCACAACATGAAAAAAGCTTATTTAAATGAAATTAAACTTGATTAATCTTTATCATTGTAGTGACATTCTGATACTATAGAATTGAATGAACCTTTAAATTTGTTAAAGCAGGAAACTATGAAATGGAATGAATCACTAGAACTAAATTCAAAAGATAAAGACAAATCATATATTAAAATAACAAATACTTCTTCATACATACATTTTTTAGTCAATAAAACTATAACATAGCTTGATGAAAAACATCATAATGTTTAAATGAATTCAAAATAAGTGCATTAAGGTTGTATTGGCCGTAAGATCTCATTTAAAAATTTAAGACAAATATTTTGGTCGTATAATTTGTCGAAAACACTAATATTCTACAGTACTAAGAGTAAACAAATATGTAAAATGTTTTTTAGAACTATGAAGAAAACTTTACATCGGTTTTAGAACATTGCATTGCTCATTTCTTTCACTTTTTAGTATGACTGTACGCCTTACTACACAGTTTTTATGCTATAACTTTGATGTGAGTACCAGTCGTTACCGACGATTGCAGGGACCCGTTTTTCTCAATCAATTTTAAATTTTAAGAAAATATCGCTCTGGTACGTTATAGTTGACTATCAAATCTATAACGTGTCAGAGAGATTTTTTGTCAAAATTCAAATTGAATGAGAAAAACGGATCCCTGCAATCGTCGGGGCCTCGCATCGCCTTAAGGGGGTCCGAAAGTTAATTAAAAATTCAAATTTCACGCCACAATATAGCAGACGAAAAAATAAGTAATTTGCCTATAACAAATAGTAAAAACAATATTACGGAAAATCAGGACTGCATTACCCTCCGTTACATTATTATCTATCATTTTACAAAGTTTGAAGTTTCTATATAAATATTTCGCTGAATGGCATTTGAATAATGTCTCAAAATCAAGTAATTCAAATGCCATTCAGCGAAATATTTATATAGAAACTGCAAACTTTGTAAAATGATAGATAATAATGTAACGGAGGGCAATGCAGTCCTGGTTTTCCGTAATATTTTTTTTTACTAATTGTAAATTTTTACTAATTGTTATAGGCAAATTACTTATTTTTTTGTCTGCTATATTGTGGCGCGAAATTTGAATTTAATTGACTTTCGGACCCTACTAGCTCGCAAAAGCAATTCATTTCAATTGCAATCGATTGCAAAGGTTTTCTTTTACGTATACACAAATTTACAAGAACTAAACACTATTTTTTCAACTTAATTTTTTCAATAACTACGACGAGTCTAGCCATATTCAGAGAATCTCCATAAGAACCCACGTTAATTTTAAACTACAATATCTCGAAAACTAGCACGCAAATCATATTGAAATTTGCCAGAGACGTTTATAATGATATTATTGACCTACTGACGAAACTTTATTGATCTGACATTATTTTTTACATATAGCCCATACAACCTTAAATAATGAATTGAATAATAACATTTCTCTTGTAAATAAAAAACAAACCGTTCATTAATTATGCAGCTTCTTTTGTAACTTAAAAAAAAAAAAAAAAAATCAGCGCGCGAAGCGCGCGTGTCGAACTCTCGTTATTAAAATAATTGTGCATTAATATCCTTGACTGCTTTACTCTAATAGCTTAGAATAATTAGAGATGTGTAAGTATAGACATGTAAAAAGAATAAAATCGATGATTGATAAGTTAGGTACCTTCCTTATCCTTTATCGATTGCCCGTAATAGCCATTAGCTTCATTTATTAATTAATATTACAATGAAATTATAATGAAATTATAATTATAGAAATTATAAAGATTGATATAAAATTTTTGTGAAATTAGTAGATATAATAGATAGATATAATATAATTGAAAAGTTCCAAAGAATAATGATATAAAAATAAATATTTGATAGATTACCTAAATACTACAAAACGATGCGTCCGGCAAGTATCTTCTGTCTTTAAAAGAAAATTTCCCAAAATTTTAAAAATTACATTAACAGTTTAAGAAGATATTTAATTAAAATTCATATTTGCAGATAATAGGTAGACTGACTTGTGAAGAAAAACTTACATGAATTTATGATGTATAACAGCTCATGATTAAACTATTTTAGAGTGCGGTGACTTCTATGATCTATACTTCGAAAATGTTTACGCAAAAATTTTTTAACTTTTTGTGTTTCAATTACAGTTATTATGTTAGTATTTTTGTAATATTTTTTGTTAGACGTAATTATTTTGTATACAAATTTTTATAGTAAATATATATTAAACAAATTTTATTTTAAAAATTCTCTTTATTATAATAATTGACTTGCCTGCACTTAATTGATTCCACCAGTTTCATGAGTTTATTTTTAGTAGTACTTACGATTTTTTGTTATGAAAATAATTCCATATTTCTATGTCACAAAAATGTACTTGTCTATATAAAATAATAATTGATTCCACTTCTTTCATGTATTTGTTTTAAACTCTGATATTCTTTTGGGGGAGAGAGGGGAAGAAAGAGAGAGATGGAGAGAAAGAGGGAGAGAGGAGGAGAGAGAGGGAGAGAGAGATAGGGAGAGAGAGAGAGAGAGGGAGAGAGATTACAAATACACTTATAGTCGCCAAAGTTTTACTTTTTTTAAAAGTGTTATTTTAGGGAGATTCCACAAGTTTCTAAGAGCTTCAATAATAATTAAAAAGTTTTATAACGGTAAAGAATAATGATACCATATTTCATAGATTTAATTTTCGTGTGGGTACATGATGATAATTGCATCGTGTGAGGCTGCTGTATTTGTAAAAAAAAATGGAATAACACTTTCATTGTATCAAGAAATCCCTTTTGCTATATATAATAATAGTATATATACTCTTCTTTTTATAGACAAATTAATTTATTGTATAGAACCGGTAAGATAAAATTGTCAGAAGAAAATAATTATTTATTATTAGAATTCCTTTTCATAGAATATAAGTTTTTTATTCATATTTTTATATATTACAGAAACACCTTATGCTTGCCTTATATTATACTTTCGTAGAAAGTTTTGTTATAAAAATAAACATTGCTACCTTCATAATTGTAAGCAAAATAAAATAATTTGAATTTTTTCCATATCCGTTGTAATGATTACTTTTTAACAAATGACTTATGGAAATAATTCATTCCAATACAACTTTTCGAACCTATGATTAAAATGAAGAACTATAAAGAACTATATGATTAAAATAAAGGACTATTTGTTTCCATTTTTAAATAGTGTATTATTATATATTTACCTCAATCAGTAATGCAAACAAGTAGAGGTATTCCTCTAACTGTTATACTTATTAACAATTTGGATTTTACATCCCTCACTCAATTAGTTATATACCAAAAGCCATATATTGAAAATACCTTACGGATACATTATAATGGTTTTAAGAATTAACATCTATAGCTGTTATATTAACAGCTTTGGATTTTACAACAGATATCCCCTTCAAGAATGAAAAAAATATATTGTTAGAATTAATTGCAAGTAATTTGTCACATTTGACATTATCTCTCATAATATAAGTTAAGCGAAAAGGTCAAAACCTATTTCATTCATCGTAAAGGATTTTCAATGTTTTATTTATACATGACCAGTCGGGTGAAGATTTTTCTTGAGACAAAGTTTATATTCTTCATATAATGGTTTATAGTTATGATTTGAAAAGTGAGAAAATATAAAAATTTATTGTGAAATGGCATTGTGGAATAACTTGTTTTTTAAAATAATTAAAATTAGAAAATTTTTATGTTTGATACTTTTCAAATCATAACTATAAACTTTGTCTCAAGAAAAGCCTTCACCCGACTGGTCATGTTGCAAATATAAAACATTGAAAATTTTTTACGATGAATGAAATAGGTTTTGGAGCTTCTCGCTTAGCTTACATTATGAGAGATAATGTCTTTGTGACAAATTACTTGAAAATTATACTTATCTAAACTCTTGTATTGTAGTAGCTGTATAGTTGGGATAGACTCAATTTCTAAGATCTGATCTGACAGTACTTAAAAAAATAAAAACAGAACTACATCTTGATCTCTGCTTTCTACTGTCAATGTATATTTTAAAATACTTATCTAAAAAGTTATTGTCTCATTGATGATGCTCGTAAATAAATTCTTTTCATCAGTCCACTTTCTGAGATCTTTGATATAATTTAAATATTAATCCGTGATAGTATATACATATTGTGTATGTACATATTTCATAATAACATTGTTTTTGTTTATTAGAGATTAGAGATGCGTGAGGTTGTCGATACGATTACGAGTGTATATATATATATATATATATATATATATATATATATATATATAGAGAGAGCCCTGTAGAAAAATTTATATAGCGCCACTCTCGGATACAAGTAGAACCACTGTCTAATAGTGCCTATACGTACGTATATATGGTATAGGATTAAAATACGACGACGACGCGAAGACGACGAAGAAAATGAAAAATGAGATGAAAATTGAAAGGGCAAATTTACTATTAAAAGTATACGAAAACGAAAGAATCTTGAAACATGAAATTGCAGATATGGATAGTACATAAACGATTCTATCTAATGGAATGCATTTAAGTATTCAAATAAAGAGTAAAAAAATGTTGTTATCAAGAATAGAAAAAAGTAAGGTTGGAGCGGACTATTCCAAAGAATAAAGGGTGCGTCAACGCCCCGCTTGCTCGTTAGTCACTTCGTTCTTTTACTCGCCAAGCAGGGCGCTGCCGCGCCCTTTGATACTACCAAGAATGGAAAAAGCTATAAGTGATAAAAGTAGCTATATAGAGGCTGTAAAAACTTTTAACACTTTACCAAAGAAATTAAAGTGTTTAAATATAAGTAAAATAACTATTAAGAAAAACATTAAGAAATTTATAAAATCTATGTAGATGTTTATTACAAATGTGGATCAACTATTTTTTGTAGTTAATCCTGTAGATTTTATAGATATGTTGTTTAATTGGGATACTAGTTTTAAGGGGGTCAAACACTTTTAAAATTTTCTTCATAAAATGATCTAAAAAAAATTAATTTTACTAACTAGAAATATGTAGAAGTAATATTTTTAAATTATAGTTAATTTATGATGAAATGAGACCCAAAAATAGTACATTTCGACACGGGTGGTGAAGTCGATTATTTAGCTGGTGTGACTTTTTGCACGAGCGAAGCGAGTGCGTAAAAGTCACACCACCTAAATAATCGACTTACGCACTCGTTTCGAACGGTATTTTATACCACGAGCGCCGAAAAATCATACCAAAGTTGTGATTTTGAGGTTAGAGTGGTATAAAAGTTTTTTTATTGATTTTAACCGAAGATATGGCCATTTCTAAATTTTGGACTCTGCCGTCGACTCCAGATCCAAGAGCTGCATATATTTTGATGAGACAGGTCCTAAAATCTTGGTATTTTATATGACTATTGACTGAAGAGTTGTATCTAAATTATTTAAGTAAATATTTCTTTGCGATCAAAAACTGCTCAAAAATCATAATTTTACTTTAATTTGAGATTTTTTAGCAATTTTTGACCGTAAAAAAATATTTACTTAAATAATTTGGATACATACAACTCTTCAGTTAATAGTCACATAAAATACCAAGATTTTAGGATCTGCCTCTTGAAAATATATGAAGTTCCTGGATCTGGAGTCGACGGCAGAGCCAAAATTTAGAAATGGCCATATCTTCGGTTAAAATCAATAAAAAAACTTTTTTTTGGGACTCATTTCATCATAAATTAACTATAATTTAAAAATATTACTTCTACATATTTCTAATTAGTAAAATTAATTTTTTTTAGATCATTTTATGAAGAAAATTTTAAAAGTGTCTGACCCCCTTAAAACTAGTATCCCAATTTAACAACATATCTATAAAATCTACAGGATTAACTACAACAAATAGTTGACCAACATTGGTAATAAACATCTACATAGATTTTATAAATTTCTTAATGTTTTTCTTAATAGTTATTTTACTTATATTTAAACACTTTAATTTCTTTGGTAAAGTGTTAAAAGTTTTTACAGCTTCAATATAGCTACATTTATCACTTATACCTTTTTCCATTCTTGGTAGTATTGTACTCTTATTTCTAGTCTTAGACTCACTTAATAAGAGTACGTATCTTTAGGCACGACCGCTACTCGGGAGAGCCTTATAATTTCACCAGAGTGAAAATTGTAAGAATTCAAATACTGAATATTTTATGTGCAAAAACCATTTTCCACTCCGAATGAGTGCGTTTTAAGCGTTTTCTGAGATGTATGTATGTCTGTACGTCCGTATGTAATCAAGATTCCAGATTATCTCAATGAATTTTCAACCGATTCCATCGGGATTGCGGGAAAATACTCCTCTAATTATACCTAAGTGCTGGTTCTTAATAAAGATAGATCGATGAAAAAATAAAAAAATGCGAGCACAAAGAAACATTTCAAAAAATCGATTTTTAAGCTTAATGACTAGAAAAATTAGTTTTAAGCTAATATGCACAGGTCTATCTACTAAAATTAATTAAAATACACCTTTTTTATGTTAAACATTTTTCTCTACGAGCAATATTTGCCAAGATAACTGCGAAAAACGGCAAAAAAGGTCAAAAATCGACGATTTTTTACTATAACTTGACAGGATTTGATTTTACATACAAATGTCAAATACAAAAGTTGTAGACTATAATAAAACAAAACTTTTTTCCATTTAACATTTTTGTATAAAATCAACTTCTGGGAGAGTTATGCTTATAAAAACGATTTTAAACGCTAAAAAATACATAAAATGGACGATTTAAGGCAATAACTTGACAGGATTTGATTTTACACAAAAATGTTAAATACAAAAGTTGTAGATTATAATAAAAAAAAACTTTTTTCCATTTAACATTTTCATATAAAAACAACTTCTGATGAGTTACACTTATAAAAACGATTTTAAACGCTAAAATATACATAAAATGGACGATTTTCGGCTATAACTTAACAGAATTTGATTTTACAGAAAAATATTTAATACATAAGTTATAGATATAGTTAAACAAAACTTTTTCCTATTTAATATTTTCACGTAAAATCAATTCCTGACGAGTTAGACTTATAAAAACGATTTTAAACGATTTTAAACGCCAAAATATACATAAAATAGACGATTTTTGCTTATCGTACAAAGAATTGATTTCCAATAGAATTCTTAAATACAATGGATATAGCTATCGTTGAAATACCAATGAAAAAAACTAAAACAATAACTAACAAAAACTGTTACATAAAAGCTGTCAAAACTTACAATTTCTTGTCAATGATCTAGAGAACTTAAAGGAAAGTACCCGAAATGTAAAATTCAAAAAAATTCCAAACCCATATTAAAAAGTAGACCTCCATGCGAGATTCACGAAACCATTTTTTTTATCGGCTGAGAAGCGCTTTATAAGGGTTAAAATCACCCCTAAAGTTTACCCCCAAGAAACGTTTTTTTGATATATCTCGGCTTCTACTTAACTTTTTTTAACGAAACAAAATGGAAAGAGTTTCTTATTAAAAAGCCAAGAAATCCGTGGTAGTATGAACATTAAGGGTTGCATCCCTTATTTTTTAGAGGGCGAAATTGTGTTTTTTTAAGAATAATTTTTGTTGTGAGAATTCATAAAATAATTAAAAATAGGTCAAAACATTATTTTTGCCAACTACAATAAATAACAGTTGGTGGGTTTGGGCATTCTTCGCGAAACAACCCCTTAAGAGGTGGTAAACCACCCCTAACACAAATGAATTAGGTATATTTGTTTGGCAATTATATTTATTTAAATGGGTTCTTGAAGTCGTTACTCAGAATCCACAGTTAGATCCACAATAAAAATTTGAAAATAGTGAATTCAATATGGCGAAAAATTTTTTAGAAATATTTTAAATTCCACGAAAAATAGTATGTAGATCCCCTAGCGGAAATTATATTATGTAAATAAGTGTATAATAATGTAACAATGTTTTGTTATGTTATTCTATTATTTTTTTATCATACACTTGTTTATCGTACGATAAACAAGTGTATGATAATGTAGTTGTTTGTAAAAAAGTGTAAGAAAACGTAACAAATTGTACTTTTCTACTGGATTTCGGACGCTTTTACATTTCACCACAGTTTATACCATTTTTTAATAATTTCTTACTTTTCCTTACATTTGTCTACGTTTTATTACTTTTTAATTTGTACTCTTAATTCAAATTTTATAGGCATTCTTACACTTTCGTACATCTTTTTACATTTTATTATATATTTGTACTTTTAATTACACCTTTTTACGTTTATATACAAATTTTGATACACATTTTACATCGTATCACATATTTGTACATTTTTTTCAAATAGTTCATAATTATACTTTTACAATAATTTATAATTTTACTTTTATTTAAATAAAGCTATAAATAAAATATCTTCAAAGATGTAAAGAAAAAATACTAAAACGTAATAAAATGTAAATTATTATGTATTAGAAATATAATTAATATATGTTACAAAATGTAAGTTACTGCATAAAAGTTAAAATTTTTACAAATTCATACAGATTTTTACAATTTATTATCTTTTAATACAAATTCTTATACAATTCTACCAATTTCTAAGCAGCACAACGACCAATTTTAAATCCTACGGGTCAGTCAACAGCAGACTGACGATCATGGATTATATGTTTTACAATAATGATATTCATGAAAAAAATGTTGTAAACATAGCGATTTTTTGCACCATGAACATGTTATAATCGCTCGTTTACCACAAATATCGCATGTAATAAAATTAGAATTGAAGCAAAATTTTTTTGGGTTTTCAATTTTTTCCGGCCTTTCATCAATGTAACCGGCGGC
Organism: Torymus aiolomorphi; assembly: GCA_036365515.1. Lineage (NCBI taxonomy): Eukaryota > Metazoa > Arthropoda > Insecta > Hymenoptera > Torymidae > Torymus > Torymus aiolomorphi. The sequence goes on from CM070875.1 coordinate 182,087,306, forward strand.
GTACCAAGCATATTTAAATAAATTTTAAAACCTGGGACTTGATAATTGATTATGTATTAATGACTGCATTTTGATTATATTATTTCTATCGTGTAAGTTGAGATCCTCATTTGTTAGAAATATCATATCCGAAAATGTTCGAACGAAGTTCTTCCACATTCGAAAACCGTAAATATCAAGCGGTTGAAGTTCACTTGTTGTTCTTTGTGGAATTTGTAGAATCGTTAAGGTTTTATGTTCCGGTTTTACTTTATAAATTATATCTAGGCAGTGACCTCTCCATGAATCAAGCAATAGGGTACTTGTTATGGTAGTTGATGGAAAATATACATCTTGCGCCCAAGTTTCAACATGTTCTTTAGTCAATTTACCTGATTTCGATGCCATTACATAAACATTTTCTGCTGCAAATAAATTTTTTCTGACTACAGTTCCAAACTCTCCCTTTGGTTCTTGCATGACTAAAAAGAAGGGTGATAGAAGTTTTCCTTCAGCAGATACAGTAGGTTGGATAGTATAAGAATGAGTTGTCGAATGCACTGATTGCACTATACTCTCTACACTTTTATCTCCTCTAAGATTGAGAGTTCGACCACTGTGTATTTCGTAATTAAAACCACTTTGGTCGGAGTTATAAACACGTTTTGCATCATATTTTATGATGGCATTTTTTACTCTATTGCGAAATTCCTGTTTTTGTGCTGACCATTCTTCTGAATCATCTATAGATTTTTTAGTAATAATTTTTGTTATTTTTCGAGAAACGATATTAAATCGCCGTTTAAATTCATTTAACCAGTGTCTAGAAGCTTTAAATTCATTGAAGTTTGACTCTAATGCTTTTTCTTTTACCATACGTCTTACATCAATGTCATGAATGGGTATTCTATTCGATCTGGCTACGTTAAATTTTTGTAAACAATATTCCTCAATTTTTTCAATTTATCGATCCTACTTCCTCCTATTGCCACTTGATCTCTCCATCTATACAGCTGACGTGCTGTATTTAATTTTTTGAATCGATTTTGGACTGTTTCAAATTTTAACTTGTTTTTACTACTTAACCAATACTCCACAGCTTGCTTTTTGTAGTCAAAATTAATACTCTCTGATTCGGTGCTACATTGATTTTCAGTTTGGGGTGTTATCATATCTTCTGCATCGATATCTTCATGTAAATCATCTGCAGGTATGTCATCGTAAGGTTCGTAGGTATCATCATAATATAGAAATTCTTCCGTTTCTTCGTAAATACTACGATCATTTATACTTGATATTATAATATTATACACTATATTAGCAACATTTCTTTCAGCGTCATTAACAGGTAATTTCTTTTCTTGATCTTGAAACATACTGTTTAAAATAAATAAAACATTCATCGCATTTACCAAATTCATATTTATGGAAAATATTTTCTTTCTTCTTTTAGATACGTTGAGTCGCAGTGTAAACCTGTAAAAGTTTTAGTTATTATAGCCTTTTTATAGCCATAACAGTATAGGAATGTACAATAGTATGAATGTACAGTAAGTGTAAAAAGTATTCAGACATCCAAAACTTTTGAGGAAAACATTTTACTAAATTCCTTTGTAAGTGCATGGGAATTCGTTATTGTTTGTCAATGTTTTGTCTACAAGATACACTATTTTATTAGCATTAAATAGTTGCTAAACGTTATTATTATAAATAAAGTACTACTTCTATTCACTCGTATGAATATTTTTTTACACTTAACTTAACTGATTAAATCGTCAGTATGTCATATTTTATATATTAGAATAACAGTAATGTAACAGTAATTCTAAAAATTAAAATCAAAACATAATTTTTACTATCATAAAATAATTCAATACATGTATTAAGAGTAAAGTTTCACTATCAAAATATTTACAATTGGTACAATAAAGATTCTATAATAGATTTTTACTGAATTTGACTTTCTTAACTTCGGCCACTTGTTCAAAATTTATTGTATATTTTGACGAATTTTATATTTAAAAATGCTGCATTTTATTTAACTTTTCAATATTATATCTATTATATCCTTCTATTAGAAATATTTTGAATAATTATGTAGAAGAAAGAAATTTCAATTATATGGTTACTTACGACTATTATTATTGTTGTTATCATTCAATTCAAATAGGATTTCGTACTCGTAAAATGTTTACTTGCCATTAAAAAATATGATGCAAATACCTCCAGACACTTATATTTTCAATTAATACCCATAAAATAATGTTGACATTGAATATTAATTTAACACGAGCGTAGAAAAACGTTCAGTAACGTATATTTGTTTTCGACTGACCGATGTTTCACTTATTTATGAATAAAAGAGGAGGAATCGGGAGATAAGCCATATCAATGCAAGTGTACGTAATCTTGTATATTGCGCAATAACCATGAATTGCTATAATTATCATTATATTAAAAATTTTGTTCATATTAATTTATATTAATAAATCATAAATAAACTTTTCTTATTAAAACCTATCATAATTTCAACAAGCATGAAAATCTCTCCTAGCTGAAATTATAAAATATGAAAGAAAATAAGAAAATACTTATAAAATGGAATAAACTATCGAAAAATGTAAGAAATCATACGATACTGGATTTCGGGCATATTTAACAAGTTGTTAAAGTTTCTTACATTTTCTTTCAATTCCTTACGTTTTCTAAATATTTCCTTGTGTAGCTTATTTTTATGAAATTATAAGGAAGTATTTGTTAGAAAAATCTGTAAGAATTAATTTGTTAGAAAAATCTGTAAGAATTTGTAAAAATTTAAACTTTTATACAGTAACTTACATTTTGTAACATATATTAATTATATTTCTAATACTGTCAGGGGGTGGATTTTCGGGCTAAGGCACGTTTCACCTGCGTACCTTAGCGGTTCAATTCCATATCTCTCGGTTCAACTCCCGGAGATGTAATAGCCAGATTATGCAACGGACGCTACAACGTCGTGCAATGTTCACCTAATCTGGTTACTTACCGTGCAACACGCAAGTCGAAGACTTGCGCTTTGTTTCTCACCAGTGACTCGAACTCTCCTCTCGTTCACTGGTTCGTGTGCCGGCTGCTCAGATGAAACGATACGTTTTCTCTTACGTAACGACCGCGGAGGCGGCGGGGAACGGGGAATGACTAGGTCGCGAAATAATAACTCGAGAGGTTAAATGTTAATAATAAAAGACTATTGTTTATTAAATAAAAGAAGTTGTGGTGTGATAATGTATCAGAAATATAAAAGAAATGAATTTAGGTTTGCGTATTCCCTATCTAAACGATGCGCCAGCACGTTACCTTTGACGTCAGCTGCCTCGGAGACTGACGTCACGCTCGCGGTAAATTACGCCGCGCACGTGAGGTATAATACGCCTCACGTGAGCGGTACTCTACGTGCGCGCTCACCGAGTAATGCGACGAGATGTGAGAGCAGTCGCGATCGCCGCGCGACGCACACAAGTATAAGTATGAGAGAGAGGGTAGACGGCGGTTTTACACGTGTGCGCACCTGTTGTGCGCACTCTCCGGCTTTGAAAAAGCCGGTGGTTTGACCTCGCGTTTAACCTTGATGAAGTGCGAGCCCGATACCTACACTCTCTCCTCGCACTTGCTCTCACCGCACGAGAACGCCTACTTGAAGCCGATGTCCAGGTACGACGAGCCTGGACAAGCGGTTACGCGGAGCTAATATGCGGCGCGGAAGAATGCGTGCACGCTTACCTTTTACCCAATTTAGCAACGGCTCAAGTAGTTGATCGGTCTCGGACGTGTCTGGTCTTACTTCCTGAGCAATATAAAAATCTTGATGTTGCGGTGGAGCGGACACGAAAAGTGCTATTACTTCCTCCAGACACTAAGTAGTTTGAGTGCGGCAGGTGATACTAGCCTGTCGCACTTGAACTTTGCACTTTAACGCGCGAAAACCGCAGAAGTACTTCAATACACTATTTTTGTATATCACGAGCAAAACTCTCGTGATTCGCGCTCTGACACGGTACTTCTCTTCAAATGAACGAACAAGTCTTCTTTTAATAACGGGTGAAACAAGGTGGAGCGAAACGAAAAGTGGTTGCAGAATACCGTAGCGAACTATAAGATGGCCGTCGCCGGCTCGCCGCGGTCTGCTAGTCATCACGTCGATGCAGCTCAGATTCTGCATCGACGCGCCATCTCGCGTTCACGCGCATGAGTTACTTCAACCACGGCTTATCCGCGACGTCGGTACGGCAGGCCGTGACACCCCCCACCCAGATGTCACTTATCTCCTGATAAAGGACTCTGCAACTCAATCCGGCGTCGCTAATACCTGAGGCCGTGACAATACATAATAATTTACATTTTATTACGTTTTAGTATTTTTTCTTTACATCTTTGAAAATATTTTATTTATAGCTTTATTTAAATATAAGTACATTTATAAATTATTATAAAAGTATAATTATGAACTATTTGAAAAAAGTGTACAAATATGTGATACGATGTAAAATGTGTATCAAAATTTGTATATAAACGTAAAAAGATGTAATTAAAAGTACAAATATATAATAAAATGTAAAAAGATGTACGAAAGTGTAAGAATGCCTATAAAATTTGAATTAAGAGTACAAATTAAAAAGTAATAAAACGTAGACAAATGTAAGGAAAAGTAAGAAATTATTAAAAAATGGTATAAACTGTGGTAAAATATAAAAGCGTCCAAAATCCAGTAGAAAAGTACAATTTGTTACGTTTTCTTACACTTTTTTACAAACAACTACATTATCATACACTTGTTTATCGTACGATAAACAAGTGTATGATAAAAAAATAATAAATAATAGAATAACATAACAAAACATTGTTACATTATTATACACTTATTTACATAATATAATTTCCGCTAGGGGATCTACATACTATTTTTCGTGGAATTTAAAATATTTCTAAAAAATTTTTCGCCATATTGAATTCACTATTTTCAAATTTTTATTGTGGATCTAACTGTGGATTCCGAGTAACGACTTCAAGAACCTATTTTAAGGAAAAAAATAATTGCCAAAAAAATATACCTAATTCATTTGTGTTAGGGGTGGTTTACCACCTCTTAAGGGGTTGTTTCGCGAAGAATGCCCAAACACACTAACTGTTATTTATTGTAGTTGGCAAAAATAATGTTTTGACCTATTTTTAATTATTTTATGAATTCTCACAACAAAAATTATTCTTAAAAAAACACAATTTCACCCTCTAAAAAATAAGGGATGCAACCCTTAATGTTCATACTACCACGGATTTCTTGACTTTTTAATAAGAAACTCTTTCCATTTTGTTTCGTTAAAAAAAGTTAAGTAGAAGCTGAGATATATCAAAAAAACGTTTCTTGGGGGTAAACTTTAGGGGTGATTTTAACCCTTATAAAGCGCTTCTCAGCCGATAAAAAAATGGTTTCGTGAATCTCGTATGGAGGTCTACTTTTTAATATGGGTTTGGAATTTTTTTGAATTTGACAGTTCGGGTACTTTCCTTGTTAGTATGTGGTAAAATCAAAATTGGAAAAATGTTTAAAAATTCGGTTGTTAAAAATCTATAATTATGTTTTCTTACTGTTTTGATAACAAATAGAAATTACATATAAAATTACACAACTTAACCTGTTAATTATGTCCACAGAACCTAAGCGATTGAACTAAGAGAATCAAAATTGTCTAATATTATAAAAGTACATGTTAAAGTAATATCATATTACACAAAGAAAACTGATGTAATGTATGTGTTATAGATTTTGTAATATAGTGAAGTTCAATGTATAAAGAATGCAATGCTGACTTTGTCAGTCTTACAGTGTGCAGGACAACTATTAAATTGGCAAGTCTCACTTAGTAAAAGTCTGAGAAATACATAAGGATATATTATAACAACAGATACCCTGAAATGAGTTCGTATACCCTGACTAAACTCAGAAATTGACTAGATGAGCTAATATGACCAGCGACAACTGTGTAACGTCCGTGTTACAATGTCGCGAAAACGGTAAAGTAAGCGCGATAAATGTTCCAGTTTCGGTTTACGCCTACGCGTAATAACCACGGGAGTAGGAACGCGTGAAAATAGTCAATCGGACTACCAAAATAAACAATGCTAATGCGCGAAATTCATAAAGCGGCAAACGTCAGCGTCAGCGAACAATTAGAAAGACAGAAAAAAATAAAGGATAGCGATCTACAGAGTTACTTACTTTGGGGTGGTTGCGGTTGGCTCGTTCTCTCAGTTAGCCCTCGGCAGTCTCAGGACCCAAGCGCAGCGGGCGATTCAAATGGCAGAAGGATAGGATCGTAGAAATAAAGTAACACTCCAAAAATGCAATTATGTGTTGTTTATTAATTGCATTAAGTTACGTTACACTGTTACGCACCGATTGTAGTCGAGATATAATATCAACAATTATTCGCGAGACTACAATCAGAGAAGCTTGATAATTATTCTAAGTTAATTTCACACGGAAAATATTCTAAGTAAATTCGGCTCGAAAATATTCTAAGTAAATTCGGCTCGAAAATATTCTAAGTCCGAATACGATAAATTAGTTGAAATTATTCTAAGTCCAAGTTACAATTTAAATAAGCGACTGACAAGGGCTTCGCCCTACGAAACAAAATGAACAAAAGCTTCTGCCTCGAGTGGAGGCGCGATGCGGCTTTTATACCCGCGCTTCTATCTAGGGCAGATACAAAGATAGGGGAGTGTAGGAAATCTCATCTTTGCATGGGGTGAGAAAGGTTCGGGTGGGGGATAAGGTTACTCTGGTTCAAAAGTGGCGCGTACCAAGGACAAAGGTTGGATAGATAGGAGGTAGTGCTAAAGGTAAGGTAGGATTCGTTGGTGGAAGGTCATGTTACCGCAAGAGTGATTGTCTCTCGTAGGTCACCTTATTGCTAGTAGGTGGCGTTACTGACAGAAAAGTAGGATTTATGGTAACATGAAGGAAAAAAGGTTGCAGGATGGTAAGGATGGATAGCGAGAGATGCGGTCAGTCGTTCTCGACGTGACACGTCCCCCCCAAAGACGTGCGCTGCGGGGCCGCGCTTGCTGGTCCTTCCGCCCAAGTATCGTAATTTTAACATACGCCGTATGTCTGATTGTCTTCAAAGCCTTCCTTTCCAAACTTCAGGTGCAAGATGTAACCTCTTTCTGTTCGCTCTGCCTTAGCCTGCCTAGTAGCGGGCGAAGTATGTTATAGTCGTCGTTTTCCACTCCGCAACTTCCTTGTCCTCGTCAAATTTGAAAGCGTATCCATGATTATTAAGCTCGTTTAGGCAACGCAGATTCTCTCTCTTGCCATGCCGATGGACCGGTATTATCCAGTAGCTTTCAGGCATTTCCTCCCTTGAACAAATTAACACTTGCCTTACTATGAGCAGATGCAGTTGCCTCCTGTTCATCGCCGAGCCCTGGTTCTCCTTCACTGTAGCACATAACATGAGTCGTACCACAGCGTACCACAGAACAATAATTCGCAGCCGCTTAAGAACTGTAGACGGTTGCCTCTGGTTATTCCCTTCTGCTCCCGCCCGTCGAGTTCAATGTTTGCCTTTGAAGTGCATCTACCTTGCTCTACTAGATTTGTGTCACCTCCATATACCTCATAACAACGGCAGTTCGTCAGATAAAGTGAATCCGTAAGGCTATGCGTATCCCCTTTGGTCGTTGACGTCCAAGGTCGTTACATTGCTTGAAGTTCACGATGAGACTCCACCATAGCTGAGCGACGGCATAGAGTCGTACGAGCTGCGCTGTGTCGGCGATTACTACACGGAAAAAAAATTAGGATCTCCAGACCATCGATCGTCTTAATTTATGACGAATTTGGAATTAAGGCGCATCCAAAGTTGAACCTGTAAGAATCCAATATCTTCGGAGTCTTCACGATTCAAAAACGTATGTTCTGAACTCCAATTCGGTCATCCCCAGACTCCGAGATTTCCGGTATTGTAGCGATCCACTTTGGACGTCTGAGGCCCCCATCTCTGGTATCGTGGCGCGACAGCGTTGAGAGAAGGGGAACGGTCCTCATTTGCGCACGTTTTTCTCATATATATATATGCGTTTCATCATTATATATCAAAGTATTATTATAGTATAATATAGCACACACGTTTTGAACCGTTTATATATATATTATATTAGTATATTTATGAAGCGGCGCGCGTGAAATACGTCCGAATGTATAGTCGACCCGCCGAGATACCAAGAATGGGGGCCTGAGGACTCCATCGGGCGGATCCCGACGGTACCGAAAGTCTCGGAGTCCCCGCCATTCCAACATAACATACACATAATCCCATTTTGAGATCCGTACACAACCGAAATTGTTGGAGTCCACGCAATTCAATTTGGAAGTGACTACATTCAATTTTGAACGCATACAGATACGGTATTTTTTGGATTTCTGTTAATTCCATACCTCCGACATCCCAGGCTTCCAAATTTTTTTCCGTGTAAGTATTAGCGGGCAAAGTGTAGTGTCGTAAGGTTGCAATGGGGACGCTGTGGCTGGCACGATAGCTGGTGAATGAATACTTCCTCGACCGCTTGGTTTCAATTTGAATGGGATAGGAATATTAGTAAAAAAAGGGGAAAATTGGAAGGAAAGTATCGTACCCTAATCGGCTTTTCTTTATTGTCAACTTTTCTCTAGCCAAGTTCACAAATTCCCTATTGATAATTTTTATACTAAAATTCATAATTTTTATACTAGAATTCATAATTTTTATACGATATCACAATACCATCTTTATTTTCTTCACCCAGCTATATTATAGCTAGGCCAGTCAAATTAGTCTTTTTTTTGCCTGTTTTGAAACCTAATTGTAAGCCGACCTTATCAAGCGGGTTATGATTGGAGAGGTCATCAGGAATAATAACCCGGTGAATGAGTATAAAAATTTACATGGGAAATGTTTTTAATTAACAATTGAATGCTCGGAAAAACAGTTTTTCGACTGCTACAAAAAAACTACTGACTTTACAGAAAAAAGTTCAAAGTAAACTTTGTAGATAGTAAAAAGATCTATCAAACGCAATTTACAGATTTAAATTTAGTTAATTTGTTTATCTGCAAATCGTAAAAAACCGCTTAAAAAGGCCATTTTTACGATTGTTTATTACTCTGTTAAAAATGTCGCTAGGTGCTTGATAACTCGTTTAAGTATAGCTCTTATAGCACTTAATAAGCAGTTAAAATTTTAGCTAAAAATATTTAATAGTTTTTGCATAATTCCATTTATTTATTAGATTTTGGTCATTTTTGCGTGATTTTTTCCAAGCCGTGGGACGTCGTACGAGGATGCAGTAAACGGATTTTGAAAGTTTAACATCTCTACTTTCACAAACAATGAATAGCTAAGCGATTTTTCAAATTTAATTGTTTAAAATCGCAAAATAAAAAGAAGTCTTTTTTTTTTGTTATAAATAAAAGCAATTGCGGCTCGACTATTGGTCGTAGATAATCGACAGTAGGTTCGTTGGAAAGCTGGCATTTTTTCACTAATATTAAGGGGTCTGCGAACTCTCTAAGTGCTCTGGGAGCCGAGATAATTTTGTTTTTTTTGTAAAAATCGCTGTGTCTTCAATTATTAATATTAAGAAACGAGACAGGGACGAAAAATCGAATTAATAGTTGTACTAACAGAAAAAAATATTTCGTCACATTTGTTGCAAAATTACATTGTTATAAATAATCACGAAGGCGCCGGTCTAAATTGGAGAAGGCTACAAGTGTCACTTGCAAAAACTGAGCGTAGGAACTTCAAATCCGAAGCGCTCGAAATTTTTTTCATATCTCAGTATATAATTGACGTAAACCCTTCATTTTTTTTTAATTTGGGGTAGCTCGCCAAAATATTAACATACAGTCTACTCATTTCCCCGAAAAATTTTATTTAACAATACTTAATTAACAACAATTATTTTTATTAACTTTTTTCTGTTTTTTTTCATAAATAAAGATGAATTAGTTATGGATAAATGCTGGGGTGTCTACTACTAGTTAATGAAATAATAAAAAATAATGTATTTGTTTTGAAAAAATCATTTATTGCAGATTTAACACTTAAATGGTTATTTTACGTTTTTTTGCCTTTGTTGGGCGTGATACTGACTCATTCAGTTTTTGATTACGTTCTTCTATTTCTTCTTCTTCATCTTCATCTTCATCTTCTTCTTCTTCTTCTTCATCTTCTTGATCTTCTTCATCATTTGTTTCTTGTGTACTTGGCGGGACTTCGCATTCGGTTTCGAATTGCTCATCATATTCTGCATCATCATGCATGATATCTGCCATATCAATAACCATTTCTTCCACATTTGTGCAGGTTTCACCATGGCATGATGAGCATATATTTGAGCATCGCAAGCCATGCTTTCGGCAGCTGCATGTCTTTTTTGCACCCCGTTTCACATCTACAGCTAATTTTCCGCAGTACTTCGTCTGGGATGAGCGGCTCTAGTGTGGGAACGGGGTGTAAAACATCAAGTCGCTCTTTCCAACCCCAATCCGTCGGATTTTTTGTGAAACCTTCCCACTGCTGCACTTGAAGATATGTGCGAAATGCATGCTGCATTGTGGCACCTTCAGTAGGCGGCAAATTTTCAAGTTTTGCGGAACCTTTTAACGCAGACTTTTGGAAGTTTAGATATCGCTGCTCATGTAAACTTTTTTTATCTTTTTTGGTTCCATATAATCGGCTAAAAATTTCATATGCACTCGCAGCTAAAGCTTCAGGCGTCGCATTGGGATCATAAAAGCGTTGAGCCTGTTGTTGGAGAGCGTTGTCGTTTAATAAAATATTGATAATTTTATTTTTGCCTTGCTTAAAAAAGCAAGACGTAGTATCACATCCTGTGAACGCGTGAAGGAACGTGAGCAAATACTGTAATTTTTCATGTTTAAAACTATTGCTGTCGTAAATACTGTCCTGTATATTTCCTTTGCCGGGTTTTAAAAAGTAGATGGTGTTATACGGTTTGTGTTTGTTTAATATTACCAGTAAATCTATGTCTTCTCCAACGATCCACGTTCTCCACGTAAGGCTGCATTTTTCCGCCGTGGTGACTATAAGAAAATCTACATTCTCCTCGGCGACTAAAGTGGTGCAATTTTCTTTTTTGAACTGTTCGCACAATAATGTTATTAAATTTTTTTATTTTTGTTTTGACTTAAAAATTTGTCCTGTGAAATTGAAATAACAGTTTGTCTATTAAATTCAATTTCACGGCCCAAATTTTTATTTTCTCTCCGTGACCTCTCAGCGGCCTTTGTACTTTTTGTGCTAAGTCCGTCGGGATAACCATCGAAAACTATAGTACAGTTTCTACTATAATTATTGATAGTGTAATTAACGTAGTGCTGTACTATAAATTCGATGGAATTATTCGTATCCCAACGAACTTTATGCAGAAGAAAGCCGCCATCGATTACATAGTAATCCTACTCATTTCGTGGAAGCTCTGTTATTTTACTAAAATTGTCGTAGAAAGAAGACTTGCGTCCTTTCCGCATACCACCCTCGTCAAAAAGTGGGAGCGGATAAGGAGCAAGCTCATATTGTAAGAATTTTCGCATGTCTGATTTGCTTTCAATATTTAGCGATATTCTTTGAAATAACGATGTAGGATCGATCGCTCCTACTTCATTGTCTATCTTTATCGATGAAGTGACTGTCTTCAAAGATAATACCTTGTTTTTTTTTTTCAATTTGATCGATCCAAAGTTCCCGCCGATAATTTTCTTAATACATTCTAAACCTACCTCGTATGCTTTGTGGCAGTTTATTTTATCGCCACCTACTATTCCACTACTAATAGATATTATATTGTGCGTTACAGGAAATGGATTGTGGTTCTGAAAAAATTCTGTTAACTTGTTAAAGTCTTTCAAATTTCTCTTAATACGAGAATTACTTGCGTCGACATGTTGATCAGACGTTGCGTAAGTAATATTACAGAATTTCTCCACAGTATCTGTAACTTGGATTAAAACGATCGTTGATAAAACCCACTTACATAATGTACTGTCAGTTATGCCGCGTCCATGTGTTAAGCCGCCACTCACTTTCATTGGCCGCATCAACATTTGTTCAATGATCATATCAGACCACGTTCCGGATCGATATTTGTCCACTCGCCTAATAGTAAAGTAGCCTAAACGACTGAATTTATCAAACTCTATTACGTCCATTATATTTTCAAGATTGTACATATCTTGTAAATATAAGTGGGCACTTTTGGCGTACAAATTATGACCGCTAGCGTGGAAATAAGGCAACATTTTCTGTACACACTCGAGGTGCATGTTCCAGTCACCACTTCTTTCTGCTTGAATAAATTGTTTTGCAAGATCTATCATTTTAAAATACTGAATCCACAATTCAGCTGTTGGTCCGTTCTCTTTAATCAAATTTAATTTATCTACAAATTTTTTTCTTATTTCTTCAATATCATTTTGTTCAAGTAACGTGTGAAATTCCGATTTTCCTACATACTCGAGCAAATTCTTTAGAACAAATACTTCTGATTCCGATAGATTCATAGTAGAAAAAATGATATGTGATAAAGCATTTTGGATTAAAATATGTCCTCTGATTGCTCTGAAATACGCGTGGCCACTTAATGCTTTTTCAGCTGAAACTTCAGCGTACAACTGGCAAAAAGCATCTTTTAATCCACTGCCGTCCATCACATATCCGACTGCGCCAAGATATGACATGAGCATATGAAATCGTCCAAGCCTCACAACGATTTTATTAATTTTTATTTCATTTGGAGTTCCCTTACAGCATTCTACAATTTCACGAGCTTTTTGATAAAGCGGTTGATCAACGGTTACAAAAACATGTTTTTGATTTTGGGCTATACACTTTTCGTTAGCTTCGATTAAAACTGTAAAAATTGTGTCATAACTACTGGGCGGGGCGTTTACGAACGGGACCGGAATTATTTTCGATATGTTGAAAGGTTTTACCTGCGTACATTGCTCCATAAAACTGTTCCAACCGCTCAAGTTTTCTCGCCGTATGTAATTCCCATAAAACCATAATAAATCTGTTGGCTCTACATGATTTTGCGTTATTGGATTGTTTATAGTTACATCTTCAATCACAATATTTTTAAGCCCCGCGTGCACTCCTCTTTGAAAGTTTTGAAGAGGGACGAAACCAAAAGCGCCTACGTTATTAGCCGAAGGAATACGAGCTAAGCGTTCTATTTTAGTATTTGTTGATATTTCAGAGGCAGGAGTTGCACAGATAATACCACCCATCGCATGGAAAGTATTCCGACCATCTATTGTGCACGTGTTGTGGTCGGCATTATCGTATACAAACTGAAAATAAGCTGCACCGGAGTCATAAGTTTCGGGCTGACAAACTATAGAAGATTCAAAAAGCTGCGTTTTATAATAGGAAGCACATAATTCAAGATAAGCCAATGAATCTATGAGATTTTTCGATGCATGCTTTTTATACATCATAGTTGACAAACCCAATAAAATCGGGGATAAAAATGACCGAGGTCTTACGGAGGATATAATAATATGACAAAGTGTCATGACTCTTTTATCCCACATTTCATTTTTTCTTTTGTTACTTCTCATCAAAATATCGAAAAACGATTGTAACGTCGGTGGTATGTTATCTTTGATGTTATCAAAAAAATGATCAGGCGCAGGATAATTAACTGTATCATAATACTTCGATGTTATATCTTCAAGAAGCAATTCCGCTGCTGTATCAATAATCCGTTTGCGTTCGGCTTTAACATCTGAGTTTTTATTGTTGTACCATTCCGCAGAAAGAATCTTATTTCTTACAAACGCGAAACAAACAACTAAATCTTTTTTTACTTTATAAACGGAAATTGCGTCACCAAAATATTCTACTAGTTTATTGCGAATTGTGTCAAGTTTATAAGGAAGTTCTTCTTCTTCTTCTTTGTATTCGCTTAAAATACTTGCAATGGAAAATTGACACTCCTCATCACTAAACTCGCATAAATAAGAGATAATATAGTCCACAACGTCAGATGTATCTTTACGCATAGGTCGACCGGTTTTATGAGACGGTCTAAAAATTGAAAATTTTCGCATGCAAAAATCATGGTAACGGGCGCCCCGTTCTACCAAATCTACGTTTTCAATAAGTTTTTTTAAAACTGTATATTCTTCTCGAAGGTTATCTCGTAAAGTTTCATCGTTCTGGCGTGAAGTAATTTTTTCTAGAATATTGCCCTTTAAAGTGTCGCTACTAACAATTTTGACTTTCGAAAGATTCGCGTTAGGATATTTTTCCCTTTTAGCATTGTACTCGTGCGACGCTTCTTCCCCGCAAAAAATACAATATTTGCTAAAATCAAACTGCTGTAGAGCAATAGTATTTTGTCTCGCAGTTACTTTTAAAATACTTGCTTGTTTTTGGGCAGCTTTTATACTTGACTGTTTAACATAATTACTATGACAATTGGTATGAATTGTTAATGCTTGACACTTTTGGAGTTTTTTATGTTTGTTGTCCTTCCTCTTTAAACTTGCATCAATTAAGGTTGCCTTCTCTTTGAGAACTCGAGCCTGCTCGGGGTTGACTAGTTTGTCACACAGCAAACAGATGTTCGCGCCGTCAGTTTCCATTTTCAAGAAAACTTCAACCTGCACAAAAATAATATATTGTATCAATAAATTTTGTAATTATTGAAACTTAATTAACTATAACATATAATTAACAAAAAAAATATATCAATAAATCTGATTTTAAAAATGTATTCATAATTAAACTGTATTTGACTATAAATATTAAAAAAAAAAAAAATTATAATTTAGACATCCGTTTACACTATGCCAAAATAAATATTTTTCAAAAAAATTTTCATAAAAATTATTTTAAACTAATAATATTATTTTTGCTAAAATTACGAGTGGGCTATAGTAACTTTTAGGAATAAAAAATTGACGGACCCTGGGGTCGAACCGGAGCCGCCGACGCACAAGTCAGAAAGGCTACCATCAAGCCACCGTACCAATCGGACTTCTATTAATCGAACGGCTGGCTTATTTCGCTCTTTTATATTCGTACGTATATCTGCACGTAACACTAATTTCAAATAAATTATTTACCGATTTCGTAATAACACTATGAATAACAATTACAACATTTATGTACTTACCAACGGTGCGATAACACTAGTTCATAAAGTCTTTCTCTTATAGCTGTGGTACTATATCCCAAACAATCCGGATTTTCGTTTAAAAACAGCAAATGCAACTGTAATATATAACTTATAAATATATTTGATAATTACGATATAAATCAGAATACTGTATATATTCACTTACGAGGATTCAATAAATGTCACTTATAAACTGTTTATTAAACTGTAATATACACTGTATGTTATACTAAAATTGTATTCGATACTGCTTATGCTTCTATACTCGGTGGCTGGCGTCACTGGCACAACGGTCAAAAGAGAAAGTATAGTAACGCTCCCATTGGCGGAGACATGCGCACAAGTGTCGAAGCGTCTAACGAAAGGTTTCACCCCGATGCCTTTCGGAACATGCGTTTCCGAACACATCAAAACGCGCGGAAAAATTCAAATCTACTCACACACACATAAACTCACATACACAGAGTAATATAAAAGTATGTTTAATTAATTAATAATATGTACCATTGCATAAAATTATATGTATTTAATTATTTATTTATGAAAAAAAAACAGAAAAAAGTTAATAAAAATAATTGTTGTTAATTAAGTATTGTTAAATAAACTTTTTCGGGGAAATGAGTAAGCTATATGTTAATATTTTGGCGAGCTACCCCAAATTAAAAAAAAATGAAGGGTTTACGTCAATTATATACCGATATATGAAAAAAATTTCGAGCGCGTCGGATTTGAAGTTCCTACGCTCAGTTTTTGCGCGTGACACTTGTAGCCTCCTCCAATTTAGACCCGCGCCTTCGTGATTATTTATAACAATGCAATTTTGCAACAAATGTGACGAAATATTTTTTTTCTGTTAGTACAACTATTAATTCGATTTTTCGTCCCTGTCTCGTTTCTTAATATTAATAATTGAAGACACAGCGATTTTTACAAAAAAAAAAAAATTATCTCGGCTCCCAGAGCACTTAGAGAGTTCGTAGACCCCTTAAAATTTGTGAAAAAATGCCAGCTTTCCAACGAACCTACTGTCGATTATCTACGACCAATAGTCGAGCCGCAATTGCTTTTATTTATAACAAAAAAAAATGACTTCTTTTTATTTTGCGATTTTAAACAATTAAATTTGAAAAAATCGCTTAGCTATTCATTGTTCGTGAAAGTAGAGATGTTAAACTTTCAAAATCCGTTTACTGCATCCTCGTACGACGTCCCACGGCTTGGGAAAAATCACGCAAAAATGACCAAAATCTAATAAGTAAATGGAATTATGCAAAAACTATTAAATATTTTTAGCTAAAATTTTAACTGCTTATTAAGTGCTATAAGAGCTGTACTTAAACGAGTTATCAAGCACCTAGCGACATTTTTAACAGAGTAATAAACAATCGTAAAAATGGCCTTTTTAAGCGGTTTTTTGCGATTTGCAGATAAACAAATTAACTAAATTTAAATCTGTAAATTGCGTTTGATAGATCTTTTTAATATCTACAAAGTTTACTTTGAACTTTTTTCTGTAAAGTCAGTAGTTTTTTTGTAGCAGTCGAAAAACTGTTTTTCCGAGCATTCAATTGTTAATTAAAAACATTTCCCATGTAAATTTTTATACTCATTCACCGGGTTATTGTTCCTGATGACCTCCCCAATCATAACCCGCTTGATAAGGTCGGCTTACAATTAGGTTTCATGAAAAAACTAATTTAACTGGCCTATACTGGCGTAACAGATGTGCTCGCTTCGCTTAATTCTGAGTAATACGATACTCCTACAAAAATTGCAACGCAAGGTTGAATAATGCAGTACTCCTATACAGAATCGCGATCCAAACCTTTATTTTAATCTTTATGTTCAAGTAAGCGAAAGACTAAAAAGGTAAATATTTCTATAAAGCTAACAATAATCAGAGTAAGAAATACAGAAAGTACTATGTATAACAAATCTTTTGCTGAAATCTCATTTCGAATGTCAATCACGTGTACTGTTAATTTAGGATGTGGAAGGCAGGGTTCTTCAAATAACCCACTCTGGTTAACAGCAACAACGTTTTATTCAATTACAGTACAGCTCTCTCTCTCTGATTACAACTGCTCTCGGCAGAGGACGGCGAACGAGTGAGTGCCCGCTTCGGCCGCTCGCTCTCGCTAGCTCTCCAGCTATGCTCGCGTGATGGCGCCACGCATGCGCTCTCTATTTCGCACGCTGACATAAATGTACACGTATTCTAACACGCCTCCTTACATTTATGTTTCTCGCAATTACAATATTCTTTAAATCAAATTCAATAAACTTCTCAAGTTTTCAAACCTTACTCGTCCAAGAGCCTTTGTCAAAATATCTGCAACATTTTTCTCTGTACTGACCTTAACAATATCAATTAATCCATTAACATAATTCTCATTTACAAAATGATAATGTACTTCTATGTACTTTGATTTCTTTGTAAAATTACCAAATTTCGCAATGCTCACAGCGCCAGAATTGTCTTCATAAATATTTACAGGTTTCTTAATTTCTACTTTAAAGTCACTTAACAAGTCTTTTAGTAATATTACTTCACTTACTGCTTCAGACAGTGCGACATATTCAGCAGCTGTCGAAGACTTAGTTACACTTTCTTGTTTCCTCGATTTCCAATATATTACATTTCCATACAACTTAACAATATATCCAGTTGAATATCTACATTATTGTTTTTCTTAAATCTTAATTTTAAACTTTTAGTTAAATATAAATATTTTAAAATTCTTAAAGCATATTTATAATGTGTCTCATCATAACAATTCTGAAATCTACTCAAATAATTTACGCTATAACTTATATCTAGTCTTGTTCCTGAGCTAATATACAAAAGTGCTCCTATCAAATTTCTATACTTTATTTTCTCATCTATCTCTTCAGCGGGTTCTAACTTTAAATTTTGTTCCATTGGAGTCTCATACAATTTTGCTTGTTCAATCTGATATTTTCTAGCTAACGATTCAATATACTTTTCCTGATCTAAGGACATCTCATTTTTGTTTTCATCATATTCAATATTAATACCTAAATACATACTCACTTTATCTAAATCTTTCATCTGAAATCTTTCTTCTAACATTCCTTTTATGTAATTCAAATTTTGTCTTTTCTTACAACATATTAACAAATCATCCACAAATATAATTAAATATATAATCTCATCTCTTTCTCTTAAAGTATACAAACAATAATCATGTTCGCTTCTTACAAATCCTAAAGAACTTAAATAATTATCAAGACACTCATACCAAGCTCTTGGGCTTTCTCGCAAACCATACAACGCTTTATTTAATTTACAAACCCTTTCTGTTCCATCCTCATAACCTTCAGGCTGTTTAACAAATACTTTTGATTTAACTTTACCATTTAAAAACGCTGTTTCTACATCCATTTGCTCAATTAACAATCCGTTTTGGCAGCAATACGATAACAATACTTTCAAAGTTTGTGTTTTCGCAACAGGTGAATAAATGTCATCCAATACATCTGTTTGTTGGTAACCTCTTACCACTATTCTCGCTTTATATATATTTTCACCTTTTTTAGTATAAATCCATTTTAAATCTAATATCTTTTCATTCTTTGGTTTTTCAACTAATACCCATGTTTTATTTTTCACTAAACTATTCATTTCTTTGTTCATAGCTTCTACCCAAAAACTAGACTCATTACTATCTATAGCTTCTTTAAAGCTTACAGGACTATCTGCACTACAATAATTTACATAAATACATCCGCTATATACATAATTATCATCAAATCTACTAGGCTTTTTACTCGTTCTTTGTGACCTTCTTAAATCAGTTACTTCTTTAGCTTCATTTTCAGCATTTTCTATATTATTCAAATTTTCATTTATATTTTCTACATGTTCATTTTCTTTATCAACATTTTTATTTAAACTCTCATTTTCTAAATCACTATCATCTAAGCCAATACATATTACATCTTCCTCAACGATATCAACGTGTCTTGCAACAATGACTCTATTGTTTATTAAAACTCTATACCCTGTTACATCATAACCTATCAACGTTCCTAACTCAGCCTTCCTATCCCATTTCGAATTTCTTTTGTTTTCCGGTATTCTAACAAATACTTTACTTCCGTATAATTTTAAATGCTTCGTGTCTGGTTTTTCATTTAAAAATATCTCATAAGGAGATTTATTTCTAACTAAGGTGCTAGCAATAGTTCTATTTTTTAAATAGGCTGCAGCGCAGACTACTTCTGGCCAAAATCTTCTTTCGATCTTAGACTCAGCTAACAAACACCTTGTACTATCCATAACCGTCCTATTGTACCTTTCTGCTGTACCGTTAAGCTCATGTACATAAGGTGGACATGTTTCTATTTCAATTCCCTTTTCTCTACATAATTTATACATGTCTTTATTCAAATATTCAGTACCATTATCACACCTTAATTTCTTAATTTTCTTTCCAGTCTTATTTTCAACTAAATTTATATATTCAATAAATTTATCATGTACTTCGTCTTTAGACTTAATTGCATAAATTTTTTTTAATTTACTAAAATCATCAATAAAAGTTATGAAATACTTTTCTCCTTTATAACCTACTGTATTGTGTGGTCCATTCAAATCTGTATGTACTATTTCTAATATATCTTTCGCTCTTTTCCTATTATTCTCAAACGGGATATTGTGCATTTTGTTTTCAATACACGTAGCACATTTATAGTAATCTGATTCTATTTCGTTAGGCAAACCTTTCAAAACATGATTTTTACACATTGTTTTCAAATAGTTAAAATTAACGTGCCCTAGAGTTCTATGCCATTTTTCCTTTAAAGTCATTTTCTCATTTTTAACTGTCAAATTTGATTCTCTTGTTCTTTTTCAATAAAACTAGTCATTTTATACATTCTATCTTTTTTCCAAGCTATCGCAATTAATTTATTATTTTTATTATAAATTTTACCACTATCACCGATACATACCACTTTACATTTATCAGTTACTTTAGCAAAACTCATTAAATTTCTGTCCATATCTTTTACGTAAAATACATTTTCTAATTCTATATCTATCTCTTCATTAAACGTTTTGAATTTACTTTTTACATGACCTACTTTTGTTGCTTTCAAAATTCTACCGTCTTCTACTTTTACATTAATCGGTTCTTTCAATACAATTGCATCATTAAAATAATTTTCGTTATTTATCACGTGGTCTGTACAACCGCTATCTAAAATCCAATCTATCTTATTTTCGTTTACTTTACCGTTACTTTTATTCGCAGACATTATTTCTACTGAAGTGCTCAACACTTCGCTCTTCTCGGTATTTTGATGACCGCTGCTGTTGTTGTCACTGCCTCTCGCGCCTCGGCCATGCTGTCGGTATCCGCTCCTTCCACGCCGGTTGGAACTCGTTCCTCGCTGCTGTGTGTAGCCTCTGCCGTTGCCCCCTCCTCTCTGTGGCGCACGGCTTCCTCTGCCGCCTCCTTGCTGTGGCGCGCGATTCCCGGAATTGTTTTTCGTCGGGCAATCGTATTGTATGTGTCCTACACCACCACATACATAACATGTCCTTTTATCCTCTCTTCTTTTCTCAAACGTAAACGCGTTTGATCTCGAATTCTCACTTTCACCATGTTTTTTCTTAAATTCGAATTCCAATTTTGACTTCACAAATTCCACTGTTTTGTCCTTTTCAGCTAATGCGTCCACAATATCAACCATGTGTGACATACTTTCTGGTAGCGTTAATAAGAAGTAATTCAATTTATCTTCTTTCGTCACATTTTCTCCAGCATTTTTTAATTCTTTCACTAATTTTTCAAAGTTATTATAAAAGTCTGTCGGGTTCTCACTTTCTCCCATTTTCAAATCGAGCAGTCTTCTTTTACACAATAATTTCACAGCACTACTTTTAACTAAGTAATTTTCATCCAACTTAGCAACCATTTTCTTTGCTGTTTCTTCTGAAATAATTAATTCTAGTTGTGTATTTGTCATGCTGTTCACTATATAGTTTTTAGCTTTTATCTCTTTCTTTTTCCACTCAACTTCTGTTATTGCTTCCGGTCTTTCATCATTTTCGATAACTTCACTGCACTCTTTAAATTCCAAGAATAATTTTAACTTGTACTTCCATTTATCATAGTGTGTCCCTTCAAATACTTGTAACGTGAATCCTTTGTTCTCCGATGCCATCTCGCTTTCAACAGGAATTTCCTTTTTAACTTCCTTATTTTCAATATTGTAAAATTTTTCTTCACTTTCAGTTTCACTTGACTTTTCAATTTTTACTTTTGGTTCTTCTTGTGTAAAAAAACTCATGTGTTTTCCTTTGTTCTTGCGCTTACCATGCGCTAAACTTAAAATCACTTTTCCTTTTCGTGGAATTTAAAGTGTGTTACTGCTCTCGTAAAGAGAAACAGTACCGCACTAAAAATAAACCAGGCACACTGCTACCATGTTAATTTAGGATGTGGAAGGCAGGGTTCTTCAAATAACCCACTCTGGTTAACAGCAACAACGTTTTATTCAATTACAGTACAGCTCTCTCTCTCTGATTACAACTGCTCTCGGCAGAGGACGGCGAACGAGTGAGTGCCCGCTTCGGCCGCTCGCTCTCGCTAGCTCTCCAGCTATGCTCGCGTGATGGCGCCACGCATGTGCTCTCTATTTCGCACGCTGACATAAATGTACACGTATTCTAACATGTACACTATGCTAATTTTCAAAGTTTTGTTTAATAGATAATTCTTTGTGCAAGTTTCATTTAACATTAGGTAAGTACCACAATGTTCCAGTCATTATAGACACCGTTGAATCCTTCACGTTTGTCAATTCGCATTCTACCATTCTTTGGAAATTGAATTATTTGACAGTCCGAAATCGGAATTTTATAAACTTTCCGGAATAAGCAACTTCTAACCTAAATTTGCTTACAGTTGAAATAAGTCATAACCCATTCTTTTGAAAATAACGCCCTCTTTCTTGTGAAAACTATATATTACCTATGGTAAATTGCCATAATTAGTTTTTGATAAGAGCATTTTCTCACAAGACATAAGATTTTTAAAATAACACTGATTTTCACAAAAAAAAGAAAGCATTTCTTTCATTACATATTCTTTCATTGATTTATGCATAAATATCAGTTCCCTATATCAGCCACTATCATAAGTATAGTTCGCTTGCAGTTGTATAATAAACTCGATTAGCATTTTGTTATCCGGATTTAGTCTGAAAAACTGGAAAAGATTGCATTGCGTACAAAAAAAAATGTCCTTATTTGTAAAAGGTACAACCCTTTCAATAAATAATTCACTATTACACTATATCTACTTTCACAACCCAATCGAATAAAATAGATCGAACTTTTGATAGAAAAAACTGCAAAGCTAAACTTTTCGTATCTCTTATGCTTAGCAAAGATTTATTTAATTCCGCCGATGTAAACGAACAGCACCTTTTGGCGATCCAGTAAATCGCATAAGTTCGATACGAGCTGTTTAGTTTTGAATACAATATCCATTAACGCGTATAAATTTTTCAAGCTAAAGTCAAGATTGACTTCTGTTTTTGTATTTTCCAATCGGAAATTCTTTTACTTTATTATCCCACCTTTCAAACTATTTTGCCATAGCCGTTCTCTCGCTTGCGTAATCATTCTCTATTATATAAATATAGGTTCTTTTTCACCCGTCATAATTTTGACCTTGTCGTCTCGCGATGTCCACATTGCCCTAATAATTTCTTTACAATTTTCTAATAAATAGCTGTAGGTGGTACATTGTACTCCTCCCCCTTGAGACAACAGCAATGTCATTAAATAACTCACTCTTTTTCAAATTATTAGTTAGTGCGCCTAAACTATGCAAATCTACCTATATCTAAGATTTTTATTACGTATGTTATCGTGTTATCGGATTCATTTAATTGCTGATACGCGTCTTGTAAAGTAATTTTTCTTCATCCAATTTCGCTGGTTTAAATTACATACTGGTACAAATTCGCATTTTCAAATGCCAGTCCTGGATTGGTGTCGATTGCATAATAATAAAGTAGCCCATCCCTTGCGCGGATGCTAGAAAGGACAGCAGAAATCCGGTGACTTCGATTAATAGTTTCACGTCCACTGCTGCTCGCTTTAAATTACCATTTGTTCTAAAAAATTTCAAAAGAACTAAGTTAAAACTGCTAAGAATTAAAAACCCATTGTGTGTACAATTTTGAAGAATCTTTATCTGCAAACATGAAAGTAATATGTTATCTTTATTAGTCCGAAAACTGGTTTCAATTTCAAAGTTGTTGCAAAGATGAACATCAACGTCCTCATATGTAAACATGAATAAAAATGTTAACTTTCTAACTTACGTTAAGCTTAACTTTTTATTCCTACAAGCTTTCGGAATCTGCGTGCGGTTTAACATGCGACAAGCGTAAGCGATTACTATGCACGACTTTGGTCTTATTTTCCTTAATTTGAATTTTTACATTGCCATTTTCCCAGATTTCAATTATTAAGTAAGGGCCTGAATATTGATTCTCAAATTTATGCGGTTTTGGCCCGCTCTGCAACCACACAAAATCGCCTATTTTGAAATTCTTATGA
The DNA here is from genome assembly GCA_036365515.1 of Torymus aiolomorphi. NCBI lineage: Eukaryota > Metazoa > Arthropoda > Insecta > Hymenoptera > Torymidae > Torymus > Torymus aiolomorphi. The sequence goes on from CM070875.1 coordinate 182,111,124, forward strand.
TTTGATTTTTGATCATAATATTCTTTAGCTCTTTGTTTAGCCGATAGTTTTTCTTGTGCGGTTCTTTGGAGAAAACTCAATCTTTCGACCAAAGTTGTCATGTACCCAGCGTAAGTAGGCAATAAATCTTCCGGCTCTAAGGGGTCGCTCGAGGGCACTCTCGCCAGGCGCCCGAACACTAACTCGAACGGAGTGTGCTGGGTTCCTTCATGTTTGCCCGTGTTAAAATTAAACATTGCTAACTCAACCCACTCATCCCAATCTAAATGTTTAGTGGCAAACATTTTCAAAAATTCACTAAGTGGCGAGTGCGAGCGCTCTAAAGAGCCGTTAGATTGAGGGTGAAAAGCGGTAGTTTTTACTTGCTTAATTTTAAATCGTTTTGCAACGCGCTTAACTAATTTACTAAGAAAATTGGTGCCTTGATCAGTAAGCATAGCTTGTGGTGCGCCGAAGGTACAGATAAAGCGTTTAATAAAGGCGTCTGCTACAGTAATAGCAGTTTGGTCCCTTAAAGGGACTCCCACCGAAAATTTTGTAAATTGATTCTGCATAGTTAAAATGTACTCAGATTCGTCTTTGGTTCTCGCTAAGGGTCCTACAATATCCAAACTAGCCGTGAAAAATGGAATACGAGGGTGGTCTGTTATAATCATTTTCTGTTTTGTTTTGACCCGAACTAATTTCTTAAGCTGACAAGGAACGCATTTTTGAATGAAGGCTTGTATGTCCTCCTTTAAATGCCCCCACTGAAATTTATATTTTATTCTATTCAAAGTTTTCGTTACTCCTTTGTGTCCACCCATCGCCGAACAATGAGCTTCGTGAATTATATCCGCTCTTTTACTCGGCTCGGAGTGCTGTATGAGTTCACGACAAATAATTATTTTAACAATATTATTACTTAATTCACGTCTTAAACAGGCCAAAATATCTTTAAACTCAACATTTTCGATATTACTGCTCCTAGCCATACTAAAAGAAGCAATTTGGTTAATATCTAACAATTTGGCTACCTTCATAAATAACTGTGTCAAAATTTCTAAGGTATCCCATAAGCTATTTTTACCTTTGCCTCTGAGCGGTAATACAAAATGCATTTTTTTTTATTGGCCTTAATGGTTTTGGGCTCTCCCGTTACTAAACTCTCGAAACGCGGAAGCTTCCCTAAATCCTTTAATTACCTAGACCCCTCATCGGGTGGGTCTCCGTCAGTGCTTACAAAATAAAGGTAACTATCCTTCCTCATAAACAGTTTCTCTCTACAATAGATTATATTGTCTTGAGGACTGACCGTTTTCGGCGCGATACTTTTTTCGTTGACCGCGTCCTCGTCCCCGAAAGTCATGTCGGGAAAGGGATCTTTAAACAGCGAGATGTTGTCGCACCCAGATGCTTCCCCGCACGCGAGCTCTCCTGACATAACCGTTTGCTCACTTTCCTCGGACGCGAACGCTGAGACAGATGGCGAGATTGGTCTGTGTAGCGTTTCTTTTTTATTGCCATCCGTAGTTTGTGGTACAAGAGACGCAGACGCCTCCTTATCATCGACAAGGGATGCGTATTCCTGAACCTCTTCGACCGCGGGGGCTACATTTCTTTTACTCGCGGCGCGAGAGCTTTAATGGCTTGCTTATACTTTTCACTGGCTTGGCGGCCCGCACGCTTACGCGTGGCCATTGCATGCAAGGTGGGCGCGCCGTCCCCCTGCTGGCTTTGGCATTCCTGGGCCGGCTCTACTGTCTGTTCGCCAGCGACAGGATGGCGCACCTCTCCCCCTATGCCGACTTGTGTAGCTACGCATACTTTTTCCGTAATCGGGTTGCGCGAAAGTGCGTCCGCGTTCAGATTTAATTCACCTTTCTTATAGAGTACGTCGAATTGATAATCTAATAATTTTAAACGCCAACGCGTGACTCTAGACACTGGATCATTATGATTATTCAACCAAACTAACGGCCTGTGATCAGTTAGTTAAAGTGAATTTATTCCCGTATAAGTAAGGTCTGAATTGCGTAATAGCGTACACGATTGCTAATACTTCTTTTGAAAACGTACAATAATTCTTTTGTGCTTGATTCATCGCGCGCGACACAAAGGCTATGGGACGATCTTTTCCAATTTCTCCTTGCGATAAAACTGCCCCGATCGCGTACCCGCTAGCGTCGGTAGTTACTAAAAACTTTTCTTCGAAATGCGGATGCGCTAAAACCGGTGGTTCGCATAACTTATCACGGAGAGTCTCAAATGCCGTTTGCGCGCTCTCATCCAAAACAAAAAGTTGTTCTTTTCTAAGAAGGTCTGTTAAAGACTTGGCTATCCGTGCAAAGCCATTAATAAATCGCCTATAATAACCAGCTAGCCCTAAAAATTGTTTAATATTTTTCTGATTTCTAGGCACTGGAAATTCTTTAACTGCTTTTAGTTTTTCCGGGTCCGGACGTAAACCGTCGCTGCTAATTATATGTCCCAAATAATTAATTTCCGGTTTAAGAAATTCACATTTTTCCGGTTGCAAAACTAAATTAGCATGGCGCAGTTTTTCAAATAATTTCTCGATTGTTTCTATGTGCTCGTTAAAAGTTTTGGAGTAGACGCAAATGTCATCAAAAAAATGAACCACGTTTTTCATACCGGCAATTACTTCAAGAACGAGTGACAAAAATACCGGTGCGATTGTTTTTAATCCAAAAGGTGATCTTACAAAATGAAATAAACCGAGCTCACAAGAAAAAGCTGTTTTTTCTCTGTCCTCAGCTTTAATTTTAATTTGATGATAACCCGCGTATAAATTGAAAACTGAGAAAAATTTGGCATCACCGAGTTGATCCAAAATATCCGCTATATTCGGAACCGGATGATTGTAATCGGGTATAATGGCGTTTAACTTTCTAAAATCTACTACTACCCGAAATTTTTTCTTGCCGTCGGGTCCCGGTTTTTTGTCAACGCAGAACACCGGCGCCGAGTAGGCGCTTGTCGAAGGCTCGACGATGCCTTTTTCCAACATTTCTTTTACCTGCCTATTGATCTCTTCTTTTAAAATAGGTGGGTGTCTAAATTGTTTAATTCTAATTGGAATATTCGTTGTTGTAGGTATCTCATGTTCAATTACATTAGTCGCGGGCATAATATCTCCCGTTAAATAGAATCGATCTGAATATTTCACAAGGAGTGACTCAATCTCGGATAATTGATTAGGTGACAAATGTTTAAGTCGTAAAAACTCTTTCAATTTAGTCACCCTCTTATTTCCTAAAAGGAAAACCGTGTCCGACATGCACATAATTTGATGGGCGCGTGGCTCCCCTATTTTATGGCTCCGCCTATCTACCCTAGTTTGGCTACTTAAGTTCGGAGGGTGTGGCCTATGCTTCCATACTGGCCAGACTACTCCATTTATATTTCTTTTAATTTCATGCAGCAATTGTCGAAAAGCACATAACATTTCAGAGGTCACCTCGTCGTCCGTCACGCGATACTCTCTCATTTTCTTAAAAATAGGTATGACGGTGCAACAAATAACAGACAAAGCGTTAGCGTATAAGCGTAATAACGAGGCGCATCTCGAATTTTGCAAGTAGGCTAGCTTTCCAAGCTTGACCTGCAGCCCCTCAATAAGGTCTGCCAGCTGAAAATCCTCTCGGACTAAAGCATACGACAACGCCCTGGTCAATTTATTACTTCCGCCCTTCTCTATATTGTTGCTCAATGACAACTTTTGGCGACTTAGTAAATTACTAATTTTGCTAAAACTATTCCTTTTAATCTTAGTCCTTTTATAAATTTCATGCTTGTACTTAATACACGTAAAAGTCCTTATTTTATTACTCACAAAATTTACTTTTCTTTTATTTCTATTCAATGCACTGACACCCATACTATTTTTACAAGTTAAAATTTCCAAATTTTTCTTATTTTCTACCAAAACACATTTATTAACTTTACTTTCTAACTTAGTCAAATTTTTTACAAGAAGATCTTCACTAACTCTATTTTCCCAATTTCTATTTAACAAATTCAAATTCTGCTGAGATACGCTATCATTTAACGTTTCCTCTCTAAGTAAATTATTTCCAAATATAATTCTGTCCACTTTTTCTTTCAAACTTTTATTTTTACTAAGCTTAGTTCTCACATTTTGCTTTTTAGCTATTGTAACTAATCGATTTCTAATTTTACAATGCTTAACTTCCAAATCTTTATTTTTATCAATTTTCAAGTTTAAGTTTTTATTTTCACAAATTTCATTTTTCAATTCTCTAGTTTTTTCAAATTTCAAATTCAAATTTTTGTTTTTACAAATTTTATTTTGCAAATTGCTAGCTTTCTCAAGGTTCAAATTCAAATTTTTGTTTTTACCAATTTTATTTTCCGAATCACTAGTTTTTTCAAATTTCAAATTCAAATTTTTGTTTTCATCAATTTTATTTTTTAAATCAATTTTCTCCAAGACGTGCACGGTACAAATTTCAAATGGGGCAATACTTTTAAGAAAAGAAAAACAAACATCTGAAATAACTTTCTCATGCGAAGCAGGTAAATCGCTATAAACGTTCCGAGTGCTACACTCGCCTAAAACAACACTGGATTTGTCCGACCGAGCAGTTGCAACGGGGTTTTTCGCGTGTCCGCGTCCGGAATTGCGCTCATCCCCCCACATCGTACCCTGCGTTACTTCCTTATGTCGTTCAGCTCGTGCCAAACTTACACTCTCTTTCTACACTACTCGTGCACCGTAAACTGATTACGTGAGAAGCGATTTCCAAAAAATTTTCTTCACAATTAATTTTTGCCCCGTATTTTCTTAACATTTCGCTGCCGATTAACCCGTCCTCTTCAATAGGAAAATCGTCAGGAACCAAATGGAAATACAATGTTAAATCGCGGAAAATCAAGGGTATTTTCCCGCGCGAGATAATCGATTCCTTATTAATACCCTTAAGTTCAAGAATTTCGTTTTCAAAAACAATGGCTTTACTAGATTTTTTTACTAATTTTAAGCAAAGACGGGCCTGCTCCCGTATCTAACATTAATTTGAGCGATACCTGATAATTTTCAAATGGCATTTCTATTACAGGTGACTTACTATTTATACTCAACAAGATGGACTTTCGCGCAAATTTTAATTCTGATTTGTGTTTGATTGGTGTGGGCGCGCGCTTTCTGATTGCCCCCAGGTCACGCCCTGTGTCGCGGGGCTGTTCGCGTTTCCCGCTTCACGTTGTAATTTTTCTCTATTTTTTCTTTCCAATACCTGGCATTCATTCTTCCAGTGTCCCTCTTTTTTACAATAATGGCAAAGTTTAACAAAATTATTGATTTGATTCGATTGTGCCACTGCGGGACTGTGCGATCTCGGTCTATATTAATTTTGTGAAACTTGGGGCGTGGTCGGCCGCGCGCTAGCCAATGGGTTCACGGCTGACGCCGAGACGTGCGCTTGCGTAGCTACGGGCCGCGCCCATGTAGTCGGCTGTGTCGCCGATTGCTGTATATCCGGGGGTAATAATGATTTTAACGTCCAACAGTTTTTCGCGATATGATTTCTTTTGTCACAATATTGACAAATTTCTGCTGGTTTATTTTGAACAATTTTAACTTCAGCCGATTCTGCTTTCAATTTGTTATTTTCTTGATTTAATTTACTTTTACGCGTTGGTTCGGTTTTCTCTAAATCGGTAACCTCACGCTCTATTTCTATCGCTTTTTCTACTGCTTCCTGAAAAGTTGCGGCCACCCCCATGCGCCTCTTAATTTCCCAATCCATACCGCGTACAAAAAATTTTAATTTGTCAGCTTCCACGTGCTGTGTAAAACCCGTATCATCCCTTTTTTCTCTTTTTGCGGCCTCTTTTAATTCTATTGCGATACGCCTAACTCTGTTTGCGAACGTTATAATGTTTTCATTTTCTCTTTGCCTGGCCGTGGCTAATTCCCCCATCAAAGTGTGATGTGTTTTATACGATCCGAAATTTGCCTCAAAATATTAAACTAGATCCGTCATATTAAAAAAAACTAACTCCTCCATTGACCTTGCTGCCTCACCCGTTAGCCGTCGCCTAATTAATTTTACCAGGTCGGCTTCGTTTGCTGGAGGAATCATGCTAATGGCTTCTCTTAAGCCGAATAAAAAGGTACTAAGTGGAATATTTCTACCGTCAAATTTTGGTATGCAGTCTAGTGCATCTTTAATCGACAAATTTTTTAACGGAGTTAAGGGGGTGTCAAACTCAATTTTTACCGACCGAGCAAAAACCATCTTGTTTTTAGTAGAAAAAAAAAATATAATGAAAAATAATGAGTGTATTGCCCTCCGTAATAACATCATTAATCATTCTACAAAATCCCAAGTCAATATTCGGAAGCGTTTAAGAATGGCATTTGAACGAAAATTTCGTTCAAATGCCATTCTTAGATGCCTTAAAATATCGACGTGAAACATTGCAGAATGATTAATAATGTGATTACGGAGGGTAATACACTCATGGTTTTGCATAATATTTAAAAAAAAAAAATAGTTTTTGTTATCATGCGGTAAATAGTAAAGTTAATAAGCGAAAAATTTACCGTCTAAAAGACATTAGTGACCGCCTCTTACGGACATGTTACCGCGCAATGGTCATAGTCATATTGTTTGTGTATGATGTATTAGATACGTGTGATGTTTATCGTGCATGACAGCATGACGCTGAGCACTGCCGGGTGTCGAGCCGCGACGCACCCCCGCAGCCCCCGCTGAAGTGACAACAATGCGAGCTGATCACCGACCACGACGACGACGAGGTACGGTACCTATACCCTGGTTCGCACCGCGTGCAGAGCACACCCACGAGGCGGACGCCGCGTACTGTACAGCCATAACCTCACTTTGACAGGTCGCAGCTCCGTTATCGCGAGACGCATTCACGCATGTGTTAGGTGAAGGTGTCTCGGACTCTCGGCTGCAAGCGAGCGGGTACGTACGAGGTACGCTTGTGATTGTGTGCAAGTGAAGTGAGATAACTGCTGAGAAGAGGTAGTGAACCTGCAGCAGCAGCAGCAACAGGGGGCTCAAGAAGGAAGGATACACCATATAAAGAAGTTTGAAATCACCAGTACTTGCTATATGTTGACAGCTGTGTTTATATTGCTGCTAGCAGTCAGTTAAGTGTAGGTATTGTAATTTATGGTTATGGTACCTGTACATAGTCCGATACTACAAATATTTGCAACCTATCTTAACATTTAAATATTTTGTAGAAATAGTGCTAGATTTTCCCACCCATAGGTAACAGTGTGATAATTTATTGTAAGTAAAATTTTGTAAAAGATATTATTGATAATCCATTTCTTTAGTTTTTTTTTTCTGTAATGTAATTATTTTTCATATTGAATCCAAAAAATTTCTATTTTTGTTTTCCCTTTTCTTTTCTACACGTGTCAGGGTATTCAAATCTAAAATAACAACCGTTATTTACTAAACCAAATTTTTTTCCCAGTACAGTTCTTCAGCATCTATTGGAAGTTATAATGGACTCTCGATATGACTATTAATATGACCATCATAAGGCAGGAGACTTTTAAGAAAATAGCACCAAATTGGGAACTGCAACTTTGAAAAAACTACACAGTGGCATTACAGTGGGCAACCTTAAGTGAAGGGCTTCCTGATGATACATGCATCTGACAGCTTCATCTTCCAGATTATCCATGGAACCAGATCTAGTCTGTAAGTATTTTAATACTCTAGGACCACTTTGTGGTCTCCTTTAACATATTTGATATTTACTTTGAGGTTACGTGTTTTCGAACTTAATTTAAAACAGAATAAGAATGATAGAAATCTGCTTCTTAATGCATTGCATGGCATCATTTTTAAGCTGATTTTATCTTTTTGTAAGTAGGTATAATTTAATAAAAAAAGAATGAAGTTATGCAATTTTTCAGATTTAGTAATAAGGCACTGCTTGTTTATTTTTTAGAACTGTCAAACTGAAAAGTTACATATTTTCATTTTATTATTTAATTATGTTTAATAAAAACATAGACTAGTACTCTCAGAAAGATAAAGTCAACTCAGATATACACGAGATGTCTGAGATGCATTACTGGAGCGCATTACTATCATTCTTATACTCTTATGAATTAAGTACGGTAACATGACCTCAAAGTCAATATCGATCAGCAAGTGTTGAGTTATTGCCTTTTTTGTGTGTTTTTCAGAAAATTTTCAAGAAAAAAAGTTATTTCCCCTACACTGGCTGATTGAAAAGGTCTTAAATTGGATATACAATCCCTCAGCATGTATTGCATTGTGTGAGGACATTTTGGTAAACTTTGAGCAAGGGTCTGGTGGTCTTAGTTGGAAATGCACATGCGTCTTTTCGACTTTTGAGTTCAAAAGATACATTGCCATTCTCTCAACATATTTCTAACTTTACACACACCATGCAATACATACTGAAGGATTGTATATCGAATTTGAGATCTAAATATTCAGCAAGTGTTGAGTTAATGCCTTTTTTGTGTTTTTTAGGAAATTTTCAAGAAAAAAAGTTATTACCCAAAACTGGCTGATTGAAAAGGTCTGAAATTGGATATACAATCTCTCAGCATGTATTGCATTGTGTGAGGACATTTTGGTAAACTTTGAGCAAGGGTCTGGTGGTTTTAGTTGGAAATGCACATGCGCCTTTTCGACTTTTCAGTCCAAAAGATACATTGCCATTCTCTAAACATATTTCTAACTTTACACACACCATGCAATATATGCTGAGGGATTGTATATCGAATTTGAGATCTAAATAATTATCAAGTATTGAGTTATTGCCTTTTTTATGTGCTTTTTAGGAAATTTTCAAGAAAAAAAGTTATTTCCCAAAACTGGCTGATCGAAAAGGTCTGAAATTGGATATACAATCCCTCAGCATGTATTGCATTGTGAGAGGACATTTTGGTAAACTTTGAGCAAGGGCCTGGTGGTTTTAGTTGGAAATGCACATGCGCCTTTTCGACTTTTGAGTCAAAAAGATACATTGCCATTCTTTAAAACATATTTCTAACTTTACACACACCATGCAATACATGCTAAGGGATTGTATATCGAATTTAAGATCTAAACGATCATCAAGTGTTGAGTTATTGCCTTTTTTGTGTGTTTTTTAGGAAATTTTCAAGAAAAAAGGTTATTTCCCAAAACTGGCTGATCGAAAAGGTCTAAAATTGGATATACAATCCCTCAGTATGTATTGCATTGTGTGAGGAAATTTTGGTAAACTTTGAGCAAGGGTCTGGTGGTTTTAGTTGGAAATGCACAAGCGCCTTTTCGACTTTTGACTCCAAAAGGTACATTGCCATTCTCTCAACATATTTCTAACATTACATACACCATGCAATACATGCTAAGGGATTGTATATCGAATTTGAGATCTAAATTTTCTGCAAGTGTTGAGTTATTGCCTTTTTTGTGTGTTTTTCAGAAAATTTTGAAGAAAAAAAGTTGTTTCCCAAAACTGGCTGATCGAAAAGATTTGAAATTGGATATACAATCCCTCAGCATGTATTGCATTGTGTGAGGACATTTTGGTAAACTTTGAGCAAGGATCTGGTGGTTTTAGTTGGAAATGCACATGCGCCTTTTCGACTTTTGAGTTCAAAAGATACATTGCCATTCTCTCAACATATTTCTAACTTTACACACACCATGCAACACATACTGAGGGATTGTATATCGAATTTGAGATCTAAATATTCAGCAAGTGTTGAGTTAATGCCTTTTTGTGTGTTTTTAGGAAATTTTCAAGAAAAAAAGTTATTACCCAAAACTGGCTGATTGAAAAGGTCTGAAATTGGATATACAATCTCTCAGCATGTATTGCATTGTGTGAGGACATTTTGGTAAACTTTGAGCAAGGGTTTGGTGGTTTTAGTTGGAAATGCACATGCGCCTTTTCGACTTTTGACTCCAAAAGATACATTGCCATTCTCTCAACATATTTCTAACATTACATACACCATGCAATACATACTGAGGGATTGTATATCGAATTTGAGATCTAAATATTCAGCAAGTGTTGAGTTATTGCCTTTTTTGTGTGTTTTTTAGGAAATTTTCAAGAAAAAAAGTTATTTCCCAAAACTGGCTGATCGAAAAGGTCTGAAATTGGATATACAATCCCTCAGCATGTATTGCATTGTGAGAGGACATTTTGGTAAACTTTGAGGAAGGGTCTGGTGGTTTTAGTTGGAAATGCACATGCGCCTTTTCGACTTTTGAGTCAAAAAGATACATTGCCATTCTTTAAAACATATTTCTAACTTTACACACGCCATGCAATACATGCTAAGGGATTGTATATCGAATTTGAGATCTAAACGATCATCAAGTGTTGAGTTATTGCCTTTTTTGTGTGTTTTTTAGGAAATTTTCAAGAAAAAAGGTTATTTCCCAAAACTGGCTGATCGAAAAGGTTTAAAATTGGATATACAATCCCTCATCATGTATTGCATTGTGTGAGGACATTTTGGTAAACTTTGAGCAAGGGTCTGGTGGTTTTAGTTGGAAATTCACATGCGCTTTTTCGACTTTTGGTTCAAAAGATACATTGCCATTCTCTCAACATAGTTCTAACTTTACACACACCATGCAATACATGCTCACTCACGGAAGCAAGTGAGAGAGAGCATCATGGCCGATAGTCGCAGGAGCGAGAGAGAGAGAGAGAGAGAGAGAGAGAGAGAGAGAGAGAGAGAGAGAGAGAGAGAGAGAGAGAGAGAGAGAGAGAGAGAGAGAGAGAGAGAGAGAGAGGCGAGGCCCGTAGCAGCGAAGAAGGAGAGAGAGAGAGACACAGCGGCGCGCTGCAGCAGGCACCGTCGAGCGCGTTCAACCGCGCCTTCTCGCTGCTACTGAGGTAAGTCCTGGCCAGGCGGACACGCGCTCTTCCCGCGGATGACGTACATCAAAAACCAACCTTTCAAAAGATTTGCAATAGAGTCCCTCCTGGAGCAGCAGCGCCGGCTGCACGAGGAGCGTATGTGCATGTGCTTCAGGCTGCAGAACACCTGCGTCGTCGATGTAACACAAATAGAGGATGCACTTGCATTATGGGAGAAATTAAAAACAGTGCAAAGAAGACACCAGATCAAGGAGAAGAGGTCGAGGACTCACTAGGCAATGTTGTAAATAGGAAAACATGAGGATTCAGAGACGAGGTCTTCTGTAAAAGGGTTTTTATTTTTTTTTATTCCTTTATAGTTTATGAATATTATGGAGTCTTAATTTGTAATCTTACAAAATACTTTTTGTGCATGAAATTGAAAAAAAAACTAAAAATATAGTTTTTGTAAAGTATGGTTATGTTTACAAAATAAGTCTCCTTTCAATAGGGATTCTAGAATTATCATTCTGATAAAGAAACTTATAAAATTGTTTTTGGGAAGGCATTTTGTACACTTTTGAATTTTTTTAATTCAAATGTGAAAAATAACATGGTGCGATTAATAATTTTTTTGGTGCGAACTTAATTTTTTATCTTGAGTTATCTAGATCAAGAAGCAATGTACACTTATAAATAGATTTCTCACTTTTGACAGCTTCTTTTTGCACTATGTATTTAGTATGAAATTTCTAGTAGAGCTAGCCTCACCTTAAGCAGTGTCTTTATTCATCAATAAATTTTTTGTATGGTAAGTCGGATATCTGAAATTGATTGAGAAACCCCATATAAAGAAGTTTGAAATCATGGTTACTACTTATGTGATGACAGCTGTGTTAATATTGATGCTAGCATTCAGTTATGTATAGATATTATTTATATATAGTTTATGGTTATGGTATCTGTACATAGGTTCGTTTCTATTTTTGTCGTAATTTCTATTTTTGTCTTGTTTTCCCGGCAAAAGATACCAGGTTGATAGAAAATTTTCTGATTTTCCTTTTTTTCTACACTTGTCAGGGTGTTCAAATATAAAATAACCACCATAATTTACTAAACCAAATTTTTTTCTCAGTACAGTTCTTCATCATCCAATAAAACAGGAGCTATTTTAATTAAATAGCACCAAATGGGGAACTACAATTTTCAACAACGGCATCACAGTGGGTAACCTTGAGTGAAGGGCTTCCTGAGACACGCAGCTTGACAGCGTCATCTTCTTGCAGATTATCCATGGAACCTGATCTGTAGTAGGTATTTATTTTAATATACTGTAACGACTTTGTGGCCTGTTGTTAGAGAAATTGTTTTTTCAGTAATCTACCTTTCGATAATTGCTACAACTTCATTTTTTTTGTTTCAGGGTTTTCATTATCCTTCGAGAAAAAGCAGCACCTATATAGAGCCCACCTGTCAGATTTAACAGGTGTACTCATTATTCAGTGTTGTTGATGTTTATTTTGAGGTGCTGTGTTTTAGTACTTAATTTAAAAAAGAATGAGAATCATAGAAATCCGCTTCTATAATGCATTTCAGACATCGCATGTTTAAAGCTGAATTCATCTTTCTGTAAGTAGGAATAATTTAATGAAAAAAAAAATTTAGTTATGCAATTTTTAGGATTTAGTTGAGGCACTGTTTGTGTATTTCTTAGAATTGTCAGACTGAAAAGTTACATATTTTCATTTTTTTATAAATTATATTATGTATATTTTCAGAAAGATAATCAACTAAAAAATACATGCGATGTCTGCGATGCATTAATGAAGCGGATTTTTATCATTCTTACAGTCTTTTCGATTAAGTACGGACACATCATCTGAAAGTAAATATCGATTACATTGAATGGCCAATACACCTGCTATATCTGATAAGTGGCTTTTTTATCGTAGGAACAAGATGACTTTTCTTTTCGAGTTCTAAATTTTGGCCTTATAGTGTAGTGTAGTGTAGTGAGTGTTGTCAAAAGATCTATAAATCTATGGTCAGGCCTGCTGTAACAGATATGTTCACAAAATGCAAGGCATCCAATATTTAAATTAAGATTGCATAGTTGAGCAATAAATCTAAGAACAGGTACAAATTGTGAAAAAGTTATTTTAACCTGTGAAATTCAGTTTGATTTGTAGTAATTAATGAATAATGAGGTGGCTTACCTATTATCAACTACCACCAAGTTCAGATTTCATAAGAGAAAATACATTTAATTAAATTTGCTGAATTTACAACTTGAAAAGAGAAATTAATCCTGTTCCTATAATATAAAAGCCACCAGTTAGATTTAGCAGGTGAACTCATTATTCAGTGTAGTTGATATTTACTGTAAGGTGCTGTGTTTTACTACTTCATTTAAAAAGGTATGAGAATGATAGAAATACGCTTCTATAATGCATTTCAGGCATCGCATGTATTTTTAAGCTGATTTCATCTTTCTGTAAGTAGGTATATAATTTAATGAAAAAAAAATTTAGTTATGCAATTTTCCAGATTTAGTTGATGCACTGCTTGTGTATTCCTTAGAAGTGGCAGATTGAAAAGTTACATATTTTCATTTTTTTATTAAATTATATTATGTATACTTTAAAAAAGATAAAGTCAACTAAAAAATTTCTCTGTCATTTGACAGGAACGTAGCTTCTCTGTTCTCTCTCCGCTACCAATTTATTCATGTTTTAATTCTTCTTTATATTGTCTAGGACGAAGAGCTCCTGTAGACGATATCACGACGTCTTGAGCTGTGGCTGTTACCGGATTTTTTTTTATTAGGACCACGTGGGGGGGGGGGGAATGTTTTTTACATGGACATCGGCAACCTCTGAAGTTTTTGAAAAAATTTTCCGGTGAGTAGTTTCCTATAAGAAGGTTTACCGGTTTAGTTTACAGCTAGCATCTATCCTGCAACTATTCCCTTCCCTTTCACGGGAGCGTGGCTTCTATGTGCTTCTTCCGCTACTAATTTATTCATGTTTTAATTCTGCTTTATTTTGCCTAGGGCGAAGAGCTCCTGTAGACGACATCACGACGCCTCAAACTGTTGCTGTTACCGGATTTTTTTTTTTTTTTTTTTTTATTGGGATCAGGTGGTGGAGGCATCTTTTTTATCTGGACATGGGCAACCTCTGAAGATTTTGGAAATATTTTCTGGTGAGTAGTTTGCTGTAAAGGTTTTCATCATACTCCGGCCGAAAGTGCTCCAAAACATGCGCGTTTTGCGGCCGGGAAGTTGCACATTACAGTCACATGTTTTTAGCATACGACGTGACTATAACCTGCAAATTTCCGGCTGCAAAACATACATATTTCGGCACCCTTTCGAGCCAGGGTATGATGAAAAATAGTATACGCACCTCGGCCGGAAAGTAGAATATCATATTCGCGTGTTTGCCGTCCTCGGCTTCGCCTCGGACGGCAATCTACACGCGAATGTAATATCCTACTTCCCGGCCTAGGAACGTAATATACTATTACTGCTTTACTTTACAGTTGGTATCTATCCTGCCACTATTCCCTTTCCTTTCACAGGAGCGTGGCTTCTCTATGCTCCTTCCGCTACTCATTTATTCATGTTTTAATTCTTCTTTATATTGCCTAGGGCGAAGAGCTCCTGTAGACGACATCACGACGTCTTGAGCTGTTATTGTTACCGGATTCTTTTTACTGGGATCAGATGGTGGAGGTATGTGTTTTATGTGGACATCGGCAACCTCTGAAATTTTTGGAAAAATTTTCTGGTGAGTAGTTTGCTGTAAGAAGGTTTACGCTTTACTTTATTGCTGGCATCTATCCTGCAACTATTCCCTTCCCTTTCACGGGAGCGTGGCTTCTCTGTGCTTCTTCCGCTACTAATTTATTCATGTTTTAATTCTGCTTTATTTTGCCTAGGGCGAAAATCCCCACTATACCACATCACGACGTCTTGAGCTGCTGCTATCGCGGTTTTGCTATATCATCGGCCGCGTTCACTTGCCGCTTTCTATAGTAAGGAGGTGGGATTCTGTGAGGGGTACGGCACATTCTTCAAGTACGAAATTAATTAGTCGTATCTTGTCATAAAAACCAACGGAGCGCATCATCTAGACTCCATTATCAGTCACCTGGAACGCGAAGACCTCACATCCGATCTGTGCCGATACCTGGACACAAAAATCTACAGAGCGCATCACCTACACCATCATCAGCCGCCTGGAACAGCTAGACCTGGTAATCGAGCTGTCCCGTCACCTGGCCATAAAAACCTACGGAGCGTGCACTACCCGAACTCCATAATAAGACGCCTGGAAAAGCTAGAACTCGTAATCGAGCCGTCCTGACATCTGCATACAAATATCTACGAAGCGTATCTCCTACACTCATCGGCCACCTACTATCACCTACTATCATCTTCCACTTGGAATAGCTAGAACTCGCAATGAAGCTGTCCGTCGCCTGGGCACAAAAACCTACGGAGCGCATCATGTATACTCCATCGGCCACCTTGAACCCCTAGACTTCGCATCCGATCTGTGCCGACACCTGGAAAAATCTACAGAGCGCATCAGCTACACTCCATCATCAGCTGCCTGGAACAGCTAGACCTGGTAATCGAGCTATCCCGTCACCTGGCCACAAAAACCTACGGAGCGCACTACCCAGACTCCATAATAAGACGCCTGGAAAAGCTAGAACTCGCAATCGAGCCGTCATGACACCTGGACACAAAATTCTACGGAGCGCATCACCTACACTCTATCATCGGCGACCTGGAACAGCTGACCTCGCAATCGAGCCGTCCCGTCATCTGGGCATCAAAACCTACGGAGCGCACTACCAGGACTCAATCATCAGCCGCCTGAAAAAGCTTAACTTGGTAATCGAGCAGCCACGTCACCTGAACATAAAAATCTACGCAGCGCTTCATATAGACTCCATCATCGGCCAACTTGAACGCGTAGACCTCGCATCCGATCTGTGAAACCTACGAAGCGCACTATAAACGATATCGCGACGCCTTCAGTTGCTGCTGTCGCTGTTCTGCTGTATACATAATCGGCCGCGTTCACTTGTTGCTCTCTATGGTAAACAGTTACCAGTCTTCGAAAAATAAGGCAGATTTGAGTAAGTTGATAATCTGTCACAATTGTCTTGCTTGTTTTGTACTATGGAACAAGCTCACTTTTTTACGGGTATCCATTTTTAGGATTGCAGTTGCAATCGTGAATAAATTGACTAACCTGCATCTCACTATAATAAGACATGTGTATAGGCGAAATATGCATGTCTTTATAATAGATCGTGTGTATAGGCGAAATACACAAAATTATTTATTATAAAATGCGTATAGGCGAAATGCGCACAATTAGTAACACTGAAAAGTGCGTATAAGCGAAATACGCATATGTCTTTATAATAGAACATGTGTATAGGCGAAATACACAAAATTATTTATTATAAAATGCGTATAGGCGAAATGCGCACGATTACTAACACTGAAAAGTGCGTATAAGCGAAATACGCATAATTATTTATAAAAGAAATACACAAAATTGTTTATAAAAGACAATGCGTATAGGTGAAATACGCACAATTATTTGTAATAAAAATGCGTATAAACGAAATACGCATAATTATTTACAAAAGAAATACACACAAAATTTGTTATACAAGACGATGCGTATAGGCAAAATACGCACAATTATTTGTAATAAAAATGCGTATATGTGAAATACGCACTATTAATAACAATAAAAAATTCGTATATACAAAATACGCATCATTATTTATAATAGGAAATACGTATACGCGAAATACGTACAATTGTTTATAATAAAAAATGCGTATAGGCGAAATACGTAAATACTGATTTGAACAATAGAAAATACAGATAGATGTGTATTATTATTACAGTATAATAATACTACAGATGTTTAATATTCTTGAAATATGTAGCGCCATCTATGTTAAAATCTATTACGATTTTCCAGAGATGGCGCTTGTGTCATATTTCATGAATAGTATGTACTTCCTACTTTACCGACCTATGGGTCGGTCAAATCGCAGAATTGAGTTTGACACCCCCTTAAAACCTATCATAATTTCAACAAGCATGAAAATCTCTCCTAGCTGAAATTATAAAATATGAAAGAAAATAAGAAAATACTTATAAAATGGAATAAATTGTCGAAAAATGTAAGAAATCATACGATACTGGATTTCGGGCATATTTAACAAGTTGTTAAAGTTTCTTACATTTTCTTTCAATTCCTTACGTTTTCTAAATATTTCCTTGTGTAGCTTATTTTTATGAAATTATAAGGAAGTATTTGTTAGAAAAATCTGTAAGAATTTGTAAAAATTTAAACTTTTATACAGTAACTTACATTTTGTAACATATATTAATTATATTTCTAATACGTAATAAAATGTAAATTATTTAGTATTTTTTCTTTACATCTTTGAAAATATTTTATTTATAGCTTTATTTAAATAAAAGTACAATTATAAATTATTATAAAAGTATAATTATGAACTATTTGAAAAAAGTGTACAAATATGTGATACGATGTAAAATGTGTATCAAAATTTGTATATAAACGTAAAAAGATGTAATTAAAAGTACAAATATATAATAAAATGTAAAAAGGTGTACGAAAGTGTAAGAATGCCTATAAAATTTGAATTAAGAGTACAAATTAAAAAGTAATAAAACGTAGACAAATGTAAGGAAAAGTAAGAAATTATTAAAAAATGGTATAAACCGTGGTAAAATGTAAAAGCGTCCGAAATCCAGTAGAAAAGTACAATTTGTTACGTTTTCTTACACTTTTTTACAAACAACTACATTATCATACACTTGTTTATCGTACGATAAACAAGTGTATGATAAAAAAATAATAAATAATAGAATAACATAACAAAACATTGTTACATTATTATACATTTATTTACATAATATAATTTCCGCTAGGGGGTCTACATACTATTTTTCGTGGAATCTAAAATATTTCTAAAAAATTTTTCGCCATATTGAATTCACTATTTTCAAATTTTTATTGTGGATCTAACTGTGGATTCCGATTAACGACTTCAAGAACCCATTTTAAGAAACAAAATAATTGCCAAAAAAATATACCTAATTCATTTGTGTTAGGGGTGATTTACTACCTCTTAAGCGGTTGTTTCGCGAAGAATGCCCAAACAAACCAACTGTTATTTATTGTAGTTGGTAAAAATAATGTTTTGACCTATTTTTAATTATTTTATGAATTCTCACAACAAAAATTATTCTTAAAAAATCACAATTTCACCCTCTAAAAAATAAGGGATGCAACCCTTAATGTTCATACTACCACGGATTTCTTGACTTTTTAATAAGAAACTCTTTCCATTTTGTTTCGTTAAAAAAAGTTAAGTAGAAGCCGAGATATATCAAAAAAATGTTTCTTGGGGGTAAACTTTAGGGGTGATTTTAACCCTTATAAAGCGCTTCTCAGCCGATAAAAAAAATGGTTTCGTG
Source organism: Torymus aiolomorphi (assembly GCA_036365515.1). Taxonomy (NCBI): domain Eukaryota; kingdom Metazoa; phylum Arthropoda; class Insecta; order Hymenoptera; family Torymidae; genus Torymus; species Torymus aiolomorphi. The sequence goes on from CM070875.1 coordinate 182,129,533, forward strand.
AATCTCGCATGGAGGTCTACTTTTTAATGTGGGTTTGGAATTTTTTTTAATTTGACAGTCCGGGTACTTTCCTTGTTAGTTTTCCCCAATTGATCGAATATTTCTGTAATGTTTGGGAGTAAATATGGATCTGGAATTGTCTTTTCGTTTAGTTTTCTGTAATCTATTACTAAACGCCATCGTTTTTTTCCGTCTGCTAAGTGTTTTTTTGCTACAATCCATGCTGGAGCATTAAAAGCATTTTTTGAGTTTCGAACTAGGTCATTTGTTATTAATTTTTGAGTTTCCTCTATCGCGATTTCTTTTAATTTATGAGGTAAAGGAAATTGCTTTACGTATATGGGTTTATCATCTGTTAAATTTATTTCATGTTGTTCTACGTTACATGATCCTAAACTGTCTCCCTCTAGCCAAAATATATCCTTATTTTTCAATACTAGATCCTTAATCATTGTTTTACTATTTTCAGGCAAGTTTTTGTAACATATTTTTTCTAATAATCTTTCTTCTCTATTATATTCTTTAAAATCTTGTACTGACTCATTTTTTCCTATAAAATTTATTGATCCCAAATTTAAAATTTCATTTTCATCTATGTTAAAGTCTTCTGTTATCTGAAAACCTTCAGGTAAATTGTCTATTTTATAAGATATAAAGCTATATTCTTTTTTATTTTCATAGAGTTTATTATAATCTTCTAAATCTAATTCAATCTTTTTATTCATTATTGTCAAAAATTGTTTATAATCTGTTGATTCGATTTCCTCAAAATCGATTGCTTGGTCATTATTTTCAAAAGCAATATTAATATTATTTATTAATGACTTAATATTATTTTCGGCATTTTCAAAAATTTTCTCATAATGTAAATCATTTATATTTTCTGGTAGAATTTCATTTCACATTTTTTTTTGTAAATCCTTTCCTTCTGCCTCTAATATTGGAATCGTATTTGAAATTTTCGTAACGTCATCATATAATGTTATTTCTGAATTTATATTTACTTCATTTTTATTGATTAACTCAGTTTCATAAGATATTAAACAAGATGATTTCTCCATTTTCCCCTCAATTTGAAAATTTTCAGTTTTTTCGTTTATTTATATTACTTGTTCACAATCCCTACGAATTACAGGTGTTGAATTTTGTTTTTCATTCGTATCTTCCAACATTTTCTTTAAAAATTCCTTTTGTTCTATTGTTACTCTTGATTTAATTTCTTTATCCGTTTTTTGTAAGTTTTCAGTTACTATATTAAGATTATGATTTAGTGTATGGGCTGGTTTAGCTTGATTTTATTATTATTTATTTGTAAATAACCCTCGTCTAGTCTTAATTTTTGTTCAGTAAGAATTTTAATTCCTAAAATTCCGTCGTAGGGTAGACAAAAATCTTCTGGTGCAACATGAAAATCAATATTTAGTCCATTGATTTTCATTTTTATTACTCCTAATGTCTCAATAGTTTTATCTGTGATACCGGATAAACGAATTTTTCTATTTTCCAAAATTATGTTAGAAGGTATTTGATTTCCTTTGATAATATTTAATTGAGCTCCACTATCTACGAGTAAATTACATATTTTATTTGTATAATGATTCTCTATTTCGATATACTGAAGTGAGTTTTCCAACTTCAGAAAATACATTGCAATCTTGGTCGCCATTATTCTTTCTTGTATTTTTTCCTTTTCAACACTATTTATTTCGGGTTCGTTGAAATTGATTTTGTTAACATTTTTTCCTTCCAATTTGTTAGCTTCCTGATTTTCCTTCATATTTTCATTAATATCGCTAAAATTCTTTGTAATTAATAAATCAATGTCCGTATCTTTCCCTTTGTTGCGATTTATGTTTGTAATATTTTCGCCATTAAATGTACTTATTTTAATATCTGCGTTATTTTCGAGTGGTTTTTTGTTAATCCTTCTAGTCCACTCATTTGCAGAAGAATTTGTTAGTTTTCCGAAGTTTGTTGATTAAGTACTGATCGCGAAGCACATTCCTCAGTTGTGTGATTCGTGTTTTTACAAATCTTACAAAATTTATCTAATTTATTTTGTAGCATCTTGATTTCATGGCAATTGTTTATTTGATATCCATTTTTATTGCAAAAAGAGCATTTAATTTGTGCCGCCAGATTTTTTAATTTTCTACAATCTTCCAATGTATGCCCGGTGAAATTACAATATTCGCATTTTCTACCTTGTGTATTAAAGTTTCCCCGATAGTTACTATTTGAATTATTTGAGAAATGATGACCATTTTGATGATTTGTTCGGAAAAATCCGTTTCTATTTTTATCTCGATGTTCATAGGCTTTATTTGAAGGGTTGTAGTTGTTACTCTGGAATGTATTTTGTTGATTATTACTCCTTTTCCTACAAGTTTTTGCTGAATGTCCTGGCGTGTCGCATAATTGACAAATTTCTTTATTCTGAGAGTTTTCTTGTCTATTTTGCATAATTAAAACTTTTACGCTCTCGCAATCCGCGGTTTCGTGACCTTCATCCGCACATATCGCGCACCACATCGTTCCTTTGTTTATCGTGCAGTATTTCATTAAATGCCCGAGATTGTTGCATCTCTTACACAATGCTGACGGGCAATTTTTAGCTGTGTGTGACGCGCTGCCACAGGCGTCGCACACTTCCGTAATTCTTACCGAATTATTGCACGTAAGCGGATCGTGTCCTCTTCCCTTACATCTCCAACACAGCTCGTATTCTGTAATAGTAGGACATTGCGTAACCTCGTGCCCCATATTTTGGCAGTATTGACAATGATTACTCTGCATCTTATTTAACTTACACGCATCTATTGAGTGGCCTTCCGTACTACACAATTTGCAAATTAATTTTATTATATGCTTAGCTGTTCTGCAATGATATGATACATGCTCCTTAGTTTTACAGTAGACACATGAAGCTTTCATGCAAAATAATGCTTCGTGATTTATTTCGAGGTTAAACATATGGCCAATGACACAGAGAAATGGGCAATATTTAAGAATAAGCTCAATAGATATATAGATATGACTGATTATCCGCTATACCAAGATACTTAGGTAAAATAGGAAACAGCAATCAATCCACTACGATGATCAGCTCGACTAGCGCAACTATGCTGACTTCGCCGTCTAGAGCCAACTGGACTAGCGCAACTACGCTGACTTCGCCGTTTACAGTCAGCATCGCATCTCCAACACATACGACACCAAGAAAACAGCAAACTACATAATGGAGCAACACGTCGATCTCATTGAAGAATTGCAAAAAGAAGTAATACAAGAAGAAACGTCATTTCCTGATCTTAAAACTCTCAATAAGAATATAAATAAAAAAGATAGTTCGATACTACATGTCAATATTAGAAGTCTAAATCACAATTATACGAAATTGAATATTCTTATTAAGAGCTTGAAGATCAAACCATATATAATTGTATGTACAGAAACATGGAATTTACCCAATCCTCAATTTTTTGCAATACAAGGATATAAATTGTATTACAATAACGGTAACTTAAATCAAAATGATGGTATCGTTGTATATATAAAAGATTGTGTATCAGAAATTACTGAAATAATCGAAAATGGTAGACTCAAAGTACTAAACTCACGAATAAGACTAAATAACAACAGTAATCTTGAAATTTCCGCATTATATCGATGTCATGATTTACCGCGCCTTGAATTTATTTCGAATGTAAAATCATTTATCAATAGCAAAAGAAATATAAAAAATCACCTGATTATTGGTGATTTTAATATCTATATTATGAAAGAAGATGAATATAGCTTAGAATTATTAGACAATATGATAGAAAAGGGTTTCTTCTCGGGTTTTATACATACAACTAGACCAAATGATAGAGGCGGAAGCGGTACATGCATTGACAACATATACATAAAAGCTACATCTATATACACTAAAACTTTTAAACTCTCGATTCCTTTTACTGATCATTACCCACTTTTCTTCAAACTGAATAAGTCACGAAAATTAAAACAAGAAAATATCCAGTATCAATACAATTACTATAAACTTTCAAGTATAGCTATTACAGAAAATTGGAATGTTATAGAAGCAATGCATGATCCAGAGGAAACTACCGCATTCTTGATAACTGAAATACAAGACTGCTTAGAAAAGTCTAAAGAAGCGCCTAAAACAAAAAATAACAAGAGATATCCAAGGAAGGATTGGATATCTAAAACAATCATGATCTCGTGTGAAAAGAAAGAACGACTATATATTAAAATGCGCAATGAACAAAATAATAATCTAATAAAATTAGAATATAAGAATTACGTAAAGAGGCTAGATAAAGCTATTAATGAGGTAAAAATAAAACATGAAAGAAATTTAATTAAGAACAATATCAATAATGCCAAGCAACTTTGGAAATACGCAAAAAAAAAAATGGGAACCAACTTGAAAAAGAATAACACAATAAATAATTTTAAATAACAATTGCACAATAGAGGATCAGACGCAAATTGCCAATCATATGTATTCGTACTTTTGTAGAATTGGAAAAGCTCTAAGTAACAACATTGTAAAACCCCATGGTAAGCAATTACAATTACCAGCAATGAACATCAATACAATTTACATTAAACCGACTAATAACGCGGAAATTCTTCAAATAATTGATAACATGAAAATAAAAAATGGTGGGGTAGATAGCATTACTACCAAAACACTAAAAATACTATCATATCAAATTGTTAATGCACTTACACATATCTTTAATCTTTGTATTGAAAAATCAACATTGCCTAAGCGCTTAAAATAGCTAAGGTAGTTCCTATTTTTAAATCTGGTAGTAAAATGGAAACCTCAAACTCTAGACTGAAGTCTTTAATTTCTAACGTAACAAAGATATTTGAAAAAATTGTATATGTTCGTTTACAATCATTTTTGGACAGTAATAATTTGTTAGCGCAGAATCAATTTGGATTTATAAAAAAGAAAGGTATCAAAGATACTCTTAGTTACTTAATGAACATAATCTGTAAGAAATTAGACAAAAGTAAACCAATAGCTATTGCATTTTTAGATCTAACAAAAGCTTTTGATACTGTCAACCATGCTATTCTATTAGACAAATTATATAATTATGGAAAAACAGGTAGCGCATGCACTTATATCTAACTACCTTAGTAACAGAAAACAAAAAGTAAGAATAGTAACAACTGAAAGCTACTATGAAACGATAACTACAGGTGTATCACAAGGTACTATACCAGGGCCACTCTTATTCATAATTTACGTAAACGATTTACTAACAAACAGAACAGCTAGTACCATCTCATATGCAGATGATACAGCTACTATTAAAACAGATAATAACTGGGAGAAAGTTGTAAATAAAATGAACAAGTACTTAGAAGATATAAATATTTGGCTAGCACTTAACAAACCATCACTAAATACACGGTGACCTATTTTAATCGCCGCACCCGGATTTCTCGGAACCTAAGCCAGATAGAGAAAAATGGTTCAGACAAAAGTTATAGGGGACAAAGGGGGCCACATAATGGCGCTAACGTCCTTGACCTTGAACTTGACCTTTGAGGTTATTTCAAGATCAAAGTGGTTTTCTCATATGGAAACACCTAGTTTTGACCCCGGATTCGGAAAGAGCGGGAAATTTTACGTTCAAAATTATATTGAAAAATTTTTTCCAAGGTCATTTGAAGGTCAAATCTAGGTCAAACTCAGAAAAGTCCGTTTAAAATCGTTTTTTCCATGAACCACAGGCTAAGCTGGTTCAAATTCATCGTATGCTTAATAGAGGAACCCACACACCTAAAACTTACACATCCTAGTAAACAAAACTCAAACCTGCACATCCTAACCCCATACACTTCATGCCCTCACATGCTGAACTGTTACACCCGGTCCACAACCATACACCACACCCCCCAGTCCTACACATCCCTACCCCACGCATGCTAAACACATCCTGAACCCTGAAAAATTTTCTCAAGGGCTAAATGATTTTTTAACGGAAACTTTAAGATCGTTGAAGCTTCTGTTATAAATGTATTAACCTTACTTTTTGCGCTACCCAGAAACAACGACGTGGACGTAGTAAGGATTGTTTCCTTTGGGATGCTTAATTAAAGTGAGTCCCCTTGCCTCTCACTGGTCGGGGTGCTTGATTATAGTGAGTCACCTTGCCTCTCACTGTTCGGCGTGCTTGATTATAGTGAGTCCCCTCGCCTCTCACTAATGTAAATAAATTTTTATTTAACCTCGAAGCAACTGTTCGAAATGACGACCATTTGCTTCAAGGCACATAGTCAAACGCCTTTGAAAATGGCGAACTGTGTTCTGCAAAGTTTGTCTCGGAATGGCAGCGCATGCTCGACGAATCCTATCCTGCATATCTGCTCTTGTAGTGGATTGTTGCTCAAAAACAGCATTTTTTAAATATCCCCATAAATAGAAATCTGTTGATGTAAGATCGGGTGAGCAAGCAGGCCAGTTAACCGGACCTCCTCGACCAATCCATCTGTTACCAGAGTGCTCATTCAAAAAAGCCCTTACAATTCGAGCGAAATGTGGTGCTGCGCCATCCTGCTGGAGCCACATTCTTCGTCGCGTTTCTAAATCAACATCTTCCATCAATCCAGGTAGTTCATCTCTTATTAGCGTCAAATTCATCAAGCATGCGCTGCCATTCCGAGACAAACTTTGCAGAACACAGTTCGCCATTTTCAAAGGCGTTTGACTATGTGCCTTGAAGCAAATGGTCGTCATTTCGAACACTTGCTTCGAGGTTATATAAAAATTTATTTACATTAGTGAGAGGCGAGGGGACTCACTATAATCAAGCACCCCGAACAGTGAGAGGCAAGGGGACTCACTATAATCAAGCACCCCGACCAGTGAAAGGCAAGGGGACTCACTTTAATTAAGCACCCCAAAGGAAACAATCCTTACTACGTCCACGTCGTTGTTTCTGAGTAGCGCAAAAAGTAAGGTTAATACATTTATAACAGAAGCTTCAACGATCTTAAAATTTCCGTTAAAAAATCATTTTGCCCTTGATAAAAATTTTTCAGGGTTCAGGATGTGTGGGTTTGGCGTGTATGGGATTAGCATGCGTGGGGTAGGGATGTGTGGGACTGGGGGGTGTGAGGTATGGTTGTGGGACCAGGGTGTAACAGTTCAGCATGTGAGGGCATGAAGTGTATGGAGTTAGGATGTGCGAGTTTGAGTTTCGTTTACTAGAATGTGTAAGTTTTGGGTTTGTGGGTTTGGGGCGTGTGGGTTCCTCTATCAAGCCTACGATCAATTTGAACCAGTTTAGCCTGTAGTTCATGGAAAAAAAGATTTCAAACGGACTTCTCTGAGCTTGACCTAGATTGACCTTGAAATGACCTTGGAAAAAATTTCTCAATATGATTTTGAACGTAAAATTTCCCGCTCTTTTCAAATCCGGGGTCAAAACTGGGCGTTTTCATATGAAAAAATCACTTTGACCTTGAAATAACCTCAAAGGTCAAGTTCAAGGTCAAAGTCGTTAGCGCCATTATGTGGCCCCCTTTGTCTCCTATAACTTTTGTCTGAACCATTTTTCTCTATCTGGCTTAGGTGCCGAGAATTCCGGGTGCGGCGATTAAAATGGGTCACCGTGTATAAAGAAAACTGTGTACATAATTTTTGGTAACTATTGCGATAGTGTTCCCGAAGATATGAACATACGCATTCAGGGTACTAAATTGAGCAGGGTAGAATACTGTAAATATCTAGGTATAATTATTGATTATAGGCTAAAGTGGGATAAACATATTGAATATATAATAAAAAAACTAAATGTATATATACTGTACAAATTATCAACGTATAAGTAATAATAATAATAATAATAATAATAATAATAATAATAATGCTGTGGGTGGGCCCACCACCACTACACAGCGCGTCCCCGGGTTGCGGATGGGAGAACGGCTTTCTGATAAGGAGGTTAGCTGCGAATAGGGACCCACACATATGACGCAAGTACAGTGATATCTTGCCCATGTGCTCAACCACTCATCACCCACACATACACGGGTCCAAGCCTGTTCTACAGTATGGTTATGAATGAGGGGGGCTCTATAAACGAGTATCTCCAAAGAGTGAAAGAGAAGAATGAATGAGGCGAGCAGGTTAGGGACTCAGCAGTGCGCATCAGGTGGGGGGTAAGGCTTTCAAGAGGGGACTTCTTCATGTCTGCGTGCTGTTCCGCTCTTGAGGGTACACTTGTTAACACCAGTATGGCACTGCTGGGCCGCCATTAGTGGGCGGCCCGAACCCGGTTTAGGCAACATGGGAGGCTGCCCTGCACAGTGGTATAGCGAAAGCTAGAAATCCCGCTTCCCGCAGTAGTGCCGATTGGCGATCGAGTGGGACCCTGCAGCGGGAGGGGGTGGGGCTAGGAACAGTCGAGGCCACGGGACCGTAGAGGAGTTCGGGCATTAGGGAGGTCCAGGATGATAAGTCTTGCCCTCACACACCTGATGCGCCTCCTGACCACTACAAAACACACTTACACACATATAAAGGAAAAATGAAAAAACATGAAGACTACAAAAAATACAGATGCAGGTTCTACAGTGCCGCCTGCGAGGAACATCGGGGCTCCAAGCGACCCGAAACTCCAAAATATTCGAGCGCAGCTTAAACGCATTGACGATGCGTTAGTAGCAATGGAGAAGCGGACAAAAATACAGAGGAACATCAGCACCGACGTAACGACAGGCATGGCTGAAATAAACGAAGCGGTAGAAATTGCATTGACGGAATGTTACCGCCTTGATAACCTTCTGAACCAAAAGGAACCCGACCGGAACCAGCCCCGAGCAGCCCGTGGCCATTCGAAGAGTCGCGGACGGTCCGGGCTGGAACAAGGTGGTTTCCAAAAAGGCAAAAAAGGCAAAAAGACGGACGGCAATGACAAAAACGACGGAGGTACTGACTCCGGAAACGGGACCACATCACCAGCCTGCCCCGCAGGATCAGACTAAATGAACGGACAGACGCAGGACGGGCCCGGGTCCCAACGTCATCCTCGTTCGATCAGCCGATGGAAAGACATACGCAGACACCCTCAGGCAACTGAGGACGAAGGTCGATCCTGAAGATTCAAAGGTAAGAATCTCAGGATATAGATCGACAAAGGACGGAGGACTCCTTCTGCGCTTCCGCAGCGGCGCAGAGGAAAAAATCAACTTCCAGGAGAAGCTAAGGCAGACACTGGGAGTTGGCGGGACGATATGGGACATGACGCAAGGACAGACTCTAGAGATCGTAGACCTGGACTGTGTCACGGAAGTAAACGACATCAGAACAGCACTGACACGAGAGACGGGACAGGATGTGGATTTCAAGATCCACATTTTTGGACCGAACAAGACAGACGTAAGCAAGGCAGTATTCGAGGTAGACCGAAACGCAGCGCAGAAGTTGCTCAAAAAGGGCCGGATCAAGATCGGTTGGGTCAACTGCCGAGTCAGACCTAGACTCATGATTCCAAGGTGCTACCGCTGCCTTGGATTTGGACACAGACGGACGGACTGCAAAGGACAGGACAGAGTACTGTGCTGCTGGAAGTGCGGCGAGCCCGGCCATCTCGGCAAGGCCTGCCCCACCAAACAGCCGACATGTTTTCTGTGCTCCGAAGCACATTTTGGGACGGTGGCACACGTGCCGGGCTCCGGCGCGTGCAAAATCTACCGAGACGCGTTGGAGGAGCGCAGGAAACAGACCCAGAAATGATGATACTACAGGGTAACCTAAACAGATGTGAAGCAGCCCAACAGTTGCTTCCGAAAATTGCGAAAGAACAAAACGTGGACATTTTAATACTAAGCGAGCAGTACACTCTAAACGCAAAATAGTAAAAATTGGACAAGTTAAGAGTAAAACGTGAATTTTCTACTTTATAAAAGAGCAAAATGCAGATTTTATCCTTTAAGGGGATTAAAATATGCATTTTACACTTTATGAAGATTAATTTGATACTTTTACTCTTTTACCAAAGATTAAAATCTATGTTTTCCTCTTTATAAAGAATTAAAGGTTATACTTTCCGTTCAAAAGATTAAATTCATACTTTTACTCTTTTGCCAAAGGGTGAAATCTACGCTTTCCTCTTTATAAAGAGTAAAAAGTTATACTTTTCGTTCAAAAGATTAAATTGATACTATTACTCCTTTGCCAAAGGGTAAAATCTACGTTTTCTACTTTATAAAGAGTAAAGAATTATACTCTTCGTTCAAAAGATTAATTTGATACTTTTACTCTTTTGCCAAAGAGTACACGCGGATAGGAAAGGCAAATACTTTCAGAACCGAAAAACACTATTGTTATAAAAAATTTTTCATCGGAGACATAGATATTGTTCAATAAGTAAATAAGTTACTTTCACAATTTTCCAACTTTTTATTTTTCATTCGATTTTAATGTTTAACGTCTCATTTTACTCCTTAAACATTTGTCTACTACCCATCCAGGCTTATAGTATGAAATAATTAATATATACGAGGGACATGTAATTGTTTACAGTTTAAGCACAATAAAATTCACGTTTGCACTGTATTGTACTGTAAATAATTATATGTTGCTAAAAAATAAAAAGTTGTCAAATTGCGAAAGTAACTTTTTTACTTATTGAACAATATCTACGTCTTCGATGAAAAATTTTTTATGACAATAGTCTTTTTCGGTTCAGAAAGTATTTGCTTTTCATATCCGTGTGTATACTTTGTAATGTGGGATCTTAGTTATTTATTGAACAATGTGGGAATTAACTCAATTACTTTACTTTAGGATATTATTTGGATTAATAGATCAAACTCACATTACTTAAAATGATATATATAAGGTTTATTATCATGAATTCAATTATTATAAAGACGAGACGCATATGTCTCGGTACCGGCTAGACTTACAAGATACACGTCGCGAGATTCGTGCGTATTAATAATCCTGATACAGACAATTCAACAGGTCGCGCGCAGGCCAAATATTAACTTCTTACCTTGAAGCTCCGCTCGTCGCCGCTGTCAGCAAGGCTCCACCAGTAGACCCTGGGCTCGAACATTCACACACACACTCGGAGCTCTTTGCGAGAGCTCAACGAACACAGCGAAACCAAGATAATAAAAGACTCTAAATGCAAATAGATAACAACAGGCCAACACGCCATAAAATAATTCGTACCGTTAATTTGTTGAAGTTACTAAGTTTCTCTGGTAAATCGCGAACGCGTGTGTCCGATTTCACGGTCAGACAGAGAGTGAGCGCCCTTCGTCCCGTCGCTCGCTCCGTCGATCGTCGCAGCGCTGTTGTCGATTCGCAGCTCGGCATGTCCGGCCGGTACATTTGGCAACGTCTCGGTCTTAGCACTTTTCAATAGCGGCAGCAGCAGGCTTTTGGTATGGCTGGGCCAGGGCCATTTAGTGTGCAACATATAGCCTCGAGACGTGCTTCATATCCGACTCGGGGGCGTCCGAGCTACTCGGCTTCACGCCTCCGGAACCGATGACTCCTCGTTGTTGCTGTAGGTGCGGGCTCGGGCTGCTCTCGTTCATATTTCGCGCGGTTTGCTATGTACCGGTACTCGTATATCTCCTCACTCACGCACACATTCATACAGCCACTTTGGTCTTAGCTTCGCCTTGCCGGACTCTCGCCTGCTATAATATAACTCTCTCATAACTCCCCCCTCCTTAAACCGGACCTAGGATTTCGCAGAAGTCCGAAGGTACGGCCGCAAAATAGTTTTGGGAGAGTTATACCCGTGAGTTCGTTAATAGTAAAAAAGTATTGACATCAAAAGTATGAGAGGAAAGAGAGAAAAAACTATATTAAACGGATGATAATAAATTTTAAAAGAGTACCGAAAATAGAGGGAAAGAATAAAAAAAAGATTAGTCGGCTTCTCTTGCCGTTTTTAGTCCCGTCTATTATTTCTCGGTACTTCGTTGCTGATCTCCGTAATTCTTACCTTGGTCTCGTTCTGCTCCGTTCATTCACTCTAAGAGGAATATTTAAATGTTGCATGCAGATATTTTAAAGACATGGTATGGTAAGTTACATGGACTTAGATTGGATCAGGCTTATGTGAGCTGTTCCCGAATCAGGCTTATCTTGGAGATTTGGCTTTACTAATCTCGGCCAACCACCGGCATAACCCCTTCGTCCCCGTCGCCATCCTTTCTCCTTTGCCGAGCTCTGGCTCGGGTATTGGGACCAGGTTGATGTTGAGAGGATTCGGCGGCTATGCCGGTAGAGGGTCGGTGTTCAGCCGTTCCGCTATCGAGCGGGACGGTTGAACCTGTGTTCTTACGAGGTCGCCCTCTCCTAGATCGCGTTATCTGGTTAGGTACCGACAAGTTTACTGATTCGCCGCGCTCAATCTTGGGAGTGACCTGATTCGGTACTGGCTCATCTAAAGCGGGAGTGTTTGGATCTGGTAAGTTGGTTTGCTTACATACCTTGAGCTTCAGGTCCTTGATGTGAGCCTTGCCGGCATTCTTCCCGTCCAGCGTCTCGAGCTCCACCACTACAGGTGAACGCAATTTAGTAATACGGTACGGGCCGTCAAATTTCTTGGCTAGTTTAGCTGCTACAAAATTAACAGCTGATGAAAGAATTTTCTTTCTTTTCCATACTAAATCGCCAATGTTAAATTTGACCTCCCGTCTCGTAGCATTATAATATTTGGCCTGTTTTTCGGACGCTTCGAACTGAAATTTCGACACAAGGTCACGCAGTGCATGCAATCTCGATACGCGATTTTTCCATTGTTCTACGGACATTTTTCCGATCGGTACGCTGATATTTTCCTCTCTCTCGATAGTATTGGGTAATCTAGGTTCCCTTCCTAAATTTAAAAAGGCCGGTGACCTTTTGGTCGAGGATTGTTCCGCAGTATTCATCGCGTACCGAAATTCTGGGAGGTGTTCGTCCCAGAGCCTATGATCGCTATCAAGGTAAGCTATTATGATTTGTTTCAGAGTCCTGTTTGCGCGTTCTACTGGATTCGCTTGTGCATGATAGGGCGGTACCGTCGTGTGCAAGATTTTATATTCCTCAGCTACTTGTACTAGTAGTTTATTTACAAATTCTGTACCGTTGTCGGTTACAAGCACTTTCGGTGCGCCGTATCTGCACAAGATCGTATCATGAAACGCTTTCTTAACGGTTTTACCCGTAGCCTTTCTTAACGGAACTATTTCTACCCACTTAGTAAAAAGATCTTGCAGTACTAACGCGTATACTGCACCGTTTTTACTCCGTGGTTGGGGACCTATTATATCCATGGCTATTGTCGTCCATGGCCCTTCTACAGTACGCAAGCCCATAAACCCAGCGGGCTTATTTTGGTCTACTTTAACTTGTTGACACGTCTCGCATTCCCGAACGTACTGTACCGTATCTTGCCATATACCTGGCCAATAATAGTCACGTGTCAGTCGTTTGTAAGTCTTATGTATGCCTAGGTGTCCCGCTTGCGGTTGGTCGTGGCATTCGCGTAGTGCTTTTTGCCTTAGTTCCGTCGGTAAGACTAATTTCCACGAGTCTAAGTCGTCGATTTCGAGTGAGTCTAGTAGCTGATCTTTATTATGAAAATAGATCCTACCCTCATGTACCGTCCAATTCTTAAAGAGTTTTGGATGGGTTTCTATTGCCCTAATCCTCTTTTCGTACCACGCGTCGCTCGTTTCGGTAATCGCGGTGAGGCCTTCCGACTCGTCCTCAAACATACGCGATAGCGCGTCCGGTACGTAGTGTAGGCTACCCTTGCGGTGTTGTATATCGAAGTCATATTGAGCTAATTCCATCGCCCACCTCGCAACTCTACCCACTGGATTTTTCTGGCGATACATCCATTTTAGACTACTGTGGTCCGTAACTACCGTGAAATGGTAACCCTCTAAGTACTCGCGGTACTTCCTAATAGCCCAAACGACAGCGAGACACTCCCATTCAGTTACGGTATAATTTTTCTCGGCTTTATTCAAATTTCGACTCGCGTAGCATATTATACGCTCGTGACCATCTTGCACTTGCGTCAGTGCCGCGCCGAGACCTGTCGAGCATGCGTCGGTCTGGAGAGAGAATGGCAGTGAAAAATCAGGGCAAGCTAAAATAGGAGCAGTGGTGAGCTTCTCCTTCAAGGTATCCATTGCCTTCTGCTGTTCCTCTCCCCATTTCCAGCGTCTGCTCTTCTGTGTCAGCTCGTTTAGCGGTTCCGATATTTTCGCGAAATTATTTATAAAGCGACGATACCACGACGTCATTCCGGTAAATCTACGGAGCCCTTTTAAGTTTTTGGGGACCGGGTACTTTACAATAGCCTCTATTTTTTCCGGATCCGGTTGCAGCCCGTTAAAATTCACGATGTATCCCAGATATTTGACCTCGGTACAGCCAAAAATCGACTTCTCCCGATTCATCGTTAAGTTTGCTTGTTTTAGTCGAGTTATCACGATACGTAGCCAATGCAAATGTTCCTCGAACGTTTCAGAGACTATTACTATGTCGTCTAAATAACAATAGACTCTGCCATCCATTTCTGGCGTAATAATTCCATCCATCAGCCTCTGAAACGTTGCGGGGCTGTTACTAAGGCCGAAGGGTAGTCGCGTGAATTGGTATAATCCGCGACCCGGTATCGTGAATGCGGTATATTCTTTACTCGATTCTTCGAGCGGTACTTGAAAGTACGCTTGACTCAGATCTAAAGTACTAATATATCGCGCATTTCTTAATTTACTCAAAATTTCATTCATATTCGGAAGTGGGTACGCGTCCTTTTTTGTAAGTTCATTGATTTTCCGAAAATCGATACACGGACGACGCGTTCCATCCGGTTTGGGGTGCATAACTACGGGACTTGACCACGGACTATTTGACGGTTCTATCACCCCTTCTTCTAGCAATTTATCCATTATTTGATACATTTCCTCCCGCACCTTAGGGGATACGGGGTAGTACCGCTGTTTGACAGGTTTCGCGCCCTGTACATCGATTGTATGCTTTGTGAGGTGTGTTAATCCTAGCTTTGGCTTTCCACTAGGTAGTAGTTCGTCCAATAGTCGTTGTAGTCTGTCTCTTTGTATGTCATCTAATTCGCATATTCCAGCTACCGATTCATTCTCTAAGTACGTGTCCCCTCCGACCCCGTCGAAAGACATGCACATACCGGTACTTAATTGCCACGTGCGCTCCCTGAAATTAATCGATATGTCGAATAATTCGAGCGCGTCCATCCCCAAGACGCAATCGTACGCTAGAGCTTTTACGAGACGAATGGCCATTTCGTTACTCGTACCACAAATACTAATCGGAACTCTAATTTGCCCTGAAATTTTCTCGAGTGACCCGTTAGCTAATGTAATAGTTCGCGCATCAGGTGTTTCGAAAACCCGGTCTCCGAACCTATCCGCGAACTTTGGACCGACGTACGTCCTAGACGCGCCTGAGTCCACCAAGGCGACTGCAGGTATCCCTGATATTTCAATTCTTACGAAAAATCGCCTATCTTTTACGATTTCGGGCCCTAGGGGGTGGCAAAACTCAACAACATCTCGGAATTTTCCTAACTCTGCAGTTCCGCCGATGTTGTACTTGGTAGCTGGTTCTTCCATTAAAATTTTCTTCTCGACCTCTGAAGATGATCCCTCCGGTGATGTTGATTCTCGGTGTGACGTTTGACTAATTCGCTCTTCTGCGATTTTGGTGTGTCCCGGTACCGCACTGCTTATTTCTTCTACTTGAGTTGAATTTTTCTTGTCAGCTTCCATGACTTCAGTGTGGCCCTTTGGGTTCTCGTCGCACCAGAGATCAATTAAATTCTCCACCGGCTTGTTCAACGGAGCGTTGTTTTTGGCTGGAGACTTTTTCGTAGCGATAGCGGGACTTCTCGTCTCCTTTTGGTCTCGCTTCGCTAGTTTTCCGAAGGTTTTTCTCCGCGGTCGTCGCTCTTCTCCATCTTCATCCCAGCCGGAGGTTTATGTTCCGGATTTGGTCTGGGTCTCTTTTCTGATGGGCATTCTCGAGCCCAATGGCCGAAACCTTGGCAGTTAAAGCATTTAATATCTGCTTTTGGCCTGCCACCTCGAGGTTTCCATTTCGGTCTCGTCTCGCCCCCATCTGGCTTGTTATCGGGACTTGCAGGTGTTGCATCGGCGTTGCTTCCCTCTTGTTGTCTTCGCACGTTCCATCTTGGCTTTCCTCTTTGAGTTGATTTTGACGAGCTAGCTTCATTTATTGCCGAGACATTATGTGAGTTCTGCCTACCCCTTCCTACCTCATTGGGTGTCGCGGATTTCATAGGAACAAATGCTAACTCCGGTAAAAATGAAAATTCTTTAGGTGGGGGTGGTTTATACTCTCGTTTTGCTAATATGGCGGCTTCGAATTCTTTACCTAATAGTTCTAAGTCGCGGAACGTGTGTACCGAGCGTCTATTTATTTTATCTCTGTATATCGGTTTTAAATTATTGTATGTCATCGAGACTTGATCTTCGAGCGGTGGTTGCGGATACAAGTATTTTAATATATGTCTATAGTTTGTGATAAAATCAATTACAGGTTCATTCTCTCCTTGTGTCCGCACCCGCGCCTCTTGTACGCGAATCTGAAAATGCGGGTCGCCGTAATGTTCGCGAAAATCCGTAACGAAATCATTCCACGAATGCCACTTATGTTTTTCTAAGCGCGCCCACTTCGCAGCCATCCCCTCTAACAAATCAGACAAAGCTTCTAGTAAATCCGAATCTGTCACCCTGGTACCGCTTCTACATTCTTCTATGCGACATAGAAATTCTTCCGCGCTAGAATCTGATCCGCCTTTAAATTTAATTTTCCAATCTCGAATAATTTTTCTCGGGTACGATAGCCACGGCGTTGTAAATGTAGAGCGATATGTGTCGCGGGCGTCTGGGATGTACGAAAAATTTCGTGGTGTTGTAATTGTCGCAGTTTCGTTTCTATTTCTATTTATCGGTGCTCTTAATTGTGTTGGCGTCGCGTCACGTGTCGGCAGTCCCGCTAATGAAAAAGGTGGTGTATAAGATATGTTTGTGTTAGCATGTATATGTAAGTCTCGTCTCTGTTCGTCTCGTTTTTCAGTCGGTACTGTCGATGGATGATTTTTGTATGTGTTCGTACGCTCATACACGTTTGGTGTCCGATCACTATTGTCAAACCTGCTCGACTCTAAACTATAGGTTAAGTTATTTAATTCACGTTCGAAACGCGACCGCGCGTGCGTTTCAGCGTTTGCTCTTGCTGTTGATGAAAGCGCGAAATTAACCCTTGGTACGAATGAGGGTGCATTACCATTTAACGCCCGATTATTAAAATTGTCCCGATTAGGTAGATTCCTATTTTCCTCAATAGGTTGTCTATTTTCGTCTGGTCCGTCTCTCGTATCGTCACGTAATTGTCGTGCGTCTGACCCTTGCCTCTGTTCCTCTGTATCACGTACCGACGGTACTACAGGATCTTCTCCAAAATCAATTAATGAGGCCTCTTGCCGTTGCAAAGGGGGATTTCTCACCAATGCTGGTGAGCTTGTTGCATCGCACGACTGTTGAGGGACATTCGCTTGGGGGGCGTTATGAGTTCTTCGCGACTCATTTGGTGTGCGAGCTCTTTCGCTGATTACCGTTTGTAATCTTTGCGAAAACTCGCAGGTAAAATTAAAATTTTGATCTGAAAGATCCCACGGGACTTCGTCGTATCCCCGTTGCATTGCTATAAATCGTTCTAATCTATCTGTTAGTTCTTCTATTTTTCCTTCAATACTGAGCGAATATTTGCTCAGTTGACTAATCAGACCAGGTACCGTTAAGTTTTCGACCCATACATTAATCGCGTATTGTGACTCGAATTGTGGTGTTTCGTTTAAAATCTCTTCCACGGTACGTTCCATTGTTCTAATTTAGTTGAAGTTAATAGTGATTATTCAAAAATTCTTTACGGATCGAAAGTTAAATTATTAATTATTGATAATTAAAAGAAACAAAAATTATATGTAAAAGCCGAAAAAGTTAAGCTGTATATATATATGTGAAATGTAAAAAAAAAATTGAAATTATTAATCCCGAAAAAGAGAAAAAAAAAGAAAAAAAAAAAATATGTCTGAAGTTAATTTATTTATTATTATTTAGAGATGAAAAATTCGCAAAACAGAGAAAAAGAGAAAAAAAATAAATTGTAAGTCAGAAGTAATTATCCGAAATACTAAAGACTAACAATGGAACGTATTTAAAGCAATAGATGCAACTAAAAAAACAGCTACTTATTGACTTTTATTATCTTTCCGAAAAGAAAAAAAAAATTAATTAACGTGTTATACTCGAAAGAAATTTTTAAAACAATTCTTTTGACTTAATGTAGTCCCGAAACACCAAAAATCGTTCACTGTATTTTATCAACACTCAAAAAAAATTACAAGTACCGCATCCGTTTAGTTGTTAAACTAAACTTAGCTTAAAAATTATTAGCGCGTTATTGGTTTAGAATAATTTACGGGACAAGAATTAATAAGAAAAAGATAATTAGAATTATTTACAGTTAATATTCAAGTTCACTTTCTTAACGCGTATAAATTATTCACGAAACTAACAGATAGATAAATTAACTACAAAACATTTAGAATATAGCATTGGATAAAAACCATCAATTCAAATAAATCATGCATTTTAGGGTAATCATATACGGGACGCAATTAAGTCACAACGCATTGACAGTATTTCGGCGCTCCGGTACTGTGTGCGTGTGCTCGCAGCTGTGAGTCTATATGTGTATCGCTAGAGAGAGAGCATTAGAAGCAGCGCGTCGGCTGTCCTACCGCGGCTACTATAGCGCTTTCGGTGCGCGTGCCCTCGCGGCCGCCGTTGAGCCCTATGCCTGTCGTACTCTACGCAGGCGCTTGGCTCTCCCGTGTGCCGCGCCGTCACCGTCCCAAACTCCGAGCACAGGCCCTGCTGTCCCATCGTTTCGCGCTCTCCACGCCTATGCGGACTCTGTCTCTCTCGCTCGCAGCTCCCGCGCCGCTGAGACTCGCAACTACCGATGTGTATACGTTCGGCTCTCGGTAACACGCGCTGCCTTGACTATGCGTTCGGCCGGCCGAATGTTTACTTTCCGCCGTGCTCCGACTTTCCGTGACTTTGTTGTCGTCGCGCGTTATTATACGTACCGAGTATAATCTCTTTTCGAAACTTCTAGTTTACGCACTTTGAAAATTCTTAAGCCGAATATTATTTGTTCCGAAATGCCACGTCGAGTATTATTTCGCCCGAACCGTTACACTAATTTGCGCTTTCGAATTATTTAAACGTGGCTCGAATTTTTCTTTGTCGGAACGCTTACGATTTTCTAATTAACTTTTTATTTTTCGTTTCGGCACTTTCACTCCCGACCGCGAATTACAACGTGATTTTAACATTAGCATGCATGTCTTTCGCGCGCAAAGAGAAATTTTTCCGGTACTATCGCATTTGTTCGAATTCGCGTATACCTGTATCATGACTATTAAAAACCCAGTTGAGGCGCCATTTGTAATGTGGGATCTTAGTTATTTATTGAACAATGTGGGAATTAACTCAATTACTTTACTTTAGGATATTATTTGGATTAATAGATCAAACTCACATTACTTAAAATGATATATATAAGGTTTATTATCATGAATTCAATTATTATAAAGACGTGACGCATATGTCTCGGTACCGGCTAGACTTACAAGATACACGTCGCGAGATTCGTGCGTATTAATAATCCTGATACAGACAATTCAACAGGTCGCGCGCAGGCCAAATATTAGCTTCTTACCTTGAAGCTCCGCTCGTCACCGCTGTCAGCAAGGCTCCACCAGTAGACCCTGGGCTCGAACATTCACACACACACTCGGAGCTCTTTGCAAGAGCTCAACGAACACAGCGAAACCAAGATAATAAAAGACTCTAAATGCAAATAGATAACAACAGGCCAACACGCCATAAAATAATTCGTACCGTTAATTTGTTGAAGTTACTAAGTTTCTCTGGTAAATCGCGAACGCGTGTGTCCGATTTCACGGTCAGACAGAGAGTGAGCGCCCTTCGTCCCGTCGCTCGCTCCGTCGATTGTCGCAGCGCTGTTGTCGATTCGCAGCTCGGCATGTCCGGCCGGTACATTTGGCAACGTCTCGGTCTTAGCACTTTTCCATAGCGGCAGCAGCAGGCTTTTGGTATGGCTGGGCCAGGGCCATTTAGTCTGCAGCATATAGCCTCGAGACGTGCTTCATGTCCGACTCGGGGGCGTCCGAGCTACTCGGCTTCACGCCTCCGGAACCGATGACTCCTCGTTGTTGCTGTAGGTGCGGGCTCGGGCTGCTCTCGTTCATATTTCGCGCGGTTTGCTATGTCCCGGTACTCGTATATCTCCTCACTCACGCACACATTCATACAGCCACTTTGGTCTTAGCTTCGCCGTGCCGGACTCTCGCCTGCTATAATATAACTCTCTCATAACTTACATTATTATGTTTTAATAACTTATGAGATTACAATTAAATAGTGAACCCATTTTAAAATCACGGTAACCCCCTTAAAAAGTTTAGTGTAATACATTTATACTATTGCAGAATTTTGAAATCAATGTTTTCTTTTTTACTTTATAAAGAGTAAAAATTATACTATTTGTTAAGATTAGTTTAATACATTTAATTGCAATTAAATTTAATGACCATAATATACATATGGATACCTCCAATTGACACGAAACTAACTGGAATACGAATGGAAGAAAGTGCTTAATCGCCGTTCCGTGAAACAAGATTCTTTCTCAATGACAACTGTACAGAGTTCCATCACAAGGCATGGTGCATAAAGATATATCTCAAATATCAATGCAATATATTCCTAAGTCAAAAGTACGAGCAAGAAGACTATGATTCGCACAAAAAATGCAATAAAGCGCTTCTTCTGCCAAAAATAATCATGTGATTTGTCACGGGAATATCGTGTGAGAAATTGTGTGATTTTCAAGCGAGAAATAACGTGAGGTTATCGACCAATTCCTCATGTGATTTTCACGTGAAAATTATGTGATATTCACGTGAGATGTAAAAAACTACACTAATAAAATAATTAGATAATTAGTTAAATATTCTTTAAAAAATTGGAATAAAATAATAGTAATAATTAAAAAGAACACAATAGTTCCTAAAATTAATAATAAAAAATATATATATTTTTCATGTGATTTTCAGGAGATAACTTCCTCGCGAATTTGTCTGTATCTGGGAGGTTTTGCGACCCACTAAGCACGTTTTTCAGGACTATTTCGGTGTAGGGCGATATCCTGATGTCCAGGATATAACTTCCTCGCGAATTTGAGTGTACGCGGGGGTTTTGCGACCCGTTGAGCAAGTTTTCGAGAACTATTTCGGTGTACCTCAATACGTTAGTGCCCAGGAGACGATTTCGTCGCAAATCATAGTCTGTAGCGCGAATTTGGGTGAACCAGAAGGATTTTTTGACCTGCTGAGCACGTTTTTGAGGACCGAAATAGTTCTCGAAAACGTGTTCAGCGGGTCGAAAAACCCCCACGAGCACTCACATTCGCGAGTCAGTTATCTCCTGGACATCAGCGTCTCGCTATCCACCGTAACAGTCCTCAAAAACGTGCTCAGCGGGTCGAAAAAACTCCAGGTACAGTCAAAACCGAGCTACAAACTATGATTTGCGACGAAATCGTCTCCTGGGTATCAACGTGTTGCCGTCCACCGAAGCAGTCGTCAAAAACGTACTGAGCAGGTCGGAAAACCCCCACGTACACTCAAATTCGCGAGCAAGTTATCTCCTGAAAATCACGTGAAAAAATATGTATATTTTTTATTAATATTAATTTTATGAACTATTATGTGTTATTTTTAATTATTACTATTATTTTATTGCAATTTTTTTAAAGAATATTTAACTAATTGTCTAATTATTTTATTAGTATAGTTTTTATATCTCACGTGATTTTCACGTAAAAATCACATAAGGAATTGGTCGATAACCTCACGTGATTTCTCTCGTGAAAATCTCACAATTTCTCACATGATATTTCCGTGATAAACCACGTGATTATTTTTGGCAGGGTTAGAGCACCATTTAAAAATGAAATGTACACGTCAAATCTGAATATGCAGGTGAGTGATATCTGCGTAAAACTATGTAAACTATCTTGTGTACAGCGGAGTAAACGGATGCACAGTGGACAATTTCGAATCTTTTTTCGACGATTTCGAAGTTTTGTATCAAAATTGAATATCTCAGCAAGGAATAAAGATAATGAGACCATTCAAAATAGTATATTATGCATCTATACGGAGAAAGGTCCCCACAGCTCTAGGCTGGGTTTGCCGTCAAGCTCTCTGTGCCCCCTCCACTGCGAGAGAGCGTGTCGATACTGACAAGTAACCCTACGGAAGTCTCACTCACCGATTTTCCTGAGCCTTTGCACACGGTTTTTATACCGAAAAATATGAGACACCTTTATGTTTTTAGGTGCCCATAAAGAGTTTTAAGGTTGTGGATAGCCAATTGTGAATTTTTATATACAAGGCAGGCCTATTAAATCTATTCACGCAAATTGCTTCAAAGGCATGGTTCAAAGGCGAAATCTGCCTTTCACCAAAGTTGAACGGTTCAAGAAGGACAATCTGAAAATGATCTGCAATTTGACCGAAAAACAATTTTCAAGGATATTTGAAGATCAAAATCTGACATTTTAAATAGGATCCCCTTTTTTATCATAATGACCTTATAAGATCATTGAATGGTCACTATCATTCTTTCTATTGTAGTCTACTGGAACTCGACCTCTACAAAGGTTTTATGATTTGAAGAATAAAAAGTAAAAATGACTTTCAACTTAACGTTGAAGACGATTTTCGCCTTCTTTAAATGATGCATCTTTTCTAGAGGTCGATTTTCACTAGATTTCCAATAAAAAGGATTTTATTGACCATTACATGATCTTATAAGGTTACTTCGACCTAATACAAAAAAAAAATTCTATATGTATGTAAAATTTCCCATTTTTTACAATTCCTAGGTCAAAAATAGTAGTGCACATGTTAGAGAGTAAAAAAGAGAGATGGTGGTACCGTAAAGTGAAAACAAGAAATAAAAAAAAAATAGTTTTAGGCGCATTTTGATAAATAAAATAATAATAATTTTTTTATTTTCTTTACATTAAATAAAAAAAATAATAACTTTTTATTTTCTCTACAGTAATATTAATGTATCTATGGTAACTAAAAACTTATTAGTATTTTTCCTGAAATGAATATCAGAGAATGAAAAAAGTTATGAGAATAAAAATATAAAAACTATGAGTTATCTAATTTATAGTATAATTTATTTATAATTAATATGTATTTTTATTATTTACAATAATGCGGGTTACTTCTATTGCTTGGGTCAAAGAAATGATCGATACATAGAGCTTTAGTACACCAAGCGCACCTAATAATAGCAATACTACTGCATAGTTGACAAGATTCATTGCAATTTTTAAAACAGTAATCTACTGGAGTTTCAAAATGTGGCGGTTTTTCTACATATCCACTTTTATTCCAAGCATACTGAAACATATTAACGAATCTAGGTGAAGAAAATTGATTATGAATGAGAGATTGAAGTTTCAGTATGTTATTTCGCAAATGTAAATTAATGTCATAACTATTTAAAATAATTAAATCTGAAAAACACCTCAAAAAATTGTTCCATTGTCTAAAGGTGTATACATCGAGTGGTTGTATCATTCCTGTTGTACCAGCCGGAATTGTCAATATTTTCACTTGCTTATTACAAACAATTACATCTTGAAATTTTTTTTCAGTTTGTCCTGACCAAGAATCTAAACACAAAACAGAAGTTTCCAACATTAGGTAGAAAAGCTTCTTCATACCATTTAATTATTAAGTTTGAAGTTAATTTTCCAGATATTGAAGCAAACACAATAATATTTTCTGCTTTGTATAAATTTGTTTCTACCAATGGTCTGAAATAACCATTTTTTTCTTGTGTTACTATAAGTAAAGGGGATTTTAAAACTCCACTTGCAGATACAAAAGGTTGAATCGTGTAACTATGAGTAAGCGAATTTAAAGATTGCGCCAATGATTCAATTTTCAAAGTTCTCTTGAAAGACAATGTACGCCCTGCACGCATTTCCAGATTAAAACCCGACTGATCAGTATTATATACATTATCTCTTCCTATTTGTGAAATTTCAAATTTAACTTTATCCGTGAATCGCGAAGTCTCTTCAGATAATGCTACTTTATTTTTCAAACTAGATGTAGTGACGAATTTATTAATTTTCCTTGATACAATTCGATGCTGCTGTTTAAATTTATAAATCCACTTTGAAGATGCTGTAAATAATTCATTTGATAGACCAACATCATCTCTAGATTTAATAGCCCATCTCTTTATATCTAAATCATGAACTGGTAAAGATTTTTCTCGCGTATTTTGAAATTGTTCTAGCACATATTCAGAAATTTTCAATAATTTGTCAAGTCTAGTTCCCCCTTGAGAAATTTGTTTCTCCCATCTATATAATGTCTTAACATTATTGACTTTTCTAAACCTATGTTTAACTGTAGTTAGTTTAAGACGTCCTTTACTTCCAGAACGCCAAAAATTAACAGCATTGGTTTTATAATCTAGATCTATTGGTACCAAAACTTTTTTGCTACTTTCTAAATTATTTATTACATTATAATCATCTTCAAATTCTTCTTCTATAGCACAAGCATCAGAAATGACACTTTCTTCATCAAAATTTAACGTATCATATGTTTCTATAAATAAATTATTATTTATTGCATCTTTAATTAAAGTTTCAAGCTCTAACGAAAACTGTTTTTCTTCTTTAGTAATAATTGATTGAATGTCAAATCGAGAATCATTGAAAGCTTTTCCTAATAGCGTTAAAACATTCTTAGGATTGATCATTATTGTGCAAAATATACACTTGTATCTGAAATAAATAATTTTTTTTACACTCCGTGCGCAAAGTTCGATTTCGCACACGCTCTAATAAAAAAAGATGCCCTAGATTAAGCTTGTCACACGTCGTGTCAAAAAATAATGTTTGATACGCGAGTGAGAAAGTGGTTGTATCTTCGTGTGGCCTTTTCACCCTTGTTTCGCTCGGGCACAAACGTCCACCACGAGGATAAAATCACTTTTTCGCACTTGTATCGAAAATAACTATTTCTTTAAATGCATGCATATTACAAATTAATGTAAAAAAATCGTTAAGTACTTATGTAGTATTGCTAATTAAATAATGAAGAGCAAAAATTAAAGTTGTAAACTTTAAATAATATTAAATATGAAAATTTGTAATTATTTGACAGGATAAAATTATTTATTACAACTCTGAAAAAAAATATTTGTTATTTTACAAATGTATAATACGTTAAACTTTATTAATGAAATAATTTTGAAAATGAAGCTTATGACGGCCGTGATGTTATTAAATGTAAAAATGTATAAGACGTTAATGATTTATAACAGTAAATTCATTTTATTTGCGCAACGTTTTGATCTTATTAATGATGATCCTTTTTAAGTAAATAAATTTGTTCGTGAAGAATATTTTTTTTAAATTAAGATATTTACCTTTAGATAAAATTTGATGAAGCTTTAATTATTAAACATAGTTATCTTTAAATATTCGGAAAATATTGATACAATATTGGTACAATATCGATACAATATCGATATAGAATATCTATATTTTTCTTATTTATAAAAATTTACGTTATTATAATTTTTTCTCGAAGTATTTAATAGAATGACTTTCACCTTAAACTTAAAATTGAATGCTAATAATTCTAAATTTTCTTTGTTTTATGATTTTGCTATGCAAAAATTATATTTATTAAAACTATGCAATTTTTAGTTCCCTTAAATCATTCATATATTTATTTAGCAATAAAAGTAAATAAATAACGAAATGAGATATGTAATAAATATAATAAAAAGCTTTTATTCACCTTTCTCGTCTATTACAAAATTTTGTTGAATAACTTTGATAAACTTCTTTAACAAATTGTCAAATTATCACTGTTTCTATATTCCACATAATTGCACCACTATAGTTTTTATTGAAAAAATCATGTAAACTCAATTGAAGTAACTGCTTTCTTTTCAATTTTTAATGCTTTAAGATATAGTGAATACAGTGGATTTGGTAATAAATTTTAGAAATTATTTTTCTTAACTTCTCTTCTCAATAATAGAGGGTTTTAAGTTTGTGGATTTAGTAAGTTAAATTTTTAGATTTAGTATACTTTTGTATAGAAGTTTAATAATACTTCTCTTCTCTAATTTTTATAGAGGATTCAGATTTAGTAAATTTTGTAGAAGTTTAATAATACTTCTCTTCCCTAATTTTATAGAGGATTCATAAGTTTGTAGATTTAGTAAATTTTATAGAAGTTTAATAATACTTCTCTTCTCTAATTTTTATAGAGGATTCAGATTTAGTAAATTTTGTAGAAGTTTAATAATACTTCTCTTCTCTAGTTTATAGAGGATTCATAAATTTTGATTTAGTAAAGATTTAATAAAAATTTAGTTGAGAGGCCGTTGCGCATAGTCATCTTCTTGTGACTCAGAGGCTTTGGGGAGTACACCAGTATTTTGCAAAATTATTATTTTTTTGATTTAGTATAACGTTAGTTAAAGATTTAGTCGAGAGGCCGTTGCGCGTGGTCATCTTTTTGTGACACAGAGGCTTTGGGGCGTTAACTAATATGATAAAATTATTTTTCAACTTTTTATTTCATTTCGTTCAATTTCTTTAATTTTAGATATGTATATATTTTTTTTCAATTCTCTTTTATTAGTTAGTCCAACTTATTTTTTTATCTCTTTACTAACATTTTCTTCAAATAATATTTAGTATAAGTATATTTCACCCATTTTGTATAATTTAAAGATGAAAAAGAATTCAGTAGGAGGTTGTTAAAAGAACTTGGGAAAAGAGACATTATAATTTTTCAGATTGTTACTGGAATTACAGAAATCAGAAATGGAAGATGTTTGAAGTTGAAATTTATTCACTGTTTTGATAGATACATAAATGCAGAACGTTCCATATTAATGGACACGTAGACGATCAAGTGCAACTAATAATTTACTAACTTAAAGCACGTTGAATCAAACCCACTAATGGCAACATAACTGAGGTTTCAAAGATTCACAAGGAAAACACTACGAACACGAATGTTGAACACATTTCCGGATATCATTGAAAGTACATTGACGAAAGGAAAAGTGCTAATTTGCACTCCTTGTGAGACTCGGATTTTACCACTGAATGATGGGGTGAAGCGGTCTGCAGCGCTGCCACGTACTTTTCCTAGCGGCCGAAGTAATAGAATGCGCACAAACTTTCACTTATTTCTTTCCTACCTGAACAGTAACAGATTTTCTAAATTCACAAAAAACTTTTAAATTTATAATTTTCTTAGTTCGATTTGTTCATTTCCTGATTTATTCATTGATTTTAATATTATTTATTAATTCATTTATTTATTCACGTATTATTTAAGTTTAGAAAAGTAAATGAGCTTGGTTGTCTTTTACACTTTGCACCAACTTTCATTAAATTTTACACTTTATTAATTCTTTTATTACATAATGTAAGTAATATAGCAGAAAAAAAACGACTAACATGACTCTAATTTACACATCCCTTCCATTTCAATCCCTCCGGGGCCTCCAAAATTTTTTGTTATAGTCTTATGTCACGTCCTAAAACATAACACGACTGGGATTATTAACTCAATTAAGAATTAATGCTCTTTTTGGTCGTAGCTGCGCCAGCTAATAAACCATGGACGAGCTGAGAAAAGGAGTGTAATATCAAATTCACTGTTAACGTTGAGATTCAGGTTTGACTAATTTTTCTTGAATTAGGATTGGATTTCTATAAGGACCAACAGTGGATAGCACGAACGTCTCGTAAAGATCGTTTGGCCGCACGTATCCCCATATGGACTAGGAATAAGGTCACGAGCCCAGGAATTAATGTACAATATATAGGAACACTAAATTTTGCCCTAGTCAGGTTATTCCTCAGGTTCGCCCTTCCCTATAAAGAGCATAGCTCGCAATTGAATTTACTGGCTAAAATTTGTCTAATTGATATTCTTCGTTATTCTGACTATTATTTTATTTAATTAGAATTCTGTGCTTTTGAAATAGTAAATATTGCAATATTATTCGTACTCAAGTGTACGGTGACTCGTAAAGTCACACTGAACGAAGTGGGTTACGAAATAATATTTTTAACCTTTCAAAAACTCCATTAGACTCAACTCGTAAAGCTGAAGCTATGGGTATTTGAGAAATGCAATTTAGAAAAACAAATTGTTAAATTACTTTTGAATTCTTTATTTTTCCTCAAAACGTAATGTGTTTTTCTTTAAAAGTGGAAATATACAATAATACTAATCAAACTCAAGTGTACGGTGACTCGTAAAGTCACACTGAACGAAGTGAGTAATGAATAAGTATGTTATTTCTCAAACTACCAGTAGTCTGGGCTCGTAAAGCTTTGAACTATGATAATTGAGAAATTATGTATTTTCCTTAAATTCAATAAATTTGAAATGTAGTAAAATTTGAACAATAAATTTGAATTTTTTTTGTTTGAAATTTGTTTTTAATTTTAATTGAAAAGTAGTAAACTTGCAATATTCTTCGAACTCAAGTGTACGGTGACTCGTAAAATCACACTGAACGAAGTGGGTTACGAAGTAATATTTTTAACTTCTCAAAAACTTCATTAGACTCAACTCGTAAAGCTGAAGCTATGGGTATTTGAGAAGATGCAATTTAGAAAAACAAATTGTTAAATTACCTTTGAATTCTTTATTTTTCCTCAAGAGGTAATGTGTTTTTCTTTAAAAATGGAAATATACAATAATACTAATCAAACTCAAGTGTACGGTGACTCGTAAAGTCACACTGAACGAAGTGAGTAATGAATAAGTATGTTATTTCTCAAAATACCAGTAGTCTGGGCTCGTAAAGCTTTGAACTATGATAATTGAGAAATTATGTATTTTCCTTTGAATTTAGTGTGAAAAGAAAAAAAAATTTGGGAATTTGAATTTTCGTAATAATAAATTTTTTAGAGAGATTGAATTTGGTAATGCTTGAATATTTATTAAAATTTGAAGTTTGAACAGAGTCTAAAGCTTGTGAGGCTTGTGTCGATCTGTTAGAGCAGTCAGCAAAGCTTGTGAGGCTTGTGTTGATCTGACTTGGTCAGTTCAGTAAAGCTTGTGAGGCTTGTGGTGAACTGCTGTACAGTCAGCAAAGCTTGTGAGGCTTGTGGTGAACTGCACCCTGGACCAGTCAGCAAAGCTTGTTAGGCTTGTAAATCTGACTGACCAACAGTGCGTGCTCGGCGTATTTAAATGTGTTGCTCCTTCTCCTTTTTTAGCCGGAAAACTGCGGTGTCGAATCGGGTGGTTGCGTCATCTTGAGGCATCGAATCGCTGGTTGACATTTGTAACGGCGGTTGATAGTCATGTATCCTGTAGTGTTAATTGTGGCTAGTGGAGTGAGAAAACGGTGTCCAATGGTGCGGGGGTGTCATCCCTTCCAAACGTCGATTTTTGTGATAGTGGGGAAAATCCTATGTTTTAACGCAGAGAGCGGCAGAGAGCGGTCCCTTATCCCTTCTCTAGGGTATTTTCCGGCGGCTCGTATCTTCCTTAAGGAGCGAGAGAGAACGATATATGTGCGACAGAGAAAGAGAGATGAGAGAGACAAAAGATATATCCTTCTCTTTCTTTCGAGTCAAAAATGATCAATTTTCTGTTACTTGCTGAAAATTATACAATGTTGGCAGTTTATAAATTATAAAATATGTTATTCTATTACATTTTGTTCTAAAATGAAAATACAAATTTGAACGGAAGTTATCGGTCTATTACAACAGGAGTTAAACGCATTATAAATTTTATAAACTTAATTATACATTAAACAATGAAATTTCTTATGCAAACTTTATAAAAACATTAGACTATTCATTCTAGCTAATATATCAATCACATTATTAAGTTATTTTATTAAATTAATACATTTTCCTTAGATTTTCTATTATTTATTTAAAATATTTGAAATTTAATTAGTTTTCGTAAGTAACAATGTGTTAGAATACAACTATTGTCCAGTAAAATGTTTTATCTAATGTGTATATTTCATAAAACTTGCATTAACAATGAAAATTACTTATAAATAGTCATAATAGTTAATTATTATTAAGAAAACGTACGAATTACAAATGTATTATTCAAATTCTAAACAGTTTATCATCTAAACTTAAAGTCTAGTTAGTTAATCTAGTAGAAATAGACAAATGGATTATTATTACTATAAAAACATATTATAATAATGGATTTTCTCATCTCTTAATTTTTACTTAACATAATGCAACTTTTATCTTAAACAAAAATTATTTTTCTAATTATAATTAATGAGATATCTAGCGTTATTCTAAAATAATATTCTTATGCTATAGTACATTGAGTCCCAAAAGATGCTGGAAAAATACGTCACCACGTGGAGGGACTTGAGGAAATCTATTTTTATGCATGCGATGGAGAGTACAGATAAACACTCTCTTTGTCTCGGTTTTTCTTATAATTAACAATTCCGAATGTTTTACAAAATATGAAATTACCTCTTTAATTAGATAAATGCATAGCAAACTATTACAAATCTGAACGAAAACGCTATGATTATTTTAACGCTAGTTATTCGCAATATGAAAGTTATTAATACAAAAAAAATCTAATTTATAATGATATTGGATTTGATAAGTTTATAAAAATAGCCGGTTATATAAAATAAACTAGTGGTTAAGATAACTTGTTGCTTTATGCAATATAATAAGTATTATAGTAATTATTTATCGTTTGTTAATAAAGATTCTTTTCATGTTTATTGGCTGCGTTTACAAAATGCATATGGTTAGTTATAGAGTTATGTTTTTTGGTTTTTGTTGATAGATCTTAATATTATTAATACGGAAACAAGCAAAAGCTGTTGATTGCAAATTAACAAAAGAATATGGAATTAGTATTATTTTTCCTAATTTCCTTACTGCTATATTTAATATTTAAAGTTGTTAAAATAATTTTATCTTTAACGGTTCGAGAGATTTTGTCTAATAATGTAAATAATCTTTTCAGTATATAGTATAAGTCGTGTATTCAAAAATTCAGAAAAGCGCATCTCTGCGTGGGAAAGCGTCGTATCTATATTTAGTATGGGCCATGTGTTTTACAGCCCCAAGATTACGCATGCGCTAGGGCTATCGTCTTCTTAAGGCTAATTCCACATTTTGAAGGAATATTTCCAACTCACATGTAATTGTTCAAAATCCAAAAATGTTTGTTAAATTTGTGATATGTAATAAAACAGTTTATTTATTTATAGCAGAAGAAAAACAGAAGGTTGAATAAGTTTCATTATTTGAGTAGGAAAAATATTCTTTCATGAATGTGTCTTGAAGTATTTATTGTAATTTTATATTTGTTTGTGATTGTGAATGGAAAACCTTATAAACTCTTATACCTCGCGTTTGGAACGGTTTGCTGGTTAGGTCAAACGTATAAAGGAAGAATTACAATTGTGATTATTGCACAAGGGTTTGTTTAACAATTCGTACTTAAATTATTATTTAAAATATATCCTTGTAGAAAATTAACCCTAATTTATAACTAACTCATTAATACAACTGAAGTATTTCTAAATAAAATTGTATTGCAGAAATATTGTAATTCAACTAAAGGTTTTACTATTGAACATTTTTTTATTAGAGTGAGGTTACTTACTTTTGTACAAGAGAATATAATAATCTTCGATAAACGATTGCGTATTATAATTTTACAGTATCTGTGATCGTAGGTATAATCGGATATAATTTTTATTTATTTAAAAGTAGTGTTTGTCTTTATCAAGAAGAAAGGAAAGTTTACAGTCCGTTTTTATATTAGGTCTAAATATAGTCTTTTAAGGAAAAGGAAATTACAAGATTAAAAATTCAGAAATTTTAAAGCATGCGCCGCGTCGGTGTTTTATGACAGCTTGAGACTCCGAGAAGCGCAGGTCACATCTACAACCCTTGGTGCAATAGTGTCGGTAGGGTAGTAGGTGTTCAGGGTTATGACTATGGTTCATCGCATAAAAATATATACAAAAAAAAATTTTTCCCATCGTAGACGGTTCCGTTACATTAGCATAATTTTTAAATTAAAATGTACCCGTGTTACAAAAAAAATAAATAAAGAAAATGTAGAAAGTGGTCTAACTATAGCACCGGTCTCTCCCACATTCAAAAGCTTAGGAATAAAAAAAAATCAAATGTGGTATTGTTTTTATTTTATTATTCAACAAAGATTTTGCAATACTAAATGAACTTCTTTTTATTGAAAGTGAATTATTTGTTTGGTAAAGAAATTAAAGAAAACTAAAAAATATGTGCAAATACGAGTAGGGCAACAATCGTCTATATTACGTTATAAATTTATAATATACGATTCAGGAATAATAGATTTTACTAATCTTAAAATGCAATTATTTAATCTAAAAAAAAAATATTAATTGCAATAGTAGTATAGCAATATAGTAATAGTAATAATTCGTCATTGAATCGAATGCTCAATTGCAAAACATTGGAATAAGAAAAATATTCACTTGTTATATCTTTCTAGTACTAATCAAATAAAGTAGTACATCACGTAATAATTATTATCATTATTATCTTTTCATTATCATTACTATAAACACAAACATCTAGTGATAAGAACAATAGTTTATAGAATCTGCCTTTACTTCTCTTACCAATAATAATACATTGAAAATGATCTTTTCTTCAACTGTTTTAGTTATGAATTAAATTCAAGAAACAACTTTTTTTGGTGTGTATTTGTTTATAACAATTATGAACAATTATGGATTAATAAAAAGTCCTATTCGATTTATAATTTAAGTCTTTTATACTACCTAACAATGCAAAAAATTTCAGGATTTTACATAAAAAAAGAAAAAAAGAAAAAAAAGGTGCTAATATATTGGCTCCTGTGACTACAAGGGTAACCATGTACCTAAAATAGATTTTATGGGGCGCATATCAGTCTAAAATCATTAATATTATCCAAAATTTACGTGTCATATTCAATTTGGTAGAATAGATAAAATAACTTGAAGATGTTTATTATTATTGGGCTATATGGTATATGAGTAAATCGGATTTACTAAATTCATAATTTTGTGACCCTTTTCGAGTTCCAAAATTTCTTTTCCGAGCACACCTATGAGACACGTTTTTTGGCACATTACACCTTATATTATAAGAAGAAATTATGGGTGCATCCATTTTTTTGCTGCATTTCATTTTTCTTATGGGAATTTAACATGGGAAAAATGGACGAAAAGTGCGGTCCTTGTTGATTAACCAATAGCAAGCTATGAAAGTGGCCAACAAACATTCCACAAAAAACGATTACAGTAAAAAAAGAGCTTTAATTTGAGATGAGAATCGTTAAAATCGGTCAATTCGGCGCCAAGTTACGTGCATTTGAAAATCGCTAAAAATAATCAAAAATCATTGAATTACGTGGATTCGGGAAAAATCGCTCATTTTCCTCAGCAAAATATGGATTTCACCCAAAAGTTTTCGATTGGACAACGTTTTTTCCTTATAATATAAGGTGTAATGTGCCAGAAAAAACATGTCTCATAGGTGTGCTAAAAAAGAAAATTTTTTTTGGAACACGAAAAGGGTTACGAAGTTATGGATTTACTGATGATATATTCTCATTTCACGTATAAAAATTCACGATTGGTGATTTACGACCTTAAAACTCTTTATGGGCAGCTAAAAAAAATACGTGTCTCATATTTTTCGATATAGAAGCCGTATGCAAAGTCTCAGGTAAATCGGTGAGTGACACTTCCGTAGGATTACTTGTGAGCCGCACGGTGGCTGTCAGCTCCCGGCGCCTAGCTTGCAATCATCCGGTTCTTCGTTGATCGCAAGCGCATCTACGCTCTCTCGCAGTAAAAAGGGCACATACAGCGAGCTTGACTTAATTATTCTATTTAAAAAAGCATTCTGCTATAGCAGTTAGCAGAATATTATATATATTCCCTGTATATGTCCTTTATATATATATATATATATATATATATATATATATATATATATATATATATATATATATATATATATATATATATATATATATATATATATATATATATATATATATATATATATATATATATATATATATATATATATATATATATATATATATATATATATATATATATATATATATATATATATATATATATATATATATATATATATATATATATATATATATATATATATATATATATATATATATATATATATATATATATATATATATATATATATATATATATATATATCGTGATGATATCACGGGAAACACATGCGCATCGCGAATTGAAAACACACTTCATGCGTTTATGACTGAATTCTGATTTTCCTTCGAATCGTAAAGTCACATATTATCGAGCATTATATAGAGTTTTAATTGATTACTGAATTATATGCAGTGTTAATTTAAGAATTATTTATACAGACATACCTGTGGTAAGTAGAAATTTTTTGTATTTATTCTGAATCTTAACGTTAAAGATAATATAATAGCTTAATTAACCAATAAATTTTTATAAATTTTATACTTTCAGGACCTATTTGAAAACCCAGAATGTGTCTGTCAATTTCTAATAAAAAAGGGCATTGCTGAGGAATTAGCTAAAAAATTTCAAGGTAATATTTTACTTAACCATACTCAACATATTATTAAGCTGTTTTTAATTACATTTTTTTATTTCTTCATTAGTTCGATAACCGGGTGTTTAATAAATAAAATCAGTGTTTATTTAGAGTTAAATGTAATGACTCGGGCTCACTGTATTGTTTGTAGACAAATTTTTGTGTTGTATATGTTCGTAGAATCTATGAGATTGACATGCCATTCCACAATTAACTAATAGGCAAGTTAATTAAACTTTGTTTATCACATGTTTAATGAATGAAATCAGTTTTTGTACATAGTTGAATTGAATGATTTGGTCGAATTTAAAATTGATAAATTTTTATATCGCAGACATAAACATAAGAGAGATAGACTGCGGGTATAGGTTAGCGAGAGTGGCATCCGTTGAGAGAGATACAGATGCATACAAGGTATATGTAATAGAAGGTATGCTGTCTCACGCATGTGCGCGAACATGGTTAGAGGTGCCACTCTCGCTAACCTACACCCGTAGTATATCTTAAAAAAAAAAGCTTTAAAGCTTAAAAGTTATACTAATTTTATAATTTTATAATGCTTATTAATGTTCTTTTATTGAATTTCAACTACGAGAAGATAACCACATATTTAATAAAAAAAAAACTATGTAGTAATAGAATCTAACCATTTGTGAAAAATCATGTTTTTATACATAACTGTAGGGACTACATATAGGTATCAACGCGTTCTTAATAAATACTGATGAGTTTAATTCTACTTTAAATGACTCATTTTTAAAAACTCACATTTTCCACAATAAATAAAGACGTAATAGACATATAGTATTAATCTTCTGAGAGCCAGCGACATTTATAAAGAAACGGGTACTTTGGGCTTATTTCTATATAAGCGTCTCTCAAATAGTGGCATCGCGTATACGCAAAGAAATATCGACGTAAATCAGTTTCAGAACAAGAAATTGACGGTTCTATTTTTATAACATTAAAAGACGACGATTTCCAGAAGTTTGGAGTTCAAAAATTCGGAACAGTTATTAAACTTCGGAATATTGTTCAAAATATTAAGGAATCGACTTATTTTGAAGTGAATATTTCTACTTTAATAATCTATTAATTATACAGAATGAACTATTCATTTATTATCAACGTACTGATAGTTTTCAATATTTAAACGAAAAATAGTAGTTCTCGCAACAAGTGTGTAAAGTACGACTTAACACACCGGTAGCCATCGAATACACGAGTGGCCAGCGCAGCCGCCGACGAATGATATTCAATTGCTACCGGTGTGTAAATCGTGTGCAAATATTGCTTTTTGATATCGTATGCGTAAGTACATTATACATTGTTATAATACATTGATATAGATTGTTATATTACTTTATACATTGTTTTTGGTGCGTAAAGTGCGTAACTAGCTTTACGCACACTATATATATATATATATATATATATATATATATATATATATATATATATATATATATATAGTATAGTGCCACTTTACGTACTGAAAACAATGCGTAACGTAGGTACTTGCATATTATATTAAAAAATTTATTTAAAATAGTATATTGTGTACCAACGGCGCAAAATGGACCTTTTTAGACCGAGTGTGGAGTCTGTAGTATGAGTTTGAGGCGAGCAAGCACGAGCCGAAGGCAAGTGCGTTTTGCGAACCACAGACGAGTACTGCAAACACACGGGGTCAAAAGCCTACTTAGCCCTGGTGCACACGATATTTTTTGTGACATACGTTTGGATCTTCGCTACGGCACTTTTTCGCCCGCTACGTCTACTTTTGCGCCAGCTACGCCTTTAATTTTGCGCCCGTTGGTATCAAAATGGTTACTTTAAACCAGTTTTAGGTCCAAAAAACGCGAAAATCGTGCCTGCGATACGAAAATTCATTTTTGTAACACCTGCACAATTTTCGCTGTTTTTCAGCCTAAAAAGAGGTCCTAAAGTGACTTTTATTTTTGGCTGACAGGGGAAAAAAATACTTGTTTGCCCGGCGAACACAAATGTATCTTTTAGAAGATACTTTTACGCCCGCTGCTCTATAACTGCGTAAACTCACAAAAATTAAATGTGATCTCTCACAAATTTGTGCATGTATATTTTTCCTGGCTTTTTTATTTAAAGATAAATCCTACAAAACTATTTAAGAAAATTATATATAGTAATTTTAAACGAATAATTAATTATAAAATATATACAAATTATAAAGCAATGTTTTACATATAATTTAATATCATCATTTCATTTTTCAATGTAACTTTACATAAAAAATCAATTAAGCTCACTTTTAGGCTCAAAAATCCCGAAAATCAATACATATGTCACAAAAAATATGGTGTGCACCTAAAGCTAGTGGGCCTTTTAACCTCGTGTCTTTAAAGTACTCGTCTTCGGTTCGGAAAACGCACTCTTTTTCTTCTACTTTTTATTGGCTATGTTTTGCGGAACTATGCCGCAATGACTTAAGCCATGAGAACAATATTATTAACCAATAAAATATAAATTAGGAGACAATATTTGAAGATAAGATTCTGTCAAACGCCCATGTCAAAGGTCGTTCGTAATTTTTTCAGTCAAAAAGCACTTCGGCTCGTGCACTGAGAAAACTGTCGTAGGAAAATTTACTGAAAAGCTAATAAAAATTACTATTTTTTATAGCAACGATGGGATATCATGGAAATTTAGGTACTTTTGCTAACTAATATAGTAATTTTTGTAGCCAAGCTTAAACTTAAAAAAAATTGATTTTCATGATTTTATATCTATAGGATACCTAATATTTATACAATATTTAATATATTATTAATTAAATTTAGCTATACAAGAAATAAATAAGGAAATAAAAATTTTTTTTTACGGTGGTTGTGTATTCGAACCCTGGACCCTCCGCACACTAGGCAGACGCGCTAACCTCTTACCCACGTGAGCTTCTTGAGTACAAAATTTTGGAACTGATACATTGGCTACCTTCGCTTACGAGAGAACTTTGATGATTATTTGATAGCAATAAATAACTATGATAATATAAAGAAATAACTCATAGCTCACCTGCACAACGTAAAAATAAAACAACTGAATCGATATTGTCGATGTTTTTGATAACTTAAAAGGAAGATAATCTCAAATTGCGGGAGAAACATAACCTCAATCAGACACGTGCTCCCGGCGTGCACGCAATAAGTACTACATGTAGAGGGCACTTTTTGCTATGTGTAGTAGTAAAAATTATTAAGATACCTTGTAAATATTCCTGAACTATAGCAAAATTTTTTATAATTTGCTTATATCCCCGCGTTGCTATCAAATATAGTAATTTTTGTTAGTTTTTCAGTAAATTTTCCTACGACAGTTTTCTCAGTGTGCTACCTCACCTAGTACTGAAAACTCCACACTCGGTCTAAAAAAAGGGCCACTTTATGCTCTATAGGTAGGCAATATACAAATTTTTCATTAATACATTTTTAATAGTATTTAATATTTATACAGACAAGAAAGCATAATAGCACAATAATTGACATAAAATGTTTATAAAAATAAAATTTAAAAATACAATATTACAGGATTTGAATACAAATTCAATCCAGTCAATCAGTAATAATACTAGACATGAAGTATCTACTCCCATCGTAATATCTGTGGATGGACAGCCATCTATAATGGGAAATAATGATAATAATCATTTGATTCTTGGGTTAGCTTCTCCCAGTAATATAGAACCTTCAGAAAATCAAATGAATGGACATTCTGGGCCTAATCAAATTGCAGAAGGCGAAAAGTCCAATAATTTTGAAAAACAAAACATAAACCCAATATCTAATATTATTGAAAATGAAGAGGAAAATTTACAAGTTAGTCAAAATGAAGATCTGCAGCCTAGTAGCAGCAACGAAAAAAATATGCATAAAAATAGTTTTTGTAGGTGCAGTGCAATTATTAAGGTAAATATTGAATAATTGTTTAGTTAGCATTAATACAAATTTTTTGAAAAACACATAAAAGCTTAATAATAGTATATTACGCACCTAGGGAGTAAAAGTAACAAACATGCGATCTGAGGTATTTTCTTTATTTGCTCCCGTGGTGCGTATATGATTTTTTCGTCCTCAGGCCGCAAAATGACTTTTCGCGGGCCATATAGAGGCTGCGAAATACTCAATGTAAGGCAATGCAATATATTTAGTATTTCGTGACTTCGAGGGGGGTCCACAATTTCGACGATTCACTACAAAATTGAAGTCAACTATAAACGTTTTTCAGTTCGACTATGATAATACAGATTGTTCTTAACTTCGAAATTATAAATTACGAAAATCATATTTTCGAATGTAACAGTTCACCTACTGTCCAAAACATCGAATTTCATTATTAGAATTTTAATAGGGGTAAAATATCTATATATTTCGAAATAAATCATTAGAAACAGGTTATATTTGCTTTGAGATCGTATTGATGAAATTTTATGTTTTGCACAGTAGGTGAACTGTTACATTCGAAAATATGATTTTCGTAATTTAGAATTTCGCAATTAAGAACAATCTACATTATGATATGTCGAACTGAAAAACGTCTATAGTTGACTTGAATTTTATAGTGAATCGTCGAAGCTCTGGACCCCCCCCCCCCCTCCGAAAACTCATTTTGTAGCATTCGGACAAAAAAATAGTATATACTACCACGGACGCATATTGTATCAATCTCGGTGAGCGTGACCTTTGGGGCAGAGCGTAGCGAGGCCACCAAAGTCGCACAAGCATTTTACGTCGCACATTTTGTGTTCTTGGTGTATAATGAACTAGTTTTGCTTGGCGAGGCCGAAAATGCAACCTTCGCGATCGGGCGCCGAGAGCAAAAGTGTTAATTTCGACGCCCTAGGCAAAAAATTTACATTCATGAATTTTGGTATGCTAATTTTTGTCCATAAGTGTAGAGGATGCTCACTTTTTTATTTATTCAAACCTCGTTTTTTTGTATCTATTCGAATTTTAATTCATGCATTATTTCGTTATGTGTGCATTCTAATTTAAAAAACACGAAAATCAACATTTTTAGTTCGTAAAGACTGATCTTCCTTGATTCACAACTTTATGATGATCACTTAATTCACTAATTTTTTAATATTATCGCAATTTATATACAGTATCTCTCTGAGAGCGATTTATCATAAGCTGAAATTTTCTGGAGATCTTACTAATTCTAGGAAATATCCTTTGACTCTTTCAAGAACACTGCTTGTAGAAATGTTTTAAAAATTCGCCAATGAAGTTAATCGCTAAACTTCAGTTATCTTATGAAATTACAAAATTACATGAGTTACCATGAATGCTTTAAAGAATTGATCTTTATCGAGTGCACATACCGCGCTGAGCGTTGCTTAATTTTGACGATTATTCGAAACGTTATGTTAATATATTATAATATATCGACGTCCCTTACGAAAACTAGCATCATTCAGTTTTTGGAGTTGTCATTGCTGTTTTAGAAAATGTGCTAGTCTTCGTGAGGGCGTCATGAAACGTGCTAGGCGTTGTAAGGGCCGTGATATTAGTACATTGCGCAACAAGGAGAGAAAATGAACTATTTTTAGCGAAGGTAAGGTGTTCTACACGAGTCGACACAGAGACGAGTGCGGAAAACACCTGACCCAAGTCTGAAATAGATTTTCTTCCCGTGTTACATACAGTATTTTTTTACGAAGGCGTGGCAGGGCCTCTTTTACGTGTCGTACGTGAGTCGTACACAACGTAGTTGGAAATCAAAATAATTTGAAATGTATACGCAATTAACTATACCTATCTCCCTAAAGGGAGATAGAAATATTTATTTCTCATCTGTTTTAGGATAGAAATGGATATTTCTTACCACTTTCATAAAATACGCTCGAAATGCGAAAATTTCTCTCCTACTTTTACACATGAAAAAAACCCTATTTCATGCCTGAGTTGAGAAAAATAATTTATTTAAATAACATCTGTAATAAGTGATGATATAATTATTTAGTTTACATTTCAAATATGCTTGCAGGATAAGATAGAAAATATCGAAGTCCCAATAAGACAGTATTTACAGGAGCTAGATAATTGTTACGATTGTAAACATAAATTGCTACCATTATTAGATTCTGGGTTAATACTTCCCCATGAAAAGCAACTGATTATTAGTAAACTTCTTTGCGATAAAATGATACACTTATGGGGAGATAAGTAAGTATTTTTTTTTAATTCAATAATTTATTTCCAATTAAGAAAATTCGGAATTGCCATAATTATAATATACATAAATAAATGATCTACAATGTCATTCATTTAATTATATTATATTAATTTTTATATGTATAACTTCGTCACGTTTTAAATTCATTTACTTTACAACTAATAAACAAGCACAAACATATTCATTATTTTCCATTTTATGATATTTTATTGTCAATGAAAAAATAGTACATTACGATACAAGTGCGTGAATTGCGTACACGCACGCGTATCTTACACCTTTTTTTAACTAAGTGTGCGTAATTTTCGAATTTTATGCCTGTTCGTACGTAGTGTACGTAGTACCCAATATGCGCATTTTGCGGTTTAGTGTGCGGAGTACTTCGCACACTGAACCGCACAATGCGCAATCGGGCACTTCACACACTATAAACATGCATGAAAAACAGAATTTCGCACACTGAGTTGTAAACATTATTTTTTCTCTACCCTGGTAGAAATTGTCTCTATCGAAAATAGCCAGGAAGTTAATAAATAGCTAGTAAAAATAGCTAATTTCTGGATATCGATGAAACGATTTTTCCAGTCATATTCTCTATTTAATGGAGTTAAGGTTACCCTCGTAGAAACGTTAACGATATATTGGCTAATTATTGGTTAATTTTGGAGTTAAAAACGTCACACTAACATTATTTCGTTACTAAAGATAAATATTCAATTTCCGTTCATAAGAACATATTCTATTGTCAATATTTCAATATGTGATTATAATTTTCGATACTTTTAATAAGGTTTAAATATTGATTTCGGTCGAAAATGCTTCCATTTGATTAACACGTTAACCAACGAAGTTGGCTTATTTTCTACCAGGGTGCCTTAAAATGTTTTTACTAAATTTTCTCTGTAATCTGGTCATATATTTAAAAGCAAATATTAAAAAAAATATAGCTAACCAAAACGTATGCACGAATTATTGGTATGAAATTCGTTTATAGTACTGTTTTAAGGAATACAAACGAAAACAATGATTTTTCCGTTTGATTCTGTCTCTCTCAATCTTCGCCATAATAGCAACCCTCTCCTTAGCCATTTCCTAACTAAAAAAAAACTGCCCAACTTTAATATCTTTTAAATACTCATAAATAAGCTAATGTAAAGGCTATAGCCGGATAAGCATGTTAAAATTGCCCCCAACGTAATCGACAAACTAACTTTACTGGTCGATAGAACATGTAAAAAGAAATTCTGCGCTAAATTTTTAGACCATAATATCTTTCCCATGACTAATTAACACCAAAAACGTGTTTTATCGATTTTATTTTTTTCCAAGCGTCAGTTAACTTTTAAAAATCTGAAAAAATTCAGAGAGATGTACATGTAGGTTCCAAATAACCACGAATTTTTTCAGATTATGCTAATTTAAATTGTGCTCTAAAAAAATTCCTAAAGATTTGTATTGATTTTTTAAATTGGTTCCCTATCAATGGCTAACTTCCAATACCATTATTTTTTTGTATTTTTTTTCGCTCTTTCGATTTCCATTATAAAAACTGTGATAAAATGGGGTGGAACACCATCAAAAATCAAAAAAACCGTTTTTTTCTTCATTTTTGGCATGTTCTTTTATCCAAGCGCCAAAATAAACCCCAAGAATCGAATCAGCACATAAAAAAATCCTCTAGAATAAAGTAAAAATATAAAAATCGTCATAACCAACTTAATACCAACGAAAAAAATTCTATATTAATCGTGTAAAACCATGTAAACAACGATTTAGCCTAAGAAATAACTCCATAAATCAATTTAGTGCATCAAAAAATCTCCTAAAATACAGAAAAAATATAAAACTTCTTAAAACTTCTTACACCAACGAAGAAAATCTGTATTAATCGTATGAAGCGATGATAAGCGTGATTTAGCCTAAAAGTAAGTCCATAAATCGATTCAGCGCATATAGAAAGTTCTACAATACTGTTAATACTCGTATATAAAAA
Source organism: Torymus aiolomorphi (assembly GCA_036365515.1). Taxonomy (NCBI): domain Eukaryota; kingdom Metazoa; phylum Arthropoda; class Insecta; order Hymenoptera; family Torymidae; genus Torymus; species Torymus aiolomorphi. The sequence goes on from CM070875.1 coordinate 182,172,678, forward strand.
ACCGTTAGTACTCCCTGTATATGTAGCTAATAAGAAATTGAGTGTAACAGACAGAATTGATAATTTTATAGTCAACAAGTGATACTCAAAGTATATATTACGAAATATGTGCAGAATTGACCCGCATGTCGGCGCCCGAGCGAAGCGATGGTGAAAAGTCGCACGAGCCAATAATCACTTACACACCAGTTTTATATAGTATTTTACAGCAAGAGGGCCTAAAATTGGCATTATAGTTGCCATATTTTGAGGTTAGAGTGCTATAAATATACTTAATTAGAATCAAAATTACATTAAGTATGTCTGTATCTATATGCAAACGCGCACATTCGATATTTATGTTTATAGAATATTTATTCAGCACTTCCACAGTTTACGCTCACATGAGTGTACGAGTAATTCATATCAGCTGGCAATTAATAATTTAATTTATTAATTTACTAATTCAATTTATTAATTTAATTTAATTATTTTAAATATTTTTAATTTTTGTAATTTGATTCTCACTTATTTATCAATTTAATAATTAATTATTTAGTTGTAACTATAAGTATATTTGCATTCTCAGATGATAGATTTTTCTGTCTCTACTATATTATACTTAATATACACGCGTATACACTAACACTATAAATATACTAACTTTATCTGTTGACGGTGCAAGTAACTAAAAAATTAATTAAAAAGGAGCAAAAATAAATGTATAAATTGAATTATAAAATCACTTACCGATTGAGAAAAAGATAAAAATAATATTTGAACTCGAGAAACATCACATTTAGCAACCCAAGTGGTTTTTTTGGCCGTTTTTTTAGGTAACCTTTTAATGTTGTGTATAAAATATGTAAACATTTGTAATAAATGAATTATTTTGTTTTCCAATATGAAAAGGAAAAAATATATCATTAAATTAAATTGTCTCAATTACATTTTTAAATAGAAGAATTTTTAATAAAATATATAATGAGGACTTCGATGGTTTCATATAAATAGTTGTTATTCATTGGTTGTTCTTTTATTCACAACATTTATTTCTAAGAAATGCAATTAATTATAAAAAAATATTGTTTCGGCTTTTAAGTATGAAGAAAGGCATACATTTTTTATAAATCAATCACAAATGTACAAAAACATGGTGTATTGGATCAGTATTGGATCAGTATTGGTACAATACTAGATTTTTTTTACATTTAGATAAATGTTGCTGAAAAATAATTCTTAATTAATTGAACAACATTGAACTTTTAACATTTCTTTTACCGAATAGTTTTAATATAGAGCAAATTCGGGAAAAATAAAAATGAAATAGTTCTTGCAATTAGTGTGATATTGCCCAATTCTATTGTTTTCCAAATATATGACATTACATATAATACATATCTTCAATTCTTGAGATAATTTCTAACGTAGCATATGAATCTAATATTAATTTTAATGTGATTTTTAATATAAAATTACAATATTATATTCTAATATTTCTGATTAGAAATAATAATATTATTGTAGTTTTTTTAATATTCATGTATGTTTAAATAAACCAAATAATTATTTATTCAATCAATTGCATTTTTTTGTTTTATGTTAAGAAGGCGACGACAGAAACCTCGATTGATAGAACGTGACGTTCTGTTTGAAATTCTAACTTCAAAAATTAAAATTTGATACCTCTCTATTATAAATGCAAAATGTAATGATTTTGAATATAATATGTCCAAAACTAATATCGGCGCGAAGCGCAGCTCGACCGCTAGTTATTTAAATTACAACTATTGTTCTTACTTATCGTATAGTGTTCTATTATAAAACATCTTTTTAAGTATATGCTTAATAATTATAGCTCATTTGTTTCTATCTTTTTTATCTACTGCTCACTAATTCCTATATCCAGATGTTATCCCACTTTTGGCTGACATTTGAATTAGAATTTATCCACTTAAGGAGTAAAGTATCATTTTTTTGCGGAGTCCAGGTGTGCACAACATTAATAGTTATTGTTGAGATTATATAATAGCATCTATTTCTTTACACAAATAAGATAAAGATTTCTCATTACAAATAGCTGGGTTATCATAATTTTTATATTTTAACTACAAGTATATTCTCAGAAATTTTTTTATGAACTGAATTGATTTATGGAGTTACTTTTAGGCTAAACCACGCTTATTATCGTTTCATACGACTAATATAGAGTTTCTTCAGTGGTGTAAGGTAAGTTATAAGAAGTTTTATATTTTTTCTGTATTTTACGAGATATTTGATGCACCAAATCGATTTATGAAGTTATTTTTTAAGCTAAATCGTTATTTACACGGTTTTATACGATTAATATAGATTTTTTTTTCGTTGGTATTAGGTTGGTTATAACAATTTTTATATTTTTACTTTATTCTAGAGGATTTTCTTATGCGTTGATTCGAATTTTGGGGTTATTTTTGACACTTGGATAAAAGAACATGCCAAAAATGAAGAAAAAAACGGTTTTTTTTTATTTTTGATGGTGTTCCACCTCATTTTATCACAGTTTTTATAATGGAAATCGAAAGAGCGAAAAAAAATACAAAAAAATAATGGTATTGGAAGTTAGCCATTGATAGGGAACCAATTTAAATAATCAATACAAATCTTTAGGAATTTTTTTAGAGCACAATTTAAATTAGCATAATATGACAAATTCATGGTTATTTGGGACCTACATATACATCTCTCTGAATTTTTTCAAATTTTTAAAAGTTAACTGACACTCGGAAAAAAATAAAATCGAAAAAACACGTTTTTGGTGTTAATTAGTCATGAGAAAGGTATTATGGTCTAAAAATTTAGCGCAGAAGTTCTTTTTACATGTTCTATCGACCAGTAAAGTTAGTTTGTCGATTACGTTGGGGGCAATTTTAACATGCTTATCCGGCTATAGCCTTTGTGAAAAAACTTATTCTATTATTCTGTCTATTAAATGATGAATATAACTGGAAAAATCGTTTCATCGATGGATAGAAATGACCAAGAAAAGTGTCTAGTTTTTGGCGACTATTGGAGAAACTGGCTATTTATTAGGTTCATAATGGAATCGATTCCCACGAGGGTACTAATAATTTCTTAACTACTATACAATTTTTAATATTTTTATTTTAGTTATCCACCGCATTGCTTAAAAGTAAAAGTGGGGAAATTATTAATCCAAGAATTTCCATCGCTTAAGTCAACAAATTTTAAACATGCAGAAGGACATGTAATTTCAATATATTATTTTATTATTAATATTAATTGTAAAGATTATAATTATCTTGAGCTCGATGTTGAAGCTGGGGGATTTAAAAAAATTTCAATTATTTTTAATTTTTATACTAAAGTATCAATAAATTTGTATAATCTGCGCAGTAAATTTTGCTATGAAGTCAGTTTTGTTAATGCAGGATTTCAAGTAGAGTCATGAATAATAATAATAAATAAAGTTGAATTAACGTTTAATATTTACATAATCAACTCTAATACATAATTAAAAATAAGTATTAAAATTGAAGAGCTCAGGGCAACAAACAGTCAGCTCATATATAAATATAATAATAAGCTGACCGATTGTTGCCCTGAGCTCTTCCATTATAGTGACAGAACTTTATTGTGAATATCAAGATGACTTCTATTAAACTCTTTTCACCGCTTAAAATTAAGGTTTTAATATTAATTATTTTATTTATAGGAGCATTTTTCATATGGAATGTTCTTAAACTATTTAAAATACAAAGCTAAAGGTATAGATCCTGCTAGGAAAAAGAATCGTCCAAGAAGGACAGTTTTGTTGCCAATAGATAACCAGCCTGATCTTACTGAAGAGGATCTGTACGAGATGAAGGTAGATATCTTTATTTTTAACTTTCAAAATCTATATTCTTCAGAACGAGCAAGTATTCTGGTCATTCACAAAAATCAAAATAGATTCACTTCATAGTATAAGTATTTAATTCAAATTTGTATGTTTTTTCAATATTTGTTGTTAATGAATTCCAGTTTTTAAATAAATTAGTTAATGATTTGGAAAATCTAAAATTTTTTCGTACTTAAGTATATGATCGTTCCCCGTTTTTAGCTTACTGACAGGTATTATATTTAATTGATAAAATGAGATTTTTCCTCAACTTTTTTCAGTTCAGTATTGAATAGAAAGCTAATAATTTTGTTATCATATAATTTGTAATTTATTTACTAGGCGAATAAAAGTTAATGTATCTGATGTTTACATATTAATACCAAAATAGTTGAAATATTACACGCACGATTTATGTATTTCTCATGCTTAAAACTCTCTAAAGAGTTGTATAAAAATTAATGGGAAAAACTCTTTCGGTCGATTCGAATCTGACCCTGGTAAATCGCTATCGCAAAAAGCCTGGAAAATGAAAAACCATAAGCTCCTATTGAACTTGAAACTCGAATCAACCAATGCCGAAAAATACAGATGTTATAATTTTTTTATGATCAAATACTTTTAAATACGTTGGAACACTCATTTTCCAAAACGCTTTACAAAGAAGATTTGTAAAATAAAGCGATTTAAGCACTAAACTTTTTGAACAGTTTTTGGTCAAGTTACGGTGGAATCACGCATATGCGACATATGTACATACATAAATAGAATTAAAATGAGTCTGATTCTTGAAGGTAGCTATTTTACGTATTTGGCCTATTTTTAAACTTTAACCTATGATTTGTGATCGACAAATGAGTTTCCGGGTTTAGTGGTGATGGAGACATTTGATCACCTTGTCATGAACTATTGAATTATTGGGAATTTCGAATGGGTAGATTCGAATCAACCGAAAGTGTTTTCCCATCAATTTTGTGCGAGGTCCTTTAAATCAGTGAAATTCACTGAAAATAAAATTAATAAAAATTTTGTATATTCGTGTAGGTTGAAAACGTAAGACTAATGAAACCAGACGAGACGAATAAAAAAGTAATCTTGGAATTAATGGTTGAAACAAGGCCGATGCGACTGAATTCGTTGGATTCCTTAACGTTGAACACTGTTTTGAATCGCTTTCCACGATTTTTTGATTATAAAGGACTGGTAAATAGATATCTTTTTTCTATTATAAATATATCATAATGTCGGTAATCGTAAAGTGTGTGTATATATATATATGTGTGTGTGTGTGTGTGTGTACACACACACACACACACATACTAGAAGGGGTACCCACTACTTGCTCCGCTCGTCGACCTCCAATTAGAATTTCGAAAATATATTAAATGTAATCTAGAATATACCTAATATGCTAAATTTAGTGTGGGTTTCTATTTTTCAATGAAATATCATTTTTTAATTGAACATGTACTTGAATACAGTAGTCTATAATACCTCAAGAATAGTATATTATGCATCTTCGGAGAGAAAAACTTGCCTATTTTCCTCCCGTGATACGTATTTTACTTTGGTACTTTGGTACGTTTTTTACTATTTTACAAAATACTCAGGCCGAAAATACCATATTCGCTTCCTTGAGTTGGGAGCGAAAATAGTACTTCCATGAGGGTATGGTCAAAATAGTTTTTCTTTCTTCATTTGTCGGTCTGTATGTCTCTGTCTCTACGTTTCTGTCTCTACGTCTCTCTCTCTCTCTCTCTCTCTCTCTCTCTCTCTCTCTCTCTCTCTCTCTCTCTCTCTCTCTCTCTCTCTCTCTCTCTCTCTCTCTCTCTCTCTCTCTCTCTCTCTCTCTCTCTCTCTCTCTCTCTCTCTCTCTCTCTCTCTCTCTCTCTCTCTCTCTCTCTCTCTCTCTCTCTCTCTCTCTCTCTCTCTCTCTCTCTCTCTCTCTCTCTCTCTCTCTCTCTCTCTCTCTCTCTCTCTCTCTCTCTCTCTCTCTCTCTCTCTCTCTCTCTCTCTCCAATTCCCCCCCCCCCTCTCTCTGTGTACGTATTTGTCTCTTCATTTTTATCTCTCCGTCTGTCTCTACGTCTCTGTCCGTATCTTTGTCTCTGTATCTACGCGTCTGTCTCTACGCCTCAGTCTTTACTTCTCTGTCTCTACGTCTCTGTCTCTACGCCGCTGTCTATACATCTCTGTTTCTATTTCTCTGTCTCGCCGCCTCTGTCTCTATTTCTCTGACTACGTCGCTGTCTCTAGTTTCTATCTCTACGTCTCTGTCTCTAGTCCGTGCCTCTACGTTTCTGTCTCTACGTCTCTGGCTCTACGTCTCTGTCTGTACATCCCAGTACCTATGTCTCTGTTTCTAAGCTCTGTCTCTCCGTAACTGTCTCTATTTCCCCGTCTCTACGTCTGTGTCTCTATTTCTCTATTCCCACGTCTCTGCCTCTATTTATCTGTCTCTACGTCTCTGTCCCTATGTCACTTTATCTTGATCTTCCTATCGCTATTTCTCTGCGGCTCTGATGGTTTCCTCTGTTGAATCACTTTTTTTTATCTAAACAAAAGTTACTTTTCGAGAAAAACTCGAAATTTAGTGAATGATGTATTACAGGGTTACGCAGGGCAACTGAATTCGTTCAAAGCGTGAATCGCTATTCTTTCATTATATTAATTACTTATATATATTCCGCCAATAAAATAGTGTTAGTAGGTGACTATAGTGTGACACCCCTTTAACATCGCTGTCATTTATATCATTTAACAATGATGCTTTATAAATTATTTTTATAACAAAAACTTGATAGCTTGAAATGGTTTCTGTTGACTAATATCTAGGTATAACAAACAATCAATGTTTCCATATATCTTATTGAGTATTCCAAGTGGTGTCAGAAACAAGTATTACACTTCATATCAAACCGTAAACTATGTTCTTTAAAATAACAAAAAAATCTCTCAGACCACGATAACATTTTTTTATATAAACTTCTGCTCTATGCCGTTATTTTTATTTGTGTGCGTTAGGATATTCCGATGTTCAGGTTAACCTTTTTTCACTATTATCAATGCCAATTTATGATATTTATTTTTTATTAAAGGTAATTTACTAATATTTTATATTTGTAGGTTAAACAAGAATTTGCTTCCTTATACAAGGATAAACAATTAAACATAGAAGAAATATTTCCGAAAGAGTATACCAAGCTTATATTAGAATATACAAAAAAGCATTTTTGTGATATGTTGGATAACGTTGCTAATCTTTCAGATGGTTTGTTACAAGTGTACTGATACTTAGGGGTGCACGCGTACTCGAAGATCCGAACTGTTTGCTCTAAAAACTCAACTCGACGAACTCGAGTCTAATCAAATCTTTTACTCAATATACTGAATTACTAAAACTATGAACGGATAGTTCGAAGTTATCAAATAATCCGAAATGATCGATTACTTCGAATTGATCGAGTAGTTCGAAATAATTGAGTAGTTCAAAGTGATCGAGTATAGTTCGAACTTTGATCAAGTAGTTCGAACTTTCATCGAGTAGTTCGAATTGATCGAATAGTAAATAATCGAGTAGTTTGCAATGATCCAATACCACGAACATCGATAGAGTAGTATGCATGTTTTTCAACATGTGTATGAAACTGGACTTTTTTCATTATGCCTGAAAGTCATGTAGAAAACCGTGCATTCCGCGCTTGATTTGGGAAAGAATAGAAAAAATAAAAAAAAATATCCCCGCTATGAAGAAATTTTATGGATTCGTCCTCTATTATCAAATTCATGCATATTAATTAAAGCTTCTTAGCCTATTTAGAGGGATATTGAGAAAATTTAAAGTTAAATTACAAAATAATAAATATTTACAATTTAAATATAATTTATATAAAAAGAGCACAAATATTTGATGTAAAATATTAAAAATAGAATCATTTTTAATTGTGTTGTGCACAACTCGAAATGCACGATCATCTACTCAACTTTTACGCATATAAAAAGGCTCTTTCATGCACTCGTTGAAAAGAATTCGGTGTGTAATACGGGAAGAAGAGCTATTACAGACTCGGGTGAGGTGTTTTCAGCACTCGACTTCAACTCGTGCTGACCACCTTACCCTCGCTTGAAATACTCACTTCCTACTTCCAGTGAGTAGTGAATAAATTATAAATGAATTATAAATCGAAATTATAGATAAATATCGAAAATTAGAATAATTAGGTAGTCATCTTATGATTATTATAATTATTATTGCAAAGTAGTATATAAATGCAAAAACAAATTAGATTCAGCTAATTATATCATTTTATAAGTTTCTATGAGAGTCAACTGGTTCATAATGAATTAGGTCATTATTAACAGCCGACTGGTCTAATTCGAGTAGTTCGACTTCATTCGAGTAGTTCGACTCAATTCGAGTAGTTCAAATTATCGGGTACTCGACTAGCGTTCGAAGAAAAAACCCGCACAGTTCAAACACGCCGAGCCGAGTACTCGTGCATCCCTACTAATACTTTATTATGAATATATTTTGAAATCAATAGAATTCATAAAAAAAATTGTTTTTAGATAATCTTAAGGCGATCAGCTTAATACCCTTTTTACTGGACCAACAAAATGAAAATTGCGTAAGTTTATATTTATATCCTAGTGAAAATTCCTTGTTAACATACACGCACTCGGTTTCATTATTTTTCTTAAAAAATAATTATTTTACGTAAACATTAACTTTTAAAAATGTATTTGCTAGAATATGTTACGCATACATATACTAGCAAGATTCACACGCACTTCGCACGCTTTCTTTTTCTGTTCAGAATGCTTTCAAATCAAAATTTAAAATACTTATAACTTTTAATATTTTGTTTATTAAAAAGTACCTTCTAATATTTGGATAACTTGTTATATTTTGATTTTTTAAGTAACTTAAGGTAACGCCTTTAACAAAAGAACAAGACAAAATTTTAAATTTCAAATATCTGTGCCGTACCCGTATCGCCATCTTGTATTTAACAACCAATCAAATCAGTGTTATTGTGATGTCAGATTTCATTCATCAATTTTTTAAAAGAGGATCACTTTTTTAAGTGAGTATAAGCACGAAATCAAAATATGAAATATAGATCATATCATATATATCTAAGCTTCTTAGCCAATCAACTAAGATCGCAAGTGAAAAATTACGTCAGCGTCGACCAACCACTGGTTCCGTTCAAATGGACTTTATCAATTGCAAAGGTTTCATTTCGGCTTCACATTTCTATCATCATTTGTTAAAGAGAGGATTATAATGATTGCTTGTTTTGATTTTGATTATTATGTATTAACTAGTCATTAAATTTTTTCTGCATTATTTAAAATAGAGCCTATTAAAAAGATTATTGAAATGGATATTTTTTATATACCAGTTATGGGATCTCGACACTATACAACAATCACTATGTTGACTCATAATTCCTTGGAAAATCTCAATATTGAAAATTTTAATACAAAAATACATTTTCAGAATTTAATATTGTGTTTACTTTGTTATTATTTTAGGAAAAAAAACGAGGACGAAAACGTAAATTACCAGAGAATTATGAGATTCCATCAAAGGACCTAGTGCGATATTTGACTGTAAGTTTTAAAATAAAAAGAGGTTGCAATTTATTTTTATAAAAATTAATAATTTGGACTATTTACAGCCACGTGATGATTTATTAGAACCACTCTCAAAATGTAAAAATAAATGCAAACCAGTAATAATCTGCTGTATATCAGACGCAAACGAAAGTCAGTATTTTTTACGAGCGGAAAGAAGACTTTTAGAGCTGGAATCAAATTTTATAGAAACGTTCGAAATATTTATTAAATTCCATTTAATTTTTTCTGTAAAATTTCCGCCAGACCTAACCGACTTTGACAATTTTATAATGTGTGTAGTAGATTATGAAACTCCAAAATTTCGGAGCGCCGACTTATTGAATAAATTAAAACATTTCAAGTAATTTTATACTTTTCAAATATTTATTCTAGAGAGATTTATTAAACCCAGTAATTTACAAAGTAAATCCTACATAGGTAAATCAATTACCTAAGCGTGGGTCTAGTACATAAAAAGAAACTTACTAGCTAACTTACATACTAATTTCACAACCTTTATGCATATGTATCTCAGAGAAGAAAAAACAAAGAAAACAGTAGTGTGTGTATTCATTACTAATATGGAAAAAAATTAGTTTATATCGCTTAGATCCTGTGAAACATCGTTAACAGCAGGGTTGCAGATTTCGGACTTCCTTTGACTTCAGGACTCGATTGGATTCGAGCCCGAATTCCCTTTGCACGTCCGGGCTCGATTGGAATCGAGTCCGAAATTCCTTTGAACTTTCGGACTCGCTCTTTATCGAGTCAGAAATTCCTTTGCACATTCGGACTGGCTCTTTATCAAGTCCGAAAGTGCGTATATTTTTTATTTTATTTTTTTTTATTTTTTTTTTATTTATTATTTATTTATCAATTATTTATTAATGCCTCTGTAGAAATCAAAACTGAGATATTTTGAATGGAGGAATGATATCAAAAAGTGAGGCCGACGACTAAAATAAAGCACTTTAATATAATAGAAGATTTTTATAAATATTGAAAGCTATGTAGAAATCAAAATTTAGATATTTCGAGTGGGGGAATGATATCAAAAAGTGAGGCGACGACTGAAATCAAACACTTTAATAAAATTGTTATTTTTTTTCCATAAATATTGAAAGTTATGTAGAAATCAAAATTTAGATATTTCGAGGGGGAAAAGGATATCAAAAAGTGAGTCCGACGACTGAAATCAAGCACTTTAATATAATATAAGATTTTTTTAATATAATATAACCCAATTTTTTAAACTTTTTCTTCATTGTAATTATACTATACTCTAAGTTCTTTAGATTATTTGGCAAGCAATTATAAATTCTGACAGTTTCTATGGAGCAGTTTTCGTTACTTAATTCCTTATTCTTTTTGGTATCTGTTATCTTTTTTTTCTTGTATTAATTATTTGTGTATGATATATATCTGCTTCTTACTTCGTCATGTAAGTATACACCTTTCATTATTTACTTATAAGTATTTAATTGCGTTACGAATAAAAGGACGATAGAGTGAATTAAAATGGATAAGTCGTGTAAAAAATATGCGACAACTCGGGCTCGAACTCACGGATCCCGGACCCTAGTATGGTGTTCTGGCCACTGTCTAGGAGAGACTATGAACTCCCGATCATGGATATGGCTCAATCTTTGTGATATGTTTTTGGATGTGGAAATATAAAGAAAGATGCAATATTAGACCCTAACGCTCAAAAGAACTGAAGTTCTACGCCTTTTTAGCTTTATTTTGAAAAAAACACTTTAAAAAAGCCATTTATTAAAACGATAACCATTTTACTCTGCGGAAACTTACATATTATTTCAAAGATAGAAAATAAAAATAGAGAAAATGGGCTTTTATTTGCTTTTTTAAGAATTAAAAAATTTTGGTTTCTTCTAAAGTTATGAACGTTCAAAATTAAGCATCGAAAGTGCACCAAAATTCGCAGGCAGTCGAACAATGAATTTTGGGGATTAAAAAGTGCATTTTCGATGCTTAATTTTAAACGTTCATAATTTTGGAAGGAATCAACATTTCCAATTCTCAACAAAGCAAATGAAAGCTCATTTTCTCTAGTTTTATTTTCTATTTTTGAAATTATGTTTAAGCTCCCCAGAGTTAAATAGTTACCGTTTTAAGAAGAGGCTTTTTTCAAGACTTTTTTCAAAATAAAGCTATAGAAAAAAAATTTTATTTTTCTTAACGTTAGAGTCTAATATTGTAGCTTTTTTTATATTTCTAAATTCAAAAATATATCGCAAGCCTCCCTACACGGAGAAAAGGCCCCACCGCTCCACGCCGATCTATGGTCAAGCTCACTGTATGCGCCCTTTTTACTGCGAGAGAGCGCAGATGCGCTTGCGATCACCGAAGAACCGGATGATTGCAAGGTCGGCGCCGGGAGCTGACAGCCACCGTGCGGCTCAGTGTCGGCACGCTCTCTCGCAGTGGAGGGGGCACAGAGAGCTTGACAGCAAACCCAGCCTAGAGCTGTGGGGACTTTTCTCCGTGTAGGTGCATAATATACTATTTTGAATGGTCTCATTATCTTTATTCCTTGCTGAGATATTCAATTTTGATACAAAACCTCGAAATCGTCGAAAAAAGATTCGAAATTGTCCACTGTGCATCCGTTTACTCCGCTGTACACAAGATAGTTTACATAGTTTTACGCAGATCTCACTCACCTGCATATTCAGATTTGACGTGTACATTTCATTTTTAAATGGTGCTCTAACCCTGCCAAAAATAATCACGTGGTTTATCACGGAAATATCATGTGAGAAATTGTGAGATTTTCACGAGAGAAATCACGTGAGGTTATCGACCAATTCCTTATGTGATTTTTACGTGAAAATTACGTGAGATATAAAAAACTATACTAATAAAATAATTAGACAATTAGTTAAATATTATTTTTAAAAAATTGCAATAAAATAATAGTAATAATTAAAAATAACACATAATAGTTCATAAAATTAATATTAATAAAAAATATACATATTTTTTCACGTGATTTTCAGGAGATAACTTCCTCGCGAATTTGAGTGTACGTGAGGGTTTTCCGACCTGCTCAGTACGTTTTTGACGACTGTTTCGGTGGACGGCAACACGTTGATATCCAGGAGACGATTTCGTCGCGAATCATAGTTTGTAGCTCGGTTTTGACTGTACCTGGAGGTTTTTCGACCCGCTGAGCACGTTTTTGAGGACTGTTTCGGTGGGTAGCGAGACGCTGATGTCCAGGAGATAACTGACTCGCGAATGTGAGTGCACGTGGGAGTTTTTCGACCCGCTGAGCACGTTTTCGAGAACTATTTCGGTCCTCAAAAACGTGCTCAGCAGGTCAAAAAACCCTTCTGGTACACCCAAATTCGCGCTACAGACTATGATTTGCGACGAAATCATCTCCTGGGCTCCAAGGTGTTGAGGTACACAGAAATAGTTCTCGAAAACTTGCTCAACGGGTCGCAAAACCCCCACGTACACTGAAATTTGCGAGGAAGTTATATCTTGGACATCAGGATATCGCCGTACACCGAAATAGTCCTGAAAAACGTGTTTAGTGGGTCGCAAAACCTCCCAGGTACAGACAAATTCGCGAGGAAGTTATCTCCTGAAAATTACGTGAAAAATATATATATTTTTTATTATTAATTTTAGGAACTATTGTCTCCTTTTTAATTATTACTATTATTTTATTCCAATTTTTAAAAGAATATTTAACTAATTATCTAATTATTTTATTAGTGTAGTTTTTTATATCTCACGTGAATATCACATAATTTTCACGTGAAAATCACATGAGAAATTGGTCGATAACCTCACGTGATTTCTCGCTTGAAAATCACACAATTTCTCACACGATATTCCCGTGACAAATCACGTGATTATTTTTGGCAGAAGAAGCGCTTTATTGCATTTTTTGTGCAAATCATAGTCTTCTTGCTCTTACTTTCGACTTAGGAATATATTGCATTGATATTTGAGATATATCTTTATGCACCATGCCTTGTGATGGAACTCTGTACAGTTGTCATTGAGAAAGAATCTTGTTTCACGGAACGGCGATTAAGCACTTTCTTACATTCGTATTACAGTTGGTTTCGTGTCAATTGGAGGTATCCATATGTATATTATGGTCATTAAATTTAATTGCAATTAAATGTATTAAACTAATCTTAACAAATAGTATAATTTTTACTCTTTATAAAGTAAAAAAAAGAAAACATTGATTTCAAAATTCTGCAATAGTGTAAATGTATTACACTAAACTTTTTAAGGGGGTTACCGTGATTTTAAAATGGGTTCACTATTTAATTGTAATCTCATAAGTTATTAAAACATAATAATGTAAGTATACACACGGATATGAAAAGCAAATACTTTCTGAACCGAAAAAGACTATTGTCATAAAAAATTTTTCATCGAAGACGTAGATATTGTTCAATAAGTAAAAAAGTTACTTTCGCAATTTGACAACTTTTTATTTTTTAGCAACATATAATTGTTTACAGTACAATACAGTACAAACGTGAATTTTATTGTGCTTAAACTGTAAACAATTACATGTTCCTTCGTATATATTAATTATTTCATAATATAAGCCTGGATGGGTAGTAGACAAATGTTTAAAGAGTAAAATGAGACGTTAAACATTAAAATCGAATGAAAATAAAAAGTTGGCAAATTGCGAAAGTAACTTATTTACTTATTGAACAATATCTATGTCTTCGATGAAAAATTTTTTATAACAATAGTGTTTTTCGGTTCAGAAAGTATTTGCCTTTCCTATCCGTGTGTACTTACATTATTATATTTTAACAATTTATGATATAACAATTAAATGGTGAACCCATTTAAAAATCACGATAACCCCCTTAACGAATAAAATAGAAAACGCAGATTTTACTCTTTGGCAATAGTGTAATCAATTTAATCTTTTGAACGGAAAGTATAATTCGTTACTCTTTAAAAAGTAAAAAACGTAGATTTTACTCTTTGACAAAAGAGTAAAAGTATTAAATTAAACTTTTGAACGAAGAGGTAATTTTTTACTCTTTATAAAGTAGAAAACGTAGATTTTAATCTTTGGAAAAAGAGTAAAAGTATCAAATTAATCTTTTGAACGAAGAGTATAATTTTTTACTCTTTATAAAGTATAAAACGTAGATTTTACTCTTTGGCAAAAAAGTAAAAGTATCAAATTAATCTTTTGAACGAAGAGTATAATTCTTTACTCTTTATAAAGTAGAAAACGTAGATTTTACCCTTTGGCAAAAGAGTAATAGTATCAATTTAATGGACACCGCGAAGACGATAATCAACGGACTCTTTCCGAACCACTGGGTGGCCGGCGACCTTGTTGACGACAGCGACCTGCCTGTACCTGTGTTCACCAAGGCGGAGCTGTCCCGAGCGGCGTTCTCGCTGAAACCAGGGAAAGCACCAGGACCAGACTGTATTCTGTGAGAGATCTTCCGGCGGATTGCAGTGGCACGTCCAGGTCTACTTCTGAACATGTATAACGCAAGCCTGCGGTCTGGCGTCTTTCCAACAAGATGGAAGACGGCAAGACTGGTTCTCCTATACAAAGGAAAAGGTGAACCGAATGTTCCTTCTTCATACAGGCCCCTGAGTCTTTTAGACACAGCGGGCACAATGTACGAAGCGCTACTGAAACCGAGACTCGCAGATGCCATATCAGCAAACGGAGGACTAGCAGACAACCAACACGGTTTTCGCAGGGACACTCGACAATAGGTGCAATACGGGAAGTCACGGACGCTTATATGCGGGTAAAACGTATCTGCTATGGGGCGCGGCCACTAGTACTTCTAGCGACACTGGACGTCAGAAACGCATTCAACTCCGCCGGGTGGGGGGACATCCTTGAGGCTCTACAAACCTTCGGGATGCCCCCTTACCTAATGCGGGTTGTAAGAGACTATCTACGAGATAGATGGATTACGTACGAGACATCCGATGGACCGGAAACGAGACGAATCACCGCGGGTGTCGCCCAAGGATCTATCTTGGGTCCAGACTTCTGGAACGTGGTGTATGACGGACTATTGAGACTGCCAATGCCGACGGGAGTTCAGCTTGTTGCTTACGCCGACGACGTGGTTGTCGTGATAACTGCACGAAACCCGGAATTGGCACAGCTCCTGCTGAACCGTGCGATGTTACGGATTAACTGATGGATGACTAGACATGGACTCAGCCTAGCCCTGGCCAAGACTGAACTGATACTTCTGACCGGAAGCAGGATTAACACCGTTATTCCGATGTCAGTAGGTGAGATACAGACGGAGACCAGACCGACGGTCAAGTACTTGGGGGTGACCCTAGACACGAAACTGACTTACTGGCCACACATAGACGGGACAGCTAACAGAGCTTCTGAGAAGGTCTCCTTTCTCAGCCGCCTGATGGCAAACACGTTCGGACCGAGACAGTGGAAGACGCGATTATTAATTTGAACGACTCATTCGATCATGCTTTACGGGGCCCAGGTATGGGCTGACGCGCTGCAGGTAAAGAAGTACAGCAAACGACTGACGAACGTACAAAGACAAGGGGCACTGAGGATTGCGTCCGCCTACAGAACGGTCTCCGTTGAGGCTGTTCTGGTTGTGGCGGGCGTAATTCCGATAGACCTGCTTGCTAGGGAACGGAAACGAGTATACGAACCGGACCGCGACACAAGGAGAACCGAAGCCGCTGCTGCGGAGCGGAACAGGCCGATGACAGACTGGAACGAACGATGGAGGACAGGTTTGACTGCCAAATGGACAAGACGACTGATCGATGACTTGAAGCCGTAGATGGAGCGGGAGTTTGGAGAGGTAAATTTTTACCTTACCCAGTTCCCGACCGGCCATGGATACTTCAGACAACACTTGCACGAACGGGACAAGGTAAACAGCGCGGACTGCAAATACTGCGGACACGAATGAGACAATGCGGAGCACACATTTTACGAGTGCAGCCACTGGGACACGGACAGACGAGAACTAGAGTCAAAAGTAGGCGGCATCACACCCGGCAATACAGTGACGAAGATGCTACGAGACAAAGACAGTTGGAATACGATCGCGACTTTTGCGGAGATCGTTCTGAGGGGGAAGAAGGCGGACGGATGTCTGAAAGATGGGTAAATGCCTAAAGTATGAACGAGAGAGCGAATGGGCGTAAATGATTGAATGAATGAGTTGGACTGAGACGACTAAGACAAATACGAAACGAACGAACGTTTGGACAGGACCTATAACGGTGAAGTAATACGAAAGTGGTACCACGTTGTAGGACGGACAGAAGGTGGATTTCCATGTCTGGAACACGCACGCGTGACCTGGTCATGGCGGGTTAGACGTTCCCCCCGATCGCCTGATGCCCCAGCTCCATCTGCATCCGCACGTGAAGCTGAGGCTGAGGGTGTGTTGAGGAACCCGTCACACCGGCGAACTCAGCTTCGCTGATGGTCTGGCTTAGGCAGATTCTCCGTTTTTTTACCACCGCATAAAAAAAAAAAAAAAAAAGAAAATAATAATAATCTGACACACTTAAGAATATATCATGCATTTTTTCATAGTGTCATTAGCTATAGAAATATTGCATGGGGTGGTGCATATAAAAACAACTTAAAATTACTACAAAACATCCAAAATAGGATTTTAAAAATTATAAACAAAAATATTTTCAATCCAGACAACCCCTTGAATCTAAAACAAATTTTTGCTTACGAATGTGTAACGTATCATTATAATGAACTTAAGAATTTGTACTTAACATCGACTACCAAAACTAGAAATAAACTTTTAATTCCACCAAAGTGTTCGAAAACTGTTAGTGATAATGATAACTATGTCAGACACGGTGGTCCTCGACGAACTTTAACCCTGAGGGAGTTGCACCTCCGATTTTTTTTTTGCGTATGGTCGAGGACCACTTTCCGAACATATTCCCATAGAGCAGAAAATTGAGAAGTGAAAATATTTTTTTTAATTGATTTTTTTTTCCATCATATTAAAAAATGCCTTTTTTCCCGGCAGTTCGGAATTAAATTTTACAAAATAATTTTATTTCCCACTGAATATCAAGATTTTAAAAGAAATAATTGACGAATTTCTGTGAATAACATTTATTGCTATATATAAAAAAAAAAGATATCATATCTCATTATAAAAAAAATTCTTTTACATTTTATTTAATAACATTTGTTTAAACGGAAAATATCCTACACGTGCTCCGAATTATATTCGCAGACTGCTCTCAGTAATTTTTTTGCATAATCAGGATTATTTTGTGACACCTTATACTTAGCCCAGATCGCAGAAAAGTCGTAATGAACGGCTTCCATAGCCTGCTCACTATAGAAACTTAGGCCCTTCTTATGTGTAATACAAAATTCTTTTACTTGAAAAAAACCGCATGGACTTTTGGCGTTACTGAAATATTCAAGGCTAAATACGCTTCCTTGAATTCATCAATAAGTTCCACGAATTTCGGACTTAAATCAACAGTGAAGCAAGCTTTGACAACCTCATTAAATGTTTGAAATGCATTAACAAACTTCAGGCAACCCAAGTTACAGATTGATCTCAACAAATCTATATTATTAAGTAGTATTCTACAACTGTTTCCTTTAAAAGAAGGGCTTCCGTGAGTCATTTCTCGTTCAACATAACAGCGCTCTGCCCATTCATTAGCTTCTTTTTCAAATACTTTCAACATGTGCGAGAATAGCGTATTGACGACCCTTAGCAATAGATGCATGGTGGAGGAATTATATCCAAAATCAATGTATCCTCACTAGTTTGAACGATTGGAGGGTATATGCAGTTTTTATAACTTTTAGCTTTATTTTTGTCGCCACCCGCATCATGCCATTCCATATAATTTTTTAGTCCATTGCCTATAGTTCTATATTCGTCGACTTGCTGAAGATTATTTTTATTTGCGTAGAGCACCAACAACATGGATGTAAACTTGAGTGTGACATAACACCGACAAGTATGTTCGCAAGCTTTAAATCGGTTGCGATAGTTCCCTCAAAATCATTTATGCCTAACTCTGACCATAACTGCACCACATTTTCATAATTTTCTTGAACACATGGAGCTAAACCTACAATTAATAGTTTCTTAACACTTGAATCTTGTAATTTTTTTGCCGCAATACCATCTTTATACGATTGGCGAGTAGATTTTTTTTTATTTTCATTCAAATTATTTTCACTAGTAGACTCAAACAAACTTTCAAAAAGCCACCTCCACCGTCAATGCCAAATTTCAAATGATTTGATGTAATGTTCCGTGACTCAGTAATGTGTTCGATCAGTTTCTCTAAATTAGTGCAGTATATCAATATCTCAGAAGTAACAGAAATATCTTTATTAATGACACGTTTAAAACTAACATCTTTGCAATCAAATAAATCATCTAATATATGATTTTTATCTAGTAATTTTCTTTTCAAATTGGGTTCAATTATTTTCGCATTTTTTGTTGCAACACGGATAGCTGTCGCAATTCCACTTGTCACTTTATAACTTAAATTAAAGGTAGTACGAATATTTTGAAAATTGTCTATAGTTAACAACGTTTCTTTTGACTTTTTCACTGATCCTATACTAACTCTCAGGGGTTTCCCACCTTGTGCTTGCGACAACTTCACTGACTCAGATTCGCCCTTGAGTTTAATAACATCTTTTAACAGAGAAGATGTTAATTGTTCTTTTGTTTTCAGTTCAATATTTTTTAAACTTTCTTTAATATTATTTATTATCACAGACTTTTTACAAATATGACTTTTGCCTTTCTGTATCACACTTGCACATTTCGAACACTTTTTTATAATTTCAGGTTTGTTTAATTTTTTCTTACTTAAATACGACTTACGTTCAGTGGAAAAAACATTTTTCGGAACAATTCTGTCCATTCCATTCTTTCTTGCTAATTTACAAAAGTAACAATTACATTGCAAGTTCTTATTTAGTCTTGTTTCTTTCCTCAGCTGGAATTGTGTAAAGTCTATTATTTGTGGTAATGTTTTCTTGTCGAAATCTGAACGGTATAAATTTCTCTTACACAATGGACAAACTACTTTTGGAAGACACTCATTTGCATCCTCATAACTATTAAATAGATTTCTAATCTTTGATTTCAAAGCTGGTCCTATATTAACCATTGTTTTATGCTTACTCCAGCATAATAAACAAATAATACTCCGATTCTCTGCGTGCGTAAGCGCGTGATTTTTAATAATCTTTGGTGGCATGTTGCTCGATTGCCAGTCGGAACTGAACTGTTGATAGTATTCTCACCTTTCATAGTCATCTTTCCTTTTGCACCTTTGTTTTTGTTTATCATATGAGAACGTTGGTTTCTTGAGTGTGTGAGTGATAAACAAGGAATTGTTAACACGTAACTTTCATTTTTATTTACGAACGCTTTTGATCTGCACTAAATATACTCTGTATCGTAATATATTTTTTGTGCTATTATACGCATTATATTACGCATTCTTATTATGTTACGCAAGAATATTTATTAAAAATATAAAATGTTTCATTTCGGTGTGAAATAAAATTTTATTATGACATAATTTTTTAAACGGTTGTGGAAAAAATGCATTTTTTAACACGATGGCAAAAAAATCGATTAAAAAAAAGTTTTCACTTTGCGATTTTCTGCTCTATGGGAATATGTTCGGAAAATGGTCCTCGACCATACGCAAAAAAAAATCGAAGGTGCAACTCCCTCAGGGTTAAAGTTCGTCGAGGACCACCGTGCAGAGCGATACAAGTATTAAATTGTCTTCCAAAATCTAATCCAAATCTTAAAGTTCTAGATATCGCAAAAGTTATAATAAGAAAAAGCTAAAAGTATGGATTGGTACTAATATATTCTAGAATTAAAAAAAAAAAATAAAATAAATAAATAAATAAATAAAAATTTAACTTTCCAGTATAGGTGAGATAATCAACTGTGGACCAAATATATTATTTATAGTGAAATCTTTGATTCTATGCCTAGTTTGTAAGTTACGTAAGTTTTTTTAGTTTTAAGTACACCGGACCTATGTACAGGTAACTATGTCTACCTTTATGTCCTGAAGTAAGCAATAACACGTATTACAACATGTACTACTCTGGTTTAAATAAATAAATAATGTAACGGAACACAAATAAATTGAATTGCGCGATAAAATATCATTGCAGAATTGAAAATGTTTGTCTGGAATTAATCGTTTTTGCATCATCGTTCTGATGTCATTTTTCTTTCTATCGTTCAAGGCTATTTTATCTTTATAAGCTTCTTCAAGAACGAATTTTTTCACATCATTGAGCGGCACTGTTTTCTTCAAAACGTTCACTCTAGTATATTGCGACATTATGTCATATTTGATACTTTACCTTCCGGATTTACTATAAATTCTCATACAGAAATTACTTGGATGTTCTTACTGGTGTTGAAACACTTATCAAAGATGGCTTAAAAATCAAACATCTCTTGACGTGAAACTTGCTTAACGATGTAAGGTGCCATTTCTTTCCCCGATCGGCTTTCACTTATGATGTCAGCTCACTGATCTTGCGTGTCAATTGATTTTTTATATATTGTTATTGAAATATATATTCTTAAAATGGGTATTAAAAGTAGTAAAATTATTATTATTATTAGTAGTAGTATGTAAAAGTAGTAGAGTGGAACAAGAAACGGAGGCCCTGACAGGATTGCAAATCTCGGATAATGATCAAAATTGTTTTTTGCTTACGCATCGCGGCATTTGATAACTTATAGAAAATCAAATCCGATATTTCTTTAATATTCAATCATTTTACGTTTATAAATCATTTTGACATTATACACGTTATATCAAATAAAAATTTGTGATAAAGTAGGCTACTGCCGAAAATATTTACTTTATTTCAATAAGTGTTACATTATTGAAAGTATTGCAATTTAGATTAAAATTTTGATCGATTATTACATTGCTCACATCTGCAATATTCAATAGAACATTATGAAGATGAACGCATAAGAATATCGTGTTGTCGAACAACCTACTATTAGATCAATTGAATATCGTACGAGTGTTTGTTAACTTCTTACAGCGCGCACTTTTCTTGATATACAAATCAAATATTTTCACTAACTATTAATTTACGGAAGAAAAAAAAAAGACTTTTCACGATAGTATGATAAAGATAAATTAAAATCGTGAGTGTGACACGAGTAATTTAGGATTAGCGCGATTATCACTCTCGGCGAGTCTCGGACAAAAAATAATCCGCAAGCATTTATTCAATATTCAATATTCTTACAAAAAGTAATGTATTAATACTGTTAGAAAATTATTTACCTATCCTTTTTTTGACTGGAAAAAGACATAGTTGTATTCCGTCTTGAAGATTTCTTCATATTTATATCTCGTCACACCGAGCTTATTTTCATCCAACATTTTTTTGTCGTACAAATCATACATTTTACGCAGCGACAGGCCTTCTTCTAAATATTTCCTCTTTATATTGTCTCGACAAAAATGTGAAAGTATGACAGGAAAACTGTCAATGTGGGCTCGTGCTTCGACCAACATCTCATCAGG
Organism: Torymus aiolomorphi; assembly: GCA_036365515.1. Taxonomy (NCBI): domain Eukaryota; kingdom Metazoa; phylum Arthropoda; class Insecta; order Hymenoptera; family Torymidae; genus Torymus; species Torymus aiolomorphi. The sequence continues at coordinate 182,194,774 of CM070875.1, forward strand.
ATACCGGAATGGGCGATTTTTCTTTTGTTTTCCACGACCATCTGGCTCAAGAATTCCAATATCACTTGTTCGCAACTTCTTCTTCCATGCAGTTCGGACCCATTGATAAGAAATATCTGTTTAAAAATTCTGATAAAAATTAAAGCTTTTCGAATTGCTGAGGAATTGTACACGTCAAAACTTAAAACGACTGGTTGTACAATTAGATCAATCGTAAAATCTGAGATTATAGCGCGGATATGAGTTAGTTGCTGAGAAGGAATTTTTTTTTCTAGCGATTTTTGACAACAACTATGTCGTCTACAAATTATTATGACATTTTTATTCAAAACTGCAGCATGTTAAAAATAAGTGCGCGTAAATAATCTGCATTTAATAGCTTAAAGCGAAAAAAAAATGAATCAACGTGAATTAAAATGTACAATTCAAGACCTAAAGTTTCAAGACATAAAGTTTGAAGAATCATTATTTTACAAACAGTAGCTTTTGTAACATCATCCTTCTTGGGCAGTCTGAATGTATGCTGCTTTCATTTGTCGTGCATTCCTTCGCTGTCATCTGATTCGAAATTCGTGTTATCTGATTCCAAAGAAGAATTTGAAGATGTTTTTGTGTCTAACGTTACTGTTACGTCCGGGTTGCGTAACAAAGAAAAGATAATTAATTGTGCATGAATGAGACTGATTAAAAGTGTGTAACTAATACAAGTTTTCCTGATTTGGATGCAACGTGCTTGCTCCAGGATAAGACGACAGGTACCGGAAGGAAAAGGGTACGTGGCACGCCTCAAGAAAATGTGCAAGAGAGTTTTATGACTTACCTTTGAGAGTCGAGTAGTCTCAGCCTGAATTTGCAGGCCCGCCACTGTGATGCTTGTGATGTCAGTTTCGAGAGAAAAACGGTAGCGCGTGGAGTTAGGATGCTTAACGTCTTGAAATAACGAATACTTTCACACGGACTTTAAAATGAACTTAAATTTTATTAATAAAACAAGACAACAGCCTAAGCAGTGTAAGTAAAAATTACCATGATACTATGATACGGATCGATGTGAAGTCTGCGTGAGTTGGCTACGGAGTGTTGTTTTATCTGGAGTCCCCGGTTCTTTTAAAGGTGTTAGGGCGATAATTCACAGCGTTGCCACTGTTGCTTATTTGCCTAGGTGTTCACTGACTCACAGCTTCTGAAGTTGGCGTGATCTTGGATGATAGCAGCTATGATCCCCTAAGAATTTTCGTCGCTACAGGACACATTAATTACGCTTTTGTACTCCACGCATATTGGATAGGGAAAAGACAAGAAAATTAAGCCTGCTTGGTCCACTGCTGTCTTAATCATTGGGTGGGGACGGTCTGCATATTTTGATAGTGCGGGTACCGATGAAAAGAAATGTAAATTGCGCTGGAGAGCGTAAAGTGCATTGGAGAGGCTGAGAAAAGATAAGGTAAGGGAAACTGCCGCTTTGCTCTAGTTTTCTCGATGCACTCAAGTTGACTGTTCTTCTTAATATCTTCATTGCGTAGGCCGGTCTTGAGTCGGCATGATTAACTGTATGAGCGGGTGTGGACCCACGGGTTTGGAAGAGGTGAGTCTTTCGTTGAAATGCAAGAATAGAAAAAGAATTGGTGATGAAGGGAAAAAGATAAGGTGGTGAGGATATAAAAAAACACTGTACTGTTCACTAGTTGGCAACGTCGCACGACGCGACACCTCTCCCCTTAAGGTAGTTCAGACCCGGGGGCTGAATTATCCAATTTTACTTGCATCACTAATTATTATAGTCTCCGGCGCTTTGGCATAATCTCATCTTGCGGGTTCATCTCTTGTACCCTGCGTCACTGGCGCAACGCCCTGCATGGTTCCATACACCTTGTAATTTCAAGCAACTAATCCTGGTGTTACTGCCGAAACCACTTCCTCCGTACGGTAGCTGTAACCCGTGCATGTAGATACGTCCCCGCTCCTCTGATTCTTCTTGGATATCTCTTCCGATGGCCTCGAAAACTTCTATCACGTCCGTCGGCTCTTCAAAGGCGCGATAATGTTCATTGCATTCGTTTTCATCCCGCGTCCAACTCCTTTGTATTTGAATATCATGCCAAGGTTTGGTCACCTCAATAATGACTGTCCTGAATGTGGGTGAGTGGTTCCACATGAGGATGGATAATTGGTACCATTGATCCCGAGGCTGTGTGACAAATCCTGGTACTCTTGGCCCATCCTCGAAGAAGGTCTCATGTTTCCTCCGTCGCTGATATCCATAACCTATCATTGCTCGGAGTGCACGTTCTTCCGACGTTTGCACCGTACTTCTTACAATAAGTACACTTGAATATGCAAGCAAAGTGGTCTCATCTTTTGTATACAGTATTCGCGTTACCAAAGTTCTCGAGCACGGGTCCGGCGCTGAGAATCATTGCTTGACCCCGCGAGCGGGCGAGCCCTTCTGGCTCAGGGTGGTGAGATGATGGAGCAGAAAATTCGTTGACTCGGTCTTACCGGAACCGCTCTCGCTACTTATCACAATGCACTGATTCTTCTTCTTCTTGAGCACGCAGTGATATGCCGCGTCGGCTATCGTGGATATGTGCGGCGATATGTGCAGACCGAGCCTTTGATTCTGATAAAGATTCATATACTTCGGATTATAAATTGGGTAGAATTTGAAGGAGTTCCGGGCGATCAGTATGCTGCCAACGTAGATGTAAATATTGCCGGTGAGAAATCGGCAGCTGGCAGAGATCCGGATACTCCATGCGGTTGATGCATAAAGCGATTGAATTAGATTGAAGAACTGTGGATCCATGGGAAATCTGCTGTCTGACCACAGGTAGTCAGACGTAAAACCTGAAATTTTTGCATTTTATTAGTTATGAATTTACTCATACAATTATTTGCACAAAAATTAAAATTTTTTTTGCTTCTTTAAATTAACTGGGCCACAAAAAATTGTTTTTTTTTTTTTTTTTTTTTTTATTAAGGTGGTTCTCCTCGGACTCTCTAGTCAAAGCAGTGCTAAATATAGAAGTTACCTAAAATTAAAAAAAACATAGTTGTAATGTGATTTATTTATTTAAAATGATAGAGATAGTCAATGTATTATAAATAGTGTATTTAACATGACTAAAGTAACTTATTGTAAAATGGCGATATTTTAGAAACTAGATATCGTCACTACAAACATTTTTATTATTTTTGGAGTATTGTATAGAGACTCATGAAGGGTTTCCATCATAAATAGTATTTCTAAATCTAAAATCAGTAAAGAAACAAAAAAGATTCCGGTAATTTATCAATACTTGTTTGTAGTAACAACATCTAGTTTCTACAATATCCACATTTTGTGAAAAAAGTTATCTTAGTCATGTTAAATACACTTTATAATAAATAAATCACATTACAACTATGGTTTTTTAATTTTAGTTAACTTCATCATTTAGCATTTATTTTGACTAGGGAGTCGAGCAGAACCACCTTAAAGTTGCCTTTTCATGCTATCGCTATAATGCTACAACTCTTAAAACCCCATGTAAAAGTATATGGCCAAATTCGAGCGTCAACGCCCAAAAGTTGAACACAACGAACTTTTCAGCGTTTTAGCGTTTTAGATTTGCGCATGAAAAGGCAGCCTAAGGGGTAACGCCACTCTGGAAGTCGAAAAAAACGCGATTTTCGGAAATTTAAAAAAATATTGACTTGCAAACTATTGTCGCAGCATTCATTATGTCAGTTGGAAACTGGGCGTAGGTATCCTATTGTGTTGGCAGGCAGTAACTTGGTTTCCTCACTGGAAACAAAAATCTATAATTTCCTATGTGTGTTTAGTCTTTTCAAATCTCTTGAGTATTTTGCCATATTTATTGCAGAAGTTTACTGATGTTGTTAGACAATATTCTAGATTTTAACTGAAAAAGAAGAAATTATTTGTTATTACAAATTAAAAACTAATAACATTTAATTAAATATCACATCTTTGTTCAAATTCACAAATTAATAAAAACAGAATCTTACAATCATTATAAAAGTATTAAAACAGTATTTCAGAAATAAAATTGCTTGTTACAAATATGTGGATAAAAATTAAGAATTTAAATTTAAAATTTTTGGAGTAAAGCCAGATTCTATTTTTATCGATGTAAAAATTGAGCATGGCACCCCCTTCAAAGTCAATGAATCAAACTGACTTTTACAGATTAATATAAATTTTTCATAATTTTTACATACTCTCAGATTTATGGCTCAACCATATCCCCTTAAATTAAATATTCTATGTCTTGCATCTTGTCAACATAGCTGTTACAGCAGACCTATAGATCTATAGATCTTTCGGACAGACTCACACTACACTACATGAAAAGGGTCAAAATTCAAAACTTGACAAGAAAATTCATCCGGCTCCTACAATATAAAAGCCACCTGTCAAATTTAGCAGTTGGATTGGCCATTCAATGTTATCGATATTTACTTTCAGGTGATGTGTTCGTACTTAATCCAAAGAATATAAGAATGATAGATATCCGCTTGAGTAATGCATTTCAGACATCTCATGTTCTTTGGAGTTGACTTTATCTTTCTGAAATTACATATAATTTAATAAAAAAATGAAAATATGTAATTTTTCATTTTTAACAGTTCTAAAAAATATACAAGCAGTGTCTTAGCTAAATCTAGAAAATTGCATAATTTCATTTTTTTTTATTTAATTATACCTATTTACAGAAAGATAAAATCAGCTAAGAAATACATGCGATGCCTGAAATACATTCTAGAAGCAGATTTTTATCATTCTTATATTCTTTTGGATTAAGTACTAAAACACATCACCTCAGAGTAAACATCGACAACACTTAATGATGAGCACACCTACTACATCTGACAAGTGGCTTTTATATTACAGGAGCGGGATTAATTCGTCTTTTCAAGTTGTAAATTTCAGCCTATTTAATTAAATGTTTTCTCTTATGAAATCTGAGGTTCCGTGTAGTGTGAATCTGTCCGAAAGATCTATCGATTTATAGGCCTGCTTGTAATATGATATTTAATTTTTTCTTTAAGAGAGAATGATTGAATAATAAATCTAGGTACCTGTCAGAATTATGAAAAGTTGACTATAACCTGTAAAAATCAATTAATGTTCATTAATTATTGATTAATTACTACAATGAAACTGAATTTTACAGGTTAAAATAACTTTTTCACAATCTTTATATGCACTTAGATTTATTGCTCAACCATGCAATCTTAAATTGAATATTGGATTCCTTTCATTTTGTGAACATAGCTGTTACAGCAGGGCAAACTGCTGATAGATGTACAGAATTTTCAGATACACTCACTCACACTACACTACACTAACTTCACAAAACTTAAAACTTGAAAAGATAATGAATCCTGCTCCTACAATATAAAAGCCACCTGTCAGATTTAGCAGGTGTATTGGCCATTCAATGTTATCGATATTTACTTGCAGATGATGTGTCCGTACTTAATCCAAAGAATATAAGAATGATAGATATCCGCTTCAGTAATGCACTCAAACATATCATGTATGTTTGAGTTGACTTTATCTTTCTGTAAGTAGATATAATTTAATAAAAAAATGAAAATATGTATTTTTTCATTTTGACAGTTCTATAAAAAATACACAAGCAGTGCATCAACTAAATCTGAAAAATTGCATAATTTAATTTTTTTTTTATGAAATTATACCTACTTACAAAAAGATATTGGCTTAAAAATATATCGGCTTAAAAATATACATAATCAGCTTAAAAATACATGCAATGCATGAAATGCATTATAGAAGCAGATTTCTATCATTCTTATACGCTTTTAAATTAATTCGAAAATACACTTATATACCTATCAACATTAATGATGAGTACACCTATTAAATCTGACAGGTGGTCTCTTACAGTTGCTGCTTTTCCTGAAAGGAAAATGAAATCCCTGAAACAAAAAAATTAAGCTATAGCAATGGTTGAAAGCAGTAAATTACTGAAATAACAATTATTCAAAGAAAAGACCACAAAGTGGTCATAGTGTATTAAAATAAATACACACTAGATCAGGTTCCATGGACAATCTGGAAGAAGATGCAGCTGTCAAGATGTGCGTATCAGGAAGCCCTTCACTCAAGGTTACCCACTGTGACGTCGTTGTTGAGTTTGCCAAAATTGGAGTTCCCAATTTGGTGCTATTTTCTTATAATTCTCCTACCTTATGATGGTGATGTTAGTGCTCATATTGATAGTCTTATAACTTCCAATCGCGCGATACTGAAGAACTGTACTGGGAAAAAAAATTTGGTTTAGTAAATAATGTTTATTATTTTAGATTTGAATACCCTGACTCGTGTAGAAAAGAAAAAGGAAAATCAAAAATTTTCTATGAACACAGTCTCTTTTGCCGGGAAAGAAAAACAATAATAGAAAGTTTTTAGATTCAATATGAAAAATAATTATATTAAATAAGAAATAACTAAAGAATTAGATTAATAATAATATGTTTTAAAACATTCTGCTTAGAATAAATTATTACATGGTTACCTATGGATTGGTACCATAACCATAAACTATAATACCTCTACACATAACTGACTGCTAGCATCAATGGCAATACAGCTGTCATCATAATAGTAAATACTATGACTTCTAATTTCTTTATACGGCGTTTCTCAATTGGTTTTTTACATTTTGCACTCTAAAGTAGATTTGAAAGTAAAGATTTAGTATATCATATTTAATAAAGTACATTCATTTAATAAATTTGTGAAAGTGTTTAATACAAGTAGTGTACAATGAGTGTTTTGTTGAAGTTTCAAATTAGCTTGACAACGAGACACTATTGTCAAGCGCACTCTCTACGAATAGAAATATATTTATTTCAAGATTCAGTTTAATTTATAATCATCAAATCTACAGTTACATCTACCTTTATAGGGTATAAGTTTGTTTAGATATATGAGGTATGTCTTGAACTTAACTATATGTACTGACTCTGGTTGAAATAAATAAATAAATTAATTTTTGAATGACTTACTTTTCTGTAATCTCCTCAAAGGTTTTCTTTATAGTAATATAATCCATCATCAAGATCCTGTGTCATTTTTACTTCTGTAATCCAATTACCAATCCGATCATGTCCTTGTTTTGTAATTTTTAAAGAATCCCAACCAAGGGACAAATTCTTAAGATTACGGGGCACCTCATTGTAATCATTTTCCTTAGATTCACTTGTACTTGCCGCAGAATCAGAATCTCCACGTTCGCCTTCAGTTCTAGCTTGCTTCCTCTGTACATTTTCTTTTGTGGCTACTCTCTGATTAGATACTATTTGAGCAATCTTGCTACTTCCTTTTGCTGTTCTACATTCTTACCCCTGCCTCGTTTCCTTTGATTCTTCTTTGCCAATAAAATAGGATCAAGTGTAGCCTCTCCCTTTGTGCTAAACAATCTTTGATGTTTTTCTTCCAAAGTATCACCGTATTTCAAACCAAGAGCCATGAGAGCAGACTTCAATCTATCCCAAAATGAGAAAGCACACAAATCTAAGTGAGCTCCAACATTGATTAAAGCACTGCCTGTTTCTTTAGGTGAACCGGGAAAGGTCCTGGTTTCTAGACTGCTGCTCTCCATAAACTGATCAAGCAACATTTTCAGCCGCTGCTCCGAGTTTATGGTTTCCCGATGGTTCGGTTTTTTGTACAACTTCTCCTTGCCATCGCGTCGGCGAGACGTGCGCGCTCCCCGTACAGCCGGCGCTGCTGTTCCAGGAGGGTCTTCGTCATGAACGATCGTCGGCAAGACGATCGAGTGTTGACGCATTCAGTTATTTACGTTTGGGGTTAGGATATAAGAACGGCAGTCCGCGACGCGATGTACCTAACTCGACCAGAGAATATAGAATACTCTAGTATTCTATATTCTCTGACTCGACGACGCGCGCGCAGCTGTGCTGCAGCCTGCAGCGCATGCGCTTGGGCGTACACGCACACGGGCAAGGCCAACAGTGTCGCCGCCATTGCAGGCGATGTTACACATTACCCATATGATAATATGTAATAATCTATTTTTTTTTTTTGCAAATTATGTAAAATCGAGAGAACATTACTCTAAGTTTCATAATATTATACCCTTCTGAAAAGTTTCAAGTCAAAATATTAATTCGTTTTTGCGCAAACTTTGAACAAAATTTTGACATCAGGCTCCGTCCACTTCGAAATTTTGTTCAAAGTTTATGCAAAAACGAATTAATATTTTGACTTGAAATTTGGCAGGAAGGTAGAATATTGTGAAACTTAGAGCAATGTTCTCTTGATTTTGCATAATTCGGTGTATTTTCATTTTTATTAGCTTCAAACCGCTGAATCGACTCGGTCGGTAAAAATTGAGTATGGCACCCCCTTAAAATAAATAAATTCTTGAATGACTTACTTTTCTGTCTTACGGCGGGGCCAAGTCCAAGTGGCACGGTCCGTTGGGTGTGCACGCACACTGTGCGGTACGGACGCTACGCACAGTGGTGCCGGTCGATGCAAAAGTGATGAAAATTCGTGCTTTAGTACAATAAGGATCAAAAAAATTTTATAAAATACGTTTTGGATTCGTGAAGTAATTTCCTACGATAAATCGTTTCCCTCATGGCTGTAGAATTGCTCTTTTTTTTTAGTAAGGAATACGTTAAATGCCGTTTTTTTGGAGTTTATTTATTTTATTTTTTTGTTTTTAAGTGGGATTAATTTTTTTTTTGTTTTATAATAAGCGCCCATTTTTTATAAATATAATTTTTTTCAAACAACTGCATAAGTTCTAGAATTTTGAAAAAAATTATATTTATAAAAAATGGGCGCATATTATAAAACAAAAAAAAAATTAATCCTACTTAAAAACAAAAAGAAAAAAAATAAACTCCAAAAAACGGCATTTAAGGTAGTTCTTACCCAAGAAAACGATCGTTAAAAAAGTATTGTGTATAAGCTATTGCTCAAATATTATATTACAAGTGATAGTAAAATCCAAAAGTAGGTTGCTTTAAGTAACAGAAAAATTTTTCAAATATAAATTATATACATTAAAGCCTAAAAGTTGGTAAATAAGGAAAAATATCACAAAAAGTCATGAATTATTTTTGTTTTTTATTCGATTTTTTTATTCAAAACACTATTTTGTTTCTGAAACGTTCCTCGATAAATTCACCGCATGAAATTGTCAACAAATCATTTTACACAAAGTTAGAGTTATTAGTTGCTAAGTTTTTGTAATTTTTTTTTAAACAAATTTCTCTAACTTTGTGTAAAATGATTTGTTGATAATTTCATGCGGTGAATTTATCGAGGAACGCTTGAGAAACAAAATAGCGTTTTTAATAAAGAAATCGAATAAAAAACAAAAATAATTCATGACTTTTTGTGATATTTTTCCTTATTTAGCAAATTTTAGGCTTTAATGTATATAATTTATATTTGAAAAATTTTTTCTGTTACTTAAAGCAACCTAATTTTGGATTTTACTATCAGTTGTAATATAATATTTGAGCAATAGATTATATAGAATACTTTTTTAACGATCGTTTTCTTGGGTAAGAACTACCTTAACGTATTCATTACTAAAAAAATGAGCAATGCTACAGCCATGAGGGAAACGATTTATCGTAGGAAATTACTTCAGGAGTCCCAAACGTATTTTATAAAAATTTTTTGAGCCTGATTGTGCTAAAGCACGAATTTTCATCACTTTTGAGTAGATAGGCATCACTGTGCTACGGTCTGCGAGGTGGGCGGCTGATGCGGCGCTCGAGGCTGCGCCGTCTGCGAGCGGTCCAGGCGGCAGGCACACCGACGACACGTCGACGCAGCTCAGCTGTACTGCAGCCAGCAGCGCATGCGCGTACACACACACGGGCAAGGCCGCGCCGCTGGCCGCTGCCGTCGCTGCCGTCGCTGCCGTCGCCGTCTCGCGGATCTCGCGATGCTACATATTACCCATATGGTACAATAATCTATTTTTTTTTAATATTATGCATAATCATGAGTGCATTGCCCTCCGTAATGACATTATGAATCAGTCTGCAAAGCTTCACGTCGATATTTTAAGGCATCTGAGAATGGCATTTGAACGAAATTTTCGTTCAACAACCTTATAATTAATTATACTAATACATAGGCCGTAATAAAAATTTATATTCAGCTGCTACGAAGTGCAGCGTCTGCAGCGCATGCGCTTATACCGCCATTTTACCATTCAAAATTTCGAAGTGGTGCCTAGCACAAATCTCATATTTTGTTCAAGGTTTGTGCAAAAACTAGCGCATTTTATGACTCGAACCTTGGATACAATGAAAGAATATAAAAAACTCTAGAAGAGTGTTCTCATTATTTTGCGTAATTCGGTCTACTTTCGTCGTCGTAACTCTCGAAATGCGTGCGCGTTAGAGCGCCGGTGACCGGTCGATACGGCGTCGATGACTGTCACGCGCACATGGTGGGTGAGAGCGAGGCACTGCAGCGATCGTACCTGATCGTACTTAGTAGACACTTAGGCAGCTTTTCCTGGTCTTCACTGGGCACTGCGAGCACGCTTGTTCTTCAGATCTTCTCGCGCTAAGATACTTACAAGTGAAGTTCGGCCTGGCCTTTTTCGCGCACCATCCACGGCGCCGTGTTGTTACCGAGAGTCAAACGAGTAGACGAACTGCAGCGCATGTGCGTACGTACGCACACAGGCAAGGCCAACGTCGCTGCCGTCACCGATATTTCGTAACTAGCGATACACATTACCCATATAGTAGTAGAAATCTATTTTTTTTTGTTTGCGAATTACGTAACATAATGAGAACACTCCTCTAAGTTTCGGTATATTATGCCTCTGTGCAAAGTTTCAAATCAAAATACTCATTGATTTTTGCATAAACTTTGAACAAAATTTCGAAGTGGTGCCGAGCACAATCTCGTATTTCATTCAAGGTTTTTGCAAAAATTAGCGCATTTTATTACTTGAATCTTGGACACAATGAAAGAATATAAAAAACTCTAGAAGAGTGTTCTCATTATTTTGCGTAATTCGATCTACTTTTTTTGTTATTTAATCAAAACCAACCGCACATGACAATCGCTGCTCGGTCGGTAAAAGTTGAGTATGGCATCCCCTTAATTTTCTGAATTGTAAGCTTGTCTTGAGCGTTACTTCATCGAATGTTCGAATTCATATAACAGATCGAGAAATGTCTATCGAGACCCGCCTTGAAGCCAAGAGGGTTAATCCTTACTTTTTGTATCAGTAAGAGTGGGATTAACCTCTCTCTCTTAACGGATAACTGATCAAGAGAGGCCACAATGGTGCCGGCACTATACTCGCAAAAAAACGGGCATTGATGAAGTTCCAGAGAACATTCGCCCATAGCATCCACGGCAAACGCGGAACATTCTACTACAAGACTCCTTGAACCTTGACAGAGGTTTAATTGGGGGGTCACGAGGGGGTCGAGGGGGTGACGAGGGGAGAGGGCGCGAGTGGAGGCTCTGCCATGCTCAAAATAACGTGTAAAAAATGCAGAGGGACAATGTGGAGGGACAATACTGAGGAACAATGCGGAGGAATAATTCGAAGGGACAATGTGGAGGGACAATGCGGAGGGACGCGGAGGAACGCGGAGGGATGCAGAGGGACATGGAGGGATGCGGAGAGATGCGGAAGGACGCGGAGGGTTGGCGTCTCAATTTGACTTACAACTATATATATATATATATGGGACGTTTCACGTCACTTTTACCCCCCCCTCTAACCAAAAATTGAGAGGATGTACGAAAACGTACGACCTCTCAAAATTTTCCTTGAAATATAGATTTTCGAATGCGAAGTGGCAGAAGCCGTGATTTCAAGATGTCGTTTTCACGACTACTCTTGCTGGAAATAGTTCTCGTATATTTAAATCAATTGTTTTCACGTCTATTATTTGGAGAAAACAGTGACTATTGGTGAATATCATGGAATCTCAAGAAACCGGGATTCATGGGGATAGGTGTATTAATCCATTCAATATCTCTCCTCATAACGGTAAGAATCTCCGACCAGTTTCGATAAACTTGCAGAAGTTCCTTCCAGTATATATACCTGGCATGAAAATATGCTCTAATTGCAGAAAACGTAAATTTGAGGCAATCAGAAAAATCATATGCGAATGATGAATATGAAGCCCCAGAGCCTAGCAGCAAGTCTTCTTCATCTAGAGAAAGAGAACTCGAGCAAATGCTAGATAAACTAAAGCAGAAGTTTTCTAGTTTACCATTGAATGATCCATTATGGATCACGATCCTCACGATAGTACCTGATTGCTAGAGTATTGCACAGACTTCTAGAGAGTTCAATACCTCGAAATATTTTGTCAAGAAAGCTCTACTATTGCTAGAGCTGGCAAGACATTATCACAAGACGTTGTTGAATTAGTTCGCAATTTTTATGAAAGTGATGAGAACAGTAGGATTATGCCAAACAAGAAAGACGTTATTACTGTGAGACTTGGTAAAGAAAAAGAAAAAAAATAAAAGCGCTTAACGCTGTGTGATATAAAATACCTGCATGATCGATTCAAAGAGCTCTACCTACAGATATCAATCGGCTTAACGAAATTTGCAGAGCTTCGACGACAATGGTGCATTTTGGTTGGAGCTAGTGGCACACACAGCGCTTGTATTTGCGCCATGCACCAGAAATGCAAGATGCAACAATGTTTGATGCGAGCAACTTGGCTAGGTTTACTAAAAACTATGGCAATTCTATTCAACAGTACAAAAATTGTTTTAGATTCTTCTTGTGCGATAATACATCACCAGCATGTTATCGTCGTGAATGTCAACTGTGTCGAGAAAAAGACCTTCTCAGTTATTATATGAAGAAGATTTTTGAAGAGAAGTGTATATCAATAGTAATTTTCAGTACTTGGGAATCGACAGATAGGTGTACTCTGAAAAGGGAATGTCCCTCATCTGAAGACTTTGCTGATGAGTTTTGCACTCGTTTAAATATGTTGCTCACTCACGATTTTATTTCAAAAACGCAGTCAGAATTTATTACAAATTTGAAAAATAACTTAGCACCAGGTTAAGCGATCGGGTGTGTGTGTGTGTGTATGTGTGTGTGTGTGTGTGTGTGTTTTTTGGTGGGCGTGAGGGGAGCAAGCTCCCCAGCCAGTGGCCCTACGACACCGGAACCCCACCGGCACCGCGTGAGCATTCCTTCAGTGGGGCCCGTTCTGATCCGCTGGACCCGTCGCCGTTGCTGTCGTTATCCCTACTCCCCCTGCCCCTTAGCCTTGCGGCCAAGGGATTAGGGGTTCTGGCTCGACAGTTTTTCCGCATTTCGATGTCCCTCTTTCAGGGCGCCTCCATCTTCTTTTTCAGCACGCTCGCGTGCGCGCGCGCGCAGACACACACACACACACACGCACACACACGCGCACGCACGCACACGCACACACACACACAGACCTATCTCTTCGCTCGCCGGCCTTTCCTTTCCTTTAGTCCAAGGGTCCGTGATTCCACATTCGCTGTCTCCTCTTCTGTTTCTCGCTTCATTGTGATTACGTGCCTGAAGTAGCATGCAATCTTCTCCCAAGATTCCGGTCTACGTAGCATGACTTCGACCAGTGTCTCTGGCTCTAAGAGTGCGCCAATACTCTATTGTAGTTGAACCCGCTCCTCCATGTAGGATCTGCAGTGGAAGAACGCGTGTTCCGCGTCGTCCCATTCGGCGCCACAGTCCTGGCAGCTTGGATCGTTTCGCCTTTTATACTTAAACAAGTAGGCACCGAACCACGCATGTCCACTGAATGCCTGCGTGATCCAGTAATCGAGTCTTCCGTGTTCTCGGGCCGTCCACACTTTGACGCCCCTAATAAGCGTATGTGTCCACCTACCTTTAGGGTATGCGCTCCATTCACCTTGCCACTCTTGCAGTAGGACTGCGTGGGCTTCCTTTTTGATATCCAGTAGTGTTGCTGTCTCATCATCTCGTTGCTGCCTCTCCCACACGTTGGCTCTTTCTTTAGCGAGTAGCCATATCGGAGATATTCCTGCGAGGAGCAAGGTTGCGCCCAGTCATATGGTAAGATATCCGCCAATAACTCGAAGTGCTATTCGTCGCTGTACAGGAGCCATATTCTTCATGACTGCGCTATTGTGCGCATGGGCACCCCACAGAGGCGAGCCGTAGAGTAGCACCGAGTGCACCACAGTCGCCAGAAGTGCTTGGCTGCCTTGTTTAGGTCCTCCCACATTGGGCATCAGCTGTTGTAGCGCTATACCTACATTACTGCTTTGGTCGATGTTCACCTGATGTGGTCTTTGAAGTTCCAGTGCCTGTCGATCCATAAGCCCAGGTACCGGATGCTATCCTGGAACTGTATCGTATGGCCATCTAGTTCGAGTTTGGGGTACTCGAAATTTCTTCTCTTTGTTACGAGAACAGCTTCGCTCTTCTCCTGGACTAGTTGGAGGCCGTGTGCTTTCATCCAGCGGCTGACAATTTCTAGAGACTCGTTGAATTTCCACTCTATTTCTTCTATAGTTGCGGCTACTGCCACCATGGCTACATCATCCGCATTTCCTACTAAAACTACGTCCTTAGGTAGTTTGAGCCGCAGCAGCCCGTCGTAATGTACGTTCCATATCGTGGGGCCACCTACAGATCCTTGAGCGACTCCTGCCGTGATCGCGACTTCTGTGGTGCCATCGTCCGTTTTCACCATCAGCGTTCTATCCTCTAGGTAGCTGCTAGCCACCCTCATTAGATATTCAGGGAGTCTTCTGTTAAGGACTTGATATATATGTTCCCAGTTGGCCGTGTTAATGGCGTTTTTAACATCGAGTGTTACCACGGCACAGGAGCATCCCGGCTGCGGTTTCATGGAGAATGCTTTGTCTACTCTTTTCTGCACTTCCTGCAACGCGTGCAAAGTGCTCCGACCGGCACGGAATCCGTATTGCATCTCCGACAACCCTTCATTCTCCGGGTCGTCTAATTCGCTTTGCATGCGGTTGAGAATCATTCTCTCATATAGCTTGCCCGTAGAGTCAAGCATGCATAACGGTCTCCAAGAGGATGGTGCCTTGGGATCCTTGTTTTTACCCTTCGATATGAGGACCAGTTTTTGGCGTTTCCATTGTTTCGGGAAATGACCTCTTTCCAAACACGTGTTGAATAAGTCCAGGATTAGTTGAGGTTTTTCCCGAATAGCCGCCCGCAGAACTTCGTTGAGGATCCCATCGGGTCCCGGGCTTTACCGGAGTCCAGCCTCTTTGCAGCCAGTTTAAGTTCGCTTATCTGGAACAGAGGTACCTCTAGTGCTTCATCGCTCGGGTAGCTCTCTCTCTGGGAGCTCCTTTTGGAAAGAGCGCTTCTACGATTTCAAGTACAGTCGGTACATCTGTTGGTGCTACCGATTCCCGACTCGTCTGGAGTTTTCGTATCACTAGGCGATAGGGTGTGCCTCATGGGTCTCGATCGACATCGGCGCACAGAGCTTTCCAGCATTGCCTCTTACTTTGCTTTATGGCGTTTTGGAGCGACTTTCTGGCATCCTTGTACCTATCCTCTTCCTCTTCTTGTTCGGGGCGTTTTCTTTTCCGCGCTCTTTGAGCTTTCCTTCGTTGTTTCTTACAGCTGCTCCTCAGTTCTGAGATTTCTGAGTTCCACCAGAAAGCAGGCTTTTGATTCTTGTGTTGTCTTCTCCGGGGCATGGATGCGTCGCACGCTCGGCTCATTTTAGTTGTGTAAAGTCACGTCAGGTCGTCCCAGTCTTGTCCAATCCTGGTGTCCCCGAGATGTATTCTGCAAAGGCGTCCCGGTCAAATTTCTTGACAGCCATCCTGTGGGTTTGTCTCGCGGGGCATCGTGTTTTCGGCTCTTTAACTCGAAGCAGACATATTGATGTTCGCTGAGTGACTCTTCATCCAATATTGTCCACTCGTGTAGGTGCTTCCTCAGCGTTGGTCGAAGGAATGTCAGATCTAATACCGAGGACGACGCTCTTCTTTCTGCTGCACTAAAACGTCCCCAGTCTTAGTTTACCTGATTTTATTGACATTTTTGGCGACTTGCCCCTTGTCCACCTTCTCCTTCATTAGCTTGAGAACACTGGCGAAAGTCGCATTTGGGTCCTTTTTCCTAATCAGAATAAATTGCGTCTGGTTTCGCTTTTGTTCTCCCAGCATTCTTCTTCTCGTCTTTGCACTGTTTCCTTCTGCTCCTCTTTGTGGCAACCTCCCAGTCCATTTCAGCGTCAGGGCTAACTCCTGGCGTCAGCGGTGTGGGCAGTAAGGTGTTTAGGTTGACCCCTCCAGTCCTCTGGGCTGAGACTGCATGGTTGTTTCTCTGTCTTCTCTCCGCCTTTTGATAGTTGCTACGGATGAAGGCGACCTTTCCTTTATCTTTCCTTCTGGTACTGCAGTCTGTACCGAGACATCTGAGCACTGTGGGCGTAGGTCACTGTTCAACAGTATTAGGCCGAAGCTCGACTTGATCTTGCCAGTTGCTTCTCTGGCACTGGTTAGTCATCGCATCAAGGACATTACTTTCTGCAGATTCTTTTTGATGCACTTGTGGATGTTACGTGCCTCACCGACTACTGCATCCATCTTGTCTAGATTCTCTTGAATCTTATTCAGTAGCTCGTCTTCCTTCGACTCTGCTCCCTGGATGTGTTTCTAGGAGTCGAGTACTCTGTCTTTTGCAGCTAGAGCTGCGCTTGTTGCTGCTCCTGTCGACGCGGCCAAGTGTGCCACCGCGCCGATAGGGTTTTGGTAGCCGTTTGGAGGCAGCTGGGGGCCAAAACCATTACCCCCAGAGCCTTTAGCGAGTGATTGGTCTCCTCCATATCCGAGTTGGAGACCTGCGGCAGCCATCGGGTCTACTATACCTCGATTGGAACCACCAGGGGGGCCATCCGTTTACCGGGTTACCCCCATGGATAGTCATTTCCGTGAACTTACCACTCATTTTCGGTTTTATTTTGGGATTCCTTCCCCTAGCTAGTTTTGGTCCACCCCGGGTATTTTATTTCCCCGGTACCCTTCATATCTGACGAGCTTTCCCCTATCCGCCGCCTGGGGAGGCACCTGATGCGAGACTAGCAACTCGGCACAGGATGTATTTATGTATGTATGTATGTATGTATATGTTTTTTTTTTTTTTTGCCTGAGAAGGAAAAATCTTTCATAAGACACCCATGAAGTGGGTAGTGTCGAGATTCCTACCGACTAACCCCCCCCCCCCCCCCCTCGTTTGATAGCCCTTGCAACATCTAGCATCCACCGGAACTCCTTTTCAGTATTACTTCGGTGGTGCTTGTTCTGGTTCCGGAGGACCCCTCTTCGGAAGCTGTATTTCTTAGCCTATCAGTCTTTTCTTCTCATTTCTCTCTCCTTCTCTTCTTTATTGCCCTCTTGATAAAAGAAGCTGTCCTGTCCCAACTCTCTGATGACTTGAGCATGGTCGCTATTATGTTGTCTTTCGACAATAGTGTATCGACTTGTGCTGCTAGTTCCCTCCTGTCCTGCTCGTGCACGGGGCACGCGAATATCGTGTGTTCCCCGTCATCTTCTTGTTCACCGCATAGTCGGCAGTTGCTGTTGGGTCTATGCCCTCTTGTGGCTAGATACGCTCCAAAACACCCGTGGCCACTGAGTCCTTGGGTGAGGCGGTATCCAATCGAGCCGTGTTCTCGGAGTACCCACTCCTTGATCTTTGGTATGAGCGCATGCGTCCATCTTCCGTCCTTCGACGAGTCCCATTCCTCTTGCCATCTCTTGAAAAGGATCTCTCTTGCTTTACCCCGTATGATGTTCCTCTCTTTTTCGGGTAAGTGTCCTTGTCTACGCCGGTACTCCTCCTGTTCGACCCATATTTCTTTCCTCTTAAGACCTAGCAATCTGATCGGAGGAACCCCTGAAAGTACGTTTGCCGCATCTCTTGACAGTGTCCGCCATCCACTGATTATCCGCAGATTCATCTTACGCTGCACTGCACCCATGTGCTTATCCACTAGATAAGCAGGAGTGCAATCTGCCCAAGTAGGTACCCCGTACAGCTGAATCGACTCTACCACTGTTGCCAGCAAGTGTTTGCGTGCCTGTCACGGCTCACCTACGTTGGGCATAAGCAGCATCAGTGATGTGCAAGCAATCGACGCCTTCGTTGCTGCTTGCTTGAAGGACCATTTCCTGTCTAGCCACACTCCCAAGTACTTTATCTCCTGTTTGAGAGGGATTACTTCCCCGTTGATCTCAAACCGGAGAGCATCGTACTTTCTTCGACGTGTTACCAATATCGCCTCACATTTGCGCACCGTTAGTTGCAAAGATCTGCTGGTCAGCCATTCAGCGATCAGCTCCAGGGCTTAATTAGCAATTATCTCCACTAATCATGCCTTTTCTGCCACCACTAGTAGGGCCAAGTCGTCGGCAAACCCAACCAGCGATGCCCCGTTCGGTAGTGTCATCCTCAATAGCCCGTCGTACATGCAGGTCCACAGGAAGGGGCCCTTTATCGATCCTTGCGGTACTCCTACCGATAGGTCTGTAACTATTCTGCCTTCCTCAGTTATTATTGTTAGTTTTTTATCCTTTAGGTAGCTGTCCATAATCCTGAGAAGGTATTGGGGTATTTTCTTCTCTTCTGCCAAAGCCTGGTAAATGCACTCCCAACTAGCGGAGTTAAACGCATTCTTAACGTCTAGCGCAATTATGGCGCAGAATCCTCCCGGGCTCGGTAGTTCGTAAAGAGCCTCTGAGACTCTCTCTTCTACCTTCTTCAATGCGTGGATTGTTGACAGCCCCTTGCGGAAGCCGAACTGGGCTGCGGAAATTGCCTCGTTGTCCTCTTCTTCGCACATCTTCTCCATTCTATTGAGAATAAGCCTCTCGAACAGTTTGCCCGTTGAGTCAATCATTCCCAATGGTCTGAATGATGAAGGATCAGCGGCCGTGGCCTGAGTACTCTTGGGTATCAAGACCAATTTTTGCCTTTTCCATCTGTCGGGGAAAATTCCTTCCTCTAGGCATTTGTTAAAGACGCTCGTTAGCATCTCGGGATTCTTTTTCGCTATCAGGCGCACCACTTCATTCGGAATCCCGTCCAGTCCCGGACTTTTGCCAGAGGTTTGTCTGCTCGCTGCTGCCTTCAGTTCTTGGGGGCTAAAGGGCTCTCCTGCTTCTCTATGTTCTAGGTTTGGGAAGCTAGTCCTAGGCTCTCCCGTTGGGAATAGTACTTCCATAATTTTACGCAGGCTTTCTTCGTCTTCCGGCACGCTTGATCCTTACGACCTCCGGAGTTTATTCATCACGATCTTGTAGGGTAGGCCCCATGGGTCGCCGTTGATCGTCTCAATGAGGTTTTTCCAGCTCTCAGTTTTAGATTTACGGATTGCTATTCTGAGCATCACCCTGGCTTCTTTGTATGCCTCTTGTTCCTCTATCTCGTTTGGCCTATTCGCTTTCCTAGCCCTCTGGAAGTCCCTTCTACGTTTGTTGCACTCATTCCTTAGTCTTGCAAGCTCCTCATTCCACCAGTAGGCTGGTTTCCTGTGGTAGGTTGGTGGCCTGCGAGGCATCGACGCATCACACGCATCAGCTATGGTCTTGATAAGTGCTTCTGCTGCTTCCTCTGCTGCGCTAATTCGCTGTAGGAATTCGTCGCTGTCCATCTTTTGAAGGGACCATCCTCCTTTCGTTTTGTACTTCCTTCGTTGGTTCTGCTTCCCTAGGAGTTTCGTCGATATATATCGGTGATCGCTGAGCGACTCTGCGCCTAACACCTCCGAGGATGAGATATTTTTTGTTACTTCCGGTGATGCAAATACCAGATCTAAGACCGATCTAGCAATACCCTTCTCGTAAGTGTGCACGCCAGGTTGGTTTGCCACTACAAGATTATAGGCCACCATCATTTCTTCAAGTAGGTCGCCTCTTGGGTCCCGGGGCCCTCCTGTCCATGCCCTTGCTTTGGCATTAAAGTCACCGGCAAGATAAGTGGGCCCTTCCACTTTCGGATGTGCTCCTCTAGCGCAGCCAGGTCTATCTCTACCAGCGCGTCATTCGGAGAGAAGTAGCAACTGAATATGGACAGCTGTCCTAGAGCTACGCCTACATAGCCATTACCAGATATCACTTCTCTGGCCCTGTAGTATTCGTCCTTGCAGACGTATATTGCTGCATCGCCTCTCTTTTGTCCTTAAACCACATCGCATCGTAGAGATCTCGGTTTTGCTCCGAGATAACGAGTATACCTACTTCTCTTTCCCTCGCGGTCTGTATGGCAAGGTCTTGTGCATCCTGAGACCGGTTAAGGTTGATCTGCAGCATGTTCACGCTAGGGAAGTTAGCCATTTCCGTTTTGGCGGTGGTCCAGCTTCCCCCTAGCTATCCGTAGCGCGGTGCATGTAACATCCCCCGTTCTGTGGCCATGGGGTTTTCCAGTAGCTTCGCAAGCGAGGCACTTATATGGCTTGCCGCACCCTGCAGCCAAGTGGCCTGGCTCTCCGCATCTGTAACACAGCTTCCCCAGGATATCCTTGGGACACTCTGCGGCGACGTGTCCGAATTCCAGGCACTTAAAACATCTGGTGACTAGCTTCTTTTCACCGGCTATTGCATAAACCCAGCCGACTCTAACTTTGCCCGGCTTTAACACCTTTGCAGTCGCTATGACTTTTGGTGCCACTACGAGTGCCATTTTGGTTCCTCTTGGTCCTGCACGGAGTGCCTTTACGTCGCCTCTACTAGGGCAGCGATAAAAGGTTCTCTGATCTCTTCTTCTGTGGTCGTTTCCTCCAGGTCTCTTAGCTCTATGGTGACCGTTGGAACCATCGGTCTTACTAGCAATTCAGCCCCTACTGCTTGTTGGATAGCTCCTCTTACCTCCTCTAGCTTTGAATCCTTCCGAAGCTCTATGAGCAGGTTTCCATCCCTGGTCTTACAGATCTTGCCCACCTTGGATCCGACTTCATCCGGACTCGCCTTAGTCTTCAGCTCCTTTAGCATATCTGCGTAGGACATCTTGTATGTATGCATGTCCGTGTCGAGTTTGCTAGTCTTGCATCAAGCGCCTCCCCAGGTGGCGGATAGAGGAAAGCTCGTCAGATATGAAGGGCACCGGGGAAATAAAATATCCGGGGCGGACCAAAACTAGCTAGGGGAAGGCACCCCGAATAATAAACCAACTATGGAAGATGTGCTAGAAAATATAGTACCCCAAGCGGGTATCAACAAGCACGATGTGGCCAATCAGGCTGGTGCAGAAAGGGTGGTTCACTTGGCCCTTACTGCATCTCAGAAGACGAGCGACGAAGAAGAAGGAGACAACCAGGCAAGCGCAGCACAAGGGGGATCATCTCTGTAGAGGCTGTGGCGACAAATAGCGGAGAACGATAAGTTGGAGCAACAATCCCTGGATGCCCTGGAACAGAGGATGATTTCCATAGAAGATGTGGTGAGTAAAGCCAGGAATATGTATGTATGTATGTATATGTGTTTTTTTTCCGAAGAGTTGGAAAAATGCTTAATGCACTGATAGGAACCGTACGCGACTGCCCTCGTGTGGGACTCCCCTGGCACGGGCCAGCGCCAGGTATACCCACTAAAACTCCACCTCTTATCTTCTTAGCTCAGTATCCCCGCACTACAGCCGCAAAGCAATCCTTCGCGGAGAAGCGTATGGCTTCTGCCTACTCTTGTTGCATGAGGTCGTCATTTCTTGCATCTTGCAGCCCTTCCTGTACTTTTACTTCTTCCGTCTACTTCTTACCGCATCGTCCGGTCGTCAGCTTCGTGTCGCATCTCTCGTCTTCTTCTTCCTTCCTCGTCTTTCCTGACCTTTTTGAGTATGCTCGCAGCATAATTACTGACAGCACTCCATCCATCCTCTGAAGTCAGCATCGTCGTCATAATAGACTCGGGAGTCACTCTGATCTGGAGATAAATCTCGAGTTCTTCTCGCTCCTGTCGGTATCGCGAGCAGTCACAGAAGACATGCTCTGCATCTTCGTTTGCATCCAAACATACTGGGCAGCTTAGAGAGTCTTCTAGCTTAAATCGGTACAGGTAAGCTCGAAAGCATCCATGTCCGGTGAGAAGTTGTGTGAGGTAGTAATTAACTTCTCCGTGTCTCCTGTCAATCCAGTCCTCTAACTTTGGTATGAGACGGTGTGTTCATCTCCCCTTTTCGCTGGCATCCCATCTTGCTTGCCATACAGTCATCGTCTTCTTTCTTGCGACCTCCCAGATTTCCCTCCGGATGTTGTCGTTTGGACATCTTCTTGCTTCGTACACGTCCTTTCTCTCCATGGCTAAGAGGTCAATGGGCGGTGTACCTGCTATGATGCACACAGCCTCGTCCGATACCATACGATAAGCCGACGCCACTCGCCTATACACGGTAGCCATCGCTCGTGCATAGGTTTTTACCAGCATGGCATCAGCCCATACTGGGGCCCCATACAGCATAATCGATGTGGTTACACTGGCTAAGAGTAACCTTCGATTTTGACTTGCCACTCCTACATTTGGCATCAATCGTGATAGAGTGGCGCCCACTTTCGCTGCCTTACCGCTCACAATTTCAAGGTGCTGTTTGAATGTCAATCTTGCATCAATGGTGATGCCTAAGTACTTGATGGTCAGTTGAAATACAATCTCATGTCCATCCACCATCAGTGTTACCGTCTCTAGCTTCTTCCTACTCGAAATCAGGATAACTTCTGTCTTGTGGCTGGCTAATTCCAGCCCTGTTTCTGTCAATTATTCCATTTTCGTAGTTTTCATTAACGTAGTGATACTGCACTTCATGTGTTTTGAATTTTTTGTAAAATTACCAAATTTTGCGTTAAATAATTCGCATAATAAATTTTTAATGAACAAGATTTGTGTCACTGCTTCAGACATAGCAGTATATTCTTCAAAAGTAGAAGATTTTGTTACTGTACTTTGTTTATGCGTTTTCCAAAAAATTAAATTTCCATATAATCTAATTACAAAACCTGTTGTAGAGTTTCTATCTACATTATCTCCTGCATAGTCACAATCTACCATACAATCTAATACTTCGCTGTTAACATTATCATAGTACGTTAGTTTTAAATTTTTAGTCTTAAATAAGTATTTCAAAATTCTTAATGCATATTTAAAGTGTCTTTGGTCAGAACAACTTTGGTAACGACTTAAATAATTAACGCTATATGTTATATCTGGCCTTGTGCCTGTACTCATATATAATAATTCGCCGATTAAATTTCTGTATTTTATTCTTTCATCTATTCCATTTACTTGTTCTAATTTTAGATTACTCTCCATTGGAGTATCGTATAATTTTGCATTTTCAAGGTTGTATTTTATAGCCAAAGATTCGATATATTTCGCTTGACTTAAAGTCATTTTACCTCTGTCTTCACTATATTCAATATCGATGCCAATATATTGGTTAATTTTGCCCAAATCTTTCATTATAAATCTTTCCATTAAACTTGCTTTATTTTTGTTTTTGCAACAAATCAAGAGATCATCTACAAAAACTAGTATATATATATATATTGAATTTTTGCCTGTATTATTTACGTATAGACAGTAATCGTAGTTACTTCTTACAAAATTCAGTTTTTCCACATATTTGTTGAAACAATCATACCATGCTCTAGGGC
This sequence comes from Torymus aiolomorphi, assembly GCA_036365515.1. Classification (NCBI taxonomy): domain Eukaryota; kingdom Metazoa; phylum Arthropoda; class Insecta; order Hymenoptera; family Torymidae; genus Torymus; species Torymus aiolomorphi. Next base: position 182,218,459 of record CM070875.1, read on the forward strand.
TTTCTCTGAGACCATATAGAGCCTTTTGCAATTTGCAAACTTTATTGTCTCCAGTTTCATAACCTTTTGGTTCATTAATGTACACTTCTGATTTTACATTGCCATTTAAAAATGCCGTTTCAACATCCATTTGTTCTATAAACAAATTATTTTTACAACTGTAAGACAATAAAATTTTCAACTTTGCATTTTACCTTCAGGTGAATCAACATTTTCAACATATTCTTTTTGTTGGAATACTCTTACAACTAATCTCGCTTTTAAGTATCGTTATTTTTCTTTTTATAGACCCATTTAACATCAATGACCTTTTTTTCTTTTGGCCTTTCGACAATTTGCCAAGTGTGATTTTTCTTTAAACTGTTTATTTCGGGATCCATTGCTATTTGCTATTGTTTATATTCCCTTGAGTTTATCGCCTCCTCGAACGTATTTGGTACATTGGCATCAATATAATTTACATAAATAAAGTGAGAAACTGGATTTCCGTATCTATTTACTGGACTTTTCTTTCTTTGAGATTTTCGCGGTATTGTTAGTCTATCTCTATTTTCGTTCTCTTCGTTATCAGATTCGTTATCGTTTACATTATTCGCATCGATTAATTCAATTTGCTCTCCTCTACTTTCCCCGAAGGTCGCAGTAGAGTGAGAAGGATATTCAGAATCGCTGTTGTTCATTTCATTTAATTCTACGTTAATTTCAGAATCACTATTTTCGTTTTCTAAACAGATTAACATTATACTATCTTCCATTACATCAACATGCCTTGCAGTAATTACTTCATTATTAACTAAGACTTAAAACCGTTTTCAACGTATCCTACTAATACACCTAGTTGTGCCTTATTATCCCACTTACTTTTCCTTAGAGCTTCCGGAACTCTTACGAAGACTCTACTTTCGTAAATTTTTAAATTTTTAACATTTGGCTTTATCCCGAAAAATATTTCATAAGGAGTTTTATTCTCTGACGTATTTGCAATTGTTTTCATTATTTCCGGCCATTATCTTCTATGAATTTTTGCTTCCCTCATTAAGCATCTACCTATATCCATTGCTGATCTATTATATCTCTCCGCCACTCCATTTAATTCTTGGACATAGAGTGGACATGTCAATAATTCTATTCCTTTTGATTTTACAAAATCGAAAATTTCGCGATTTAGATATTCTCTACCGTTATCACATTGCACCTTTTAATTCTCTTATTAAATTTATTTTCTACTAAATTTACGAATTCAATAAAACAACTTGCAGTTTCTGACTTATTCTTAATGCAAAACATTCTAGTACATTTACTGTAATCATCAATAAATGTAAGAAAATATTTTTCTCCACCATAGCCAGTAGTACTATGTGGACCATTTAAATCAGTGTGTATTAACTCTAGGATTTCTTTCGTTCTTGTTCGATTATTTTCAAACGGTATATTTGCCATTTTACTTTGTATGCAATTTGCACATTTCATATTTATTTTTTCCAATTTATCTGGTAAACCTTCAACTAATTTATTATTTATTATTTTATTCAAATAATTAAAATTTACATGGCCAAGTGCCATTTTTCTTTATCTGACAATCTTAATGAATTTACATATTTATCTTTATTTTTATTCGTTAAAGCATAACTTTTCAAAGAATACAAATTATCAATTTTATTTGCAATAGCTACTAATTCTCCCGATTTATTGTAAATTTTAGCATTACTGTCTCGTGCAGTTATTGTAGCATTTTTAGTTATTCTGGAAAAGCTTAACAAATTTTGCTTAATTCCTTCTACATAATATACATTACTCAAATCAATTTGTTTTTCATTATAATAATTTCTAACTTTAATTTTTATATTACCGATTTTCGTCGCTTTTAACATTTTACCGTCTGGTAATTTTACATTTACCGGATCTTTTAAAACTATATACTTCTCAAAATATGTATCGCTTTTAATATGTGATCTGTGGAACCACTGTCCAATAACCAATTTATTTCGTTACCTTCGCATTCTCTATTTACGCTATAATCTGTTATGTTCTTTACATCTGAGCCGCATACTTGTGTTGACCACGTCTCGGATGATGAACCCTGCTGCTCGTCCGTTGACTTGTTGTCCTCTGCCTCGATTGTAGCCTCGTTGGTTTCCACGTTGTCCTCTCGATGATTGAGCACCTCTGCCTCTGCTGCTGTGTTGGCCTTTCCAACAATCCTCTTGATAATGTCCGACTTTGTCGCAAGTAAAGCACTGTCCGTTTGTCTTTGTTAAGAACGTGATTATTCTTCTTTTCTGAATTATTTTTGACTAAATTCTTTTCTTTGATTTTTGATTTTACGTAATCTACTGTCCTTTCTCTTTCTGGAATGACGTCTATAAAATCACCAATATAACTGTTCTCTGTAACTTGCTGGTAATGATTTGATTAAGTATCGCATTTTCTCAGTTTCATCTATCTTTCCTCCGGTAGCTTTAAATTCGTTCACCGCTTTCTCAAATTCTACGAAGAATTCTTCAACATCTTCATAATTCTTTAATTTAATATTTTCAATTTTTTCTCGGCATATTATTTGTAATGACGTGGATTTCGTCACATATAATTTATCCAAATTCGCAATCATTTCACAAGATGATTTGCACTCACAAACATATTCTAATTGCTTATCTGAAATAGAGCTAATTAATATATTTCTTGCTTTTAAATCTTTTTTCTTCCATTCATCTGCTTTATATGTCTCAGCCCGTTCTGTTTCGGTTTGCTCTTTGCACTCTTTATATTCTAATAGAGTCATTAAGCGAAATTTCCAACTTGTATAATTTGCACCATCAAAATTGGGAATTACTATATCTTCGATTTTTGCTTGCTTAGCCATCTCGGCTCCTTTTAATTTAATATCTTCGTACACTTTTATTACTTTATTTAGCGTAATTATTTTCTACACTATTTTCACAAAACGTTTTTCAGCAATCTTTTCCTCAATTATTTCTTCGCTTTCATCTTCAATGTCATCTAGTATTTCTTCTTTTTGGTTTTCACTTTTCCTTTAGTGTCCATTTACCACATGTATAACCTCAAATTCTGCCACGTGCTCTATTCTTGCACCGTGTAGCATGCTTCACACAACAAATCTAATCTGCTCGCATCGGCTTGAATTTTCATAAATTTTCAAAAAATTCTTTCTTCTATCACTTAAAGATATATTTTATTATTTATTCACATTTATATTTTTCTTAGTTTTGCACTTTTCCTTTAATATTTTTCACTGTAAACTTTTCGCGAACCACGTGTTTTCCTCTACCTATCTCGAAGGTCTGGTAGAGAAGAAAGATAGTTCCATACTAACTACGCTCTTCTACCATGTTGAGGTTTGTGGTAAATTAAGGAACAATCATTTAATAGAGATAAATATAGAGACTTTATTGAGGTGGCAAAAACGCCGGTCGGCACGTCCGACTTACATCCCAGTAGAATAGCGAGAGAGTAAGAAACATTCTAAGTGTGCTAAACTGCTCTCGCATCTCACGCAACTCTCATACAGACATACTGGAGTGGGGAGACACTCATGTGTGTGTTTCCTCCGCCGTCGCTCGGCAGACGACCATACCATTGTACCTATCCTCCCGTACAGCGCGCCGCATGTTGAAACATTCACATATTCCAACTATAACCTTTGGAATTATTCTTGAGGAAGCTTTCTAAATTTAGATATTTATCAATAGCAAAATTTTCTTTGGAGTTTCCTTTAACATTGATCATCTACTCCACAGACTGGACGGTCGCAATTTTCCTTGCAGTTCTTTAAAATAAACAATTAAAATGTTTCCTGCAAATGAGTCGGGTGTGTGTGCGTGTGCGTGCGCGTGGGTGTGCGTGTGCGTGTGTGTATGTGTGTGTGGGTAAGTGGTGCGCGCGCGCGCGTGTGTGTGTGTCTGTGTGTGTGTGTGTGTGCCTGTGTGTGTGTGTGTGTGGGTGTGTGTGTGTGTGTGTTATAAATTTGTCCGCAACATAACTCGAAACTGGCTAGAGATATCAAGCATTTTCTGAAAGGCCTTGAAATTACCTACCAATCGATATTTTTGTCGGCCTGATCGGATATTATTAAGTCGGTTAAAAAAAAATAAAGAAAAATATCGAAAAATCGAAAATAATTGTTTTCGGCTCTGAGTTTGGATATCGGTGGGAATTAAGTCCATTTTCTGAAAGGTCTTCAAATTACCTATCAATCCATATTTTGGTCGGTCTAATCGGATAATATTAAGTCGGTTAAAAAAAATAAAGAAAAATATGGAAAAATCGAAAATAACTTTTTTCGTCGCTGGGTTTGGATATCGGTCGTAAGTAGGCCCATTTTCTAAAAGGCCTTAAAATCCCCTATCGATCCATATTTTTGTCGGCCCAATCAGATAATATTAAGTCGGTTAAAAAAAATAAAGAATAATATGGAAAAATCGAAAGTAATTTTTTTCGTCGCTGGGTTTGGATATCGGTCGTAAGTAGGCCCATTTTCTGAAAGGCCTTAAAATCCCCTATTGATCCATACTTTTGTCGGCCTAATCGAATAATATTAAGTCTGTTAAAAAAAAATAAAGAAAAATATGGAAAAATCGAAAATAATTTTTTTCCTCTGGGGTTTGGATATCGGTCGGAAGAGGGCCCATTTTTTGAAAGATCTTGACATTTTCTATCTACCCATATTTTTGTCGGCCCGATTGGATAATATTAAGTCGATTAAAAAGAATAAAGAAAAATATGGAAAAATCGAAAATATTTTTTTACGGCGTTGGGTTTGGATATCCGTTGGAAGTATTCACATTTTCTTAAAAGTCTTGAAATTACCTATTAATCCATATTTTTGTCCGTGGAAACGGAAAATATTAAGTCGGTAAAAAAAATAAAGAAAAATATAGAAAAATCGTAAATAATTTTTTTCATCGCTTATACAGAAATTGTACTTTAACATCCTAGAGCTACCACTACAAAATTAATGAAAAAAAGAAAAGCCTATGAGTTGGTGGATTTTCGAAGTCTTCGGTAAGTTTGCGGAGTTTTGAAGCAAACACCGAGTTAGCAGGTTTTTGAAGAAAACGCCGAAGAAATTTCGAAGAAATGCAATTAATTTATAAATTCAATAAATAGCATGTGATAATACCTTAAACTTTTTAATTTGCAATTTAATAATTACTACATAACTATTTTAAATATAATTTTCTTGATCATTTTGAATAATTGTATTTATGGAAAATCAGATATGCAAAAAGAATGAAATTTTATATTAAAATGTACATTTAAAAAAATATTTGATGTAACTTATCAATTCCCTTTGAGAAAGCATTTTGCTAAAGCAGTTAGCAGCGTTTTTTAGTTTCCATTGCATAAATGTATCATATACTAGGAGGTACCGGTCTTCAGATTTTTTTGGCAGTGTATTTTTTTCTATTATGGACCTTGCTTCTGCATCAAAATCTCTCATTACCTCTTCCTCATCAGTACTGCATTCATCAGATGAATCATTTTATAAAGAATTCATTTTCACTGTTTAACTTCCCTGCGACGATATGCAATTTTTGTGTCTGTATCTGCACGATGTTGAGGTTAGGCTATAAAAATGTATACGAATAGTCGTATACAGAATTTATATTGACTGGGTTTGTCAGCGGGAAGAAATAGAAATTAAGACTTCAAGAGTCGCTGCAACCAACTCTACTCGAAAGTGAAAGTTGATTGCAGAAAATATAAACGCAAAATGCGTTCGAGCAAATAGGAAAAGTTTTATAGCGGCCGTCTGCCATAGCGTACACTGTCGTACTGCGCGGAGGAAATGTTTCTGCCCGCTGGCGCGTTAATCCCGACAGATGCCTTACCGAGCAGAAATTCTTAGTTTCGATGCTTGTTCGCGGTGCCGAAACACGAATTTTCGGCCAGGGTATGAAGACAAATATTTTCCCAAAATAGGTAAACAAAAACAAAAATAATAATGAGCTTGGTCTGATCAAAATTGGATCACTGGATGCCCAGATATGTATATACAGACACACGTCCACGTACACGCATACGCACACACACACTGTCACGCATACATATTTTTCCAAAATGATGTAAATAGTTATTTTTTACTGCAAATGACTCGAAACACATTTCCAACATAGTTTTAACAAAACTTAAATATTTACCATAACATAGCTTCCTCTTGTAGAAAGTAAAAATTATATCATACTGAAAATTCAGTCCGTAGCGGTTTTTTATTTGCATCTTTTAATAGTAATTGTATAAATCAGTAATTCAGCGGAAAAGCTACTATTTGTTTAATTTTGTTTTATAATTCATCAAAGGGTCCATGTTCGGTATTTTGCAATTTATTATTTTAAATGTTTTATATTGCTTGATAAATCAACAACAATTTCATACTGGGGTTTAGAAATTCTCTCTTTCTTAAATTCATTTATAGTTTTTCATGAGAAAGAAGCAATAAAACATTCTTCATTTAATAAATGGAATTTATGTTATTTTGTATATATTAATTGTAACGAATATACATTTTCAGAGCGCTGATCTAGGAAATAATATATTTCGATCTAATTGGGAATCGTTAAGTCCACAAACATTAAAAGATTTTATGATCATATTTCAGCGGACTAGAAAGCCAATTATTTTAAGTAGTGGATACATCATTTCATTGTCAAATACAGCATTTACAAGCGTAAGTATATCATAGAACTGTGAGAATAATATTTTTTAATCTCTTTTTCATTTTTCAGATTGTGAAAACGTCATATTCTGTATTTAATGTCCTCAATGTTTAAATTTATTATATTTTGTATTCCTGAAAGACATGATATATCTTCTATCTTCTATTCTATTAAGGAGCTTCATTTTCCCGACCAGAGGGTTAAAAAAAAGGGTTAAGTAAAGATTTAAAAAAAGGGTTAAGTAAAAGGTTAAAAAAGGGTTAGAAAAGGGGTAAAAAGGGGTTAAAATGGGTTTAAGAAAGGGTTAAGAAAAGGGTTAAGTAAAGTGTTGCATCCATGCATAAAGTTTTATCAGTGCACAAAAATGCATAATAATGTTAATGTTGCAGTTTTTCACGCCACCATAGAGATACTGCTGAAGGCGCGTTGGATTAATATTTAAAGTAGTATCCTTCGCCAATAGCCTTACATAACCACAATGTGAGTAATAATTAAAAAAAAAGCGATGAAATACTTATTCGAAAAACCAGTAAAATAATTTATAATACGTTTGTAATATTCTTAATAATTTTTTGGAAATGATTTATGAAGGATCTTGAAACGATTCTTTTGTTTCCTTTACTAAAAAATTTTTTTCAGAATTTAGATGATAATAAACTATATGGTTTTATTGTAAGTATAAATGAGATATAGTTTAAATTAATCTTAGTAACATCACAGTTTCAAATGAAATATATTATTTTTTAAGATCATATTTGATTGTGGTTGATATACTATAAAACTGGTATATAATAGAGGATATAAAAATAAATACTTATTCGGAAAAACTTTAAAATAATTTATAATTCGTTTGTAATATTCTTAAATATTACATGAATGATCTGCCATCTGGATTGAAATTTGTACATATATATTGTGATGTTGCATGTGATTCCTCTTACCTGAGGTCAATCAATCGATGCAACTCACGATTCTCTCCACTCACCTACCTGCGAGAGGAGCATTTCTTCTCTCAAAAGAGGGTCTCTGTTGCGGATAACTTCTCGCTCTCAGTGAACGCGTCTTCGACCGACGCTGATTTATAAATTCCAACACCACAGATATAACATAACAGAAGGGGGGAGGGGTAAAGAACACTTCAGGCAAATACTAACTACTAAATGAGAACTATTAATTCGCCATAATATAGTTTACTTATAGTCTATAAGGAAAAGAACGAAGGCTATCCGCGCCCCCTCTATCTTTCCTCCCTAGCCCATGATAGATCTGAAATTCAATAAGGGAAATAACCCGTGAGGAGCGTAACCGTGTTGTTCCGACTTTAATAGTCCGTCATTGATCACCTTTTCACAGGATTCACTAGAAGATATAGGGATTCGGGGAACTCTCACTCAACGAGCCCATCTAGAAAACTCTCGAAAGAACAGCTCTGCGGATTCGCCGGCTCCTGGAACAAGAGAAACGGAGCCATCGACCGCGTTCCTTTCTGGCCACGCCGACTGTGCCGGATCGCCACTAATCACCCTTATTCCACTCACACCTACGAACTCCCAATTGCTCTTACTTCATCCGTCTTCCTTGCTCCAACACTTTTCACAAAAAACTACCAATACTTCTCCCTTTACTCTTTACTAGATTCTCGATTCCCTCAGTACTCTCCGTAGACCTTACTTCATCAGCAGCCAGTACTCTAGAGAGTACTCCTAATTGTTCATCCTTCTTCATCCTCACCGAGTATCAACGTGGCCTATTCCCGATCTATGATAGCGTGACTTGCGTGTCCTTTAACGTCTCCTTGGCTGACCGGGTGCCGTCTGTAGTGACATCTTACCGATCCGGGTAGCGTCTGACCATTCGCCCGTCCCGATTGAGCCAACACATCGAGTATTTGGGGGCATGCGCGCACGATCACCAATCCTGACTTGCCAATTAATAGCATCATCCGGTGTAAACACCCTATTGGTTGAGCCTTGCCAGGTTCCCTTTGTCGCAAATTATGAATTCCATCTTATCGATCGCGAACCTACCTGCTAGCGCACCCCTCTTACTCGATTCGATCATACATAGCCTTTCTTCTCTCGAGCGCGCGATTCAAATAGGCGATACTCTTTTAAATTAAGTCTCCGACATCGGTGAGCCGGGAGTTAGCGCCACGCGTCGTACAATCTCGTATGAGCGGCGCACAGTGGGCTAGTTCGTTATTTTTTGTTCGAAAATCATAGAATTTTTGACAGGAACAAGATGCATAAATGAGACCGGTACTATCTGAAAGGTAATTAAATTACCCACATAGAAAAATTATTAGGATTTTAAAATTGACCTTTTAACCTTGAAATTCAAGAGCAAAGTCTGAACTTTTTCAAAAAAATTGTTATAAAGACTTCACAGAACACGTAAATGGTTTTTTTTTCTACTACATCAACTTTCTTGCAGCTCTTAGATCGAGGAATCCAAAAATGACCTTGAGAATTTAAATTTAAGTCAAGGTCAATGGTGAAAATAGACGTAAAGTTAGTACAAAAATTTTAGCTGTTTTGCACATGCACACCCGTGCACACTCATGCACACACACACACACACATACACATTTTTCAAAAATAGAATATTTTGACTTACAATAACTCAAAATAAACTAATAACTGTTGTCTTGGCTTAAAACTCTTTTTCGTCACCATTAAAGCCACCACTTAACCCTTAAACTCTAAAACTTCAAACCTTTAATCCTTAAATGTGGTTAAATAAAGTGGGTTCTTCATTCGTCAATAACAGGTTAACCTGCAATCTCGTAAGCTTCAAATACAAACTTATAAATCTACATACCCTATATTCAAACGTTGAAAGTATATGTACATATAATTTTATTTTAAGAATAAATTTTATTGAGAATAGGGTAAGTGTGTTAAGGCGATGCCAATAGTATTTAATCATTTAATTTTTTTTTTTTTATTTTGTATCATCTCAAGAAATTTATATGATAATTATATATTCTGTGAGTAGAATCAACATGTTTATGATACATAATTATGTATGAAATATTAAATAATTAATAAAATAATAGTATAAGCGTTTGCATCAGTTACTGTATCCACTAACTTAGTTACTGTGTGTCACTTAGTGTACAGTGTTTTAACTACTGTGTGTCACTTACAAGGGAAGGATACTTGGTGTCCTCCTCTGATTTTCATGAAACTTTGCAGGTGGTTAGAGTATTAAAAAATAATCGACATGTATTTTTTTTATAGGCGGAGAGCGACATCTAGGGGGTAAAAACCGCCCTTAAAGTTCACCCCAAAAACCATTTTTTTCTAATAGCTCGAGATGGAATTGGAATTTTTTAATGAAACCAATGTCTATTTTTTTCTTATAAAAAGACGAGTATTTGAGCATAGTTTTAATGCTGCGGGGTTGCATCCTCTATTTTTTATAAGGATAAATATGATTTTTTTCTTGTATTTCTGATGTAAAAATGTTTTAATGAGCTAAATTTGATTGAAAATTGCCATGTTATAAAGAAAATTAAAAATTATAGTTAACCTTTTTTAGGGTTTAATAGGAAAACAAGTGGACGGGGTGAGTTACCCCTAATTCAATTAATTACTTTTCGATATTGCCTTGAGATAGAATGCTTGATGCACACCTACAATTTTCATGAAACTTTGCATGTGGGTAGAGTAAACAAATACATTTTACCCATGTATTTTTCTCCGCTGGAAAAGAAATCTAGAGGATGAAAACCACCCTCGAAGTGAATACATGCTTATCACGCGCATTTAACACTTCACTGCGAATTACGTTTTTTGTGGCGGTTCTTTCTAAAACTTTGTATACGTATATTTTTTGGTTGGACATACCAAGTATATCAGAATCTGCAAGTTCAATATATTGAATCAAAGATGGCCGCCATGCTAGTAAATTAGTGAAATTTTGGATATTTTGCAGTAGACTCATCGTTTATCTATGTTTTTTTGGGTGGCTAATTCCGAATCTAAAGTCAAAATTCGTAAATTCTATAATCGCAGATCCAAAATGGCTACCTTCAGTTAGTTAATAAAAATTTCGATATTTTACAGTAATGCCATTGTCCTAAACATAAGAATTAAACAGTACAAGGGACTATAACTACTATATAATGATATGTATTAAAGTTATTAACAACATAGTTCTTCAATAAATGGTATATGTCGAATTCTACAGAAAAGTACCCCTAACTGTGGTCGAAGAATCGTAAAAAATTCAAAGTTGAAGCACACCTCCAACAACTGGCTTTTCCTATTCTGTAGCAAAAATAATGCACGAAAAGCGTGTCAAACCAAGGAAACCGGCATAGTGTTTTTCAAGAAGCTACATTTAAGTTTTTTTATGGAAATTTAACATGGGAAAAATGGACAAAAAGTGGTCATTGATGATTAACCAATAGCAAGATATTGAAGCGGCAAAAAAATTTTCACAAAAAAGCAATTAAAGTAGAAGAAAAGAGCTTTAATTTGAGACTAGAATCGTTAAAATTGGTCGATTCTGTGCAAAGCGACGTGAATTTGAAAATTGCGAAAAATGAACAAAAATGAGCGACTTTTCCCAAATCCACGTTATTCTTAAAATTTTGATCATTTTGTCATTTTTCGCCATTTTCCAATTCACGTAGCTTTGCACAGAATCGGCCGATTTTAACGATTCTAGTCTCAAATTAAAGCTCTTTTCTTCTACTTTAATTATTTTTTCGTAAAAATCGTTTTGTCGCTTCAATAGCTTGCTATTGGTTAATTATCAATAACCACTTCTCGTCAATTTTTTCCATGTTAAATTTCCATAAGAAAACTTAAATGTAGCTTCCTGAAAAACACTATGTCGATTTCCTTGGTTCGACACGCTTTTCGTGCATTATTTTTGCTAAAGAATAGGAAAAACCAGTTGTTGGATGTGTGCTTCAACTTTGAATTTTTACGATTTTTCGACCACAGTTAGGGGTAATTTTCTGTAGAATTCAACATATGCATATCAAGAAGCGTAATAACACATATACTCACACACACTCCTACACTCGCACACGCACACGCACACACGCACACACACACATATTTAAGGGGGCTAGATACCTTTTTTCTCTGAAATAAGAAGTCACATTTTAATACATAAATGTAAACTAATTATTTCATACTTTTTACATATAAAAGTGGGTATATTTACCTTACCTTAAAACTTTCTCCGATGGGCCTTTTATATGGTCCAGAACCATAGTCATCGATGAAACAAGTTTTTTCACTAACCGTAAGCTTTGAAATTTTCCTGTGGATGGATTGACTCCAGATTTGAACTAAATTACTCCTGAATAGTATAATTCTCATATGAGTGTAGGGATTTAGGATTAAATGTCGGAAAAAATTTTTACATCAGAAAAATTATGAAAAAATATAAAAAATTTAAAAAAATTTAAAAAAAAACTCTTGAAACACAGCACAATTTTTAGTTTCTCATTAGATCAAAAATCCCTACACTCATATGAGAATTATACTATTCAGGAGTAATTTAGTTCAAATCTGGAGTCAATCCATCCACAGGAAAATTTCAAAGCTTACGGTTAGTGAAAAAACTTGTTTCATCGATGACTATGGTTCTGGACCATATAAAAGGCCCATCGGAGAAAGTTTTAAGGTAAGGTAAATATACCCACTTTTATATGTAAAAAGTATGAAATAATTAGTTTACATTTATGTATTAGAATGTGACTTCTTATTTCAGAGAAAAAAGGTGTCTAGCCCCCTTAATGCATAAATTGATGAATTTTCAAATTTTATTCAATATACGTCTGGCAATAATGATAATCAGTGAAAAACTGTTTAAAGCATAGTTGCTTTTTGCACCATGCACATCGTATTACTGCAATATCTCCACATATATCACATATTGATTCCTCTTGGGTATGAAAACAGAAATCTACTGGATTTTGAAATGTTGGAGGCTTTTTCGTTAAGTATCCAGTTTTATACCATGCGTATTTAAAAACATCTCGGAATCTTGGTGAAGAAAATTGATTATGCATTAGGGATTGTATTTTCATTATATTATTTCTCTCATGTAAGTTAACATCATAATTCATAAGAAGTGTTATATCTGATAATTTTCTTATAAAGTCTTTCCAAAATCGAAAACCATATACATTAAGAGGCTGAATATCACCAGTTGTACCTTTCGGCATCATTTTCAATATAAGATTTGTCTCCTTCGGCATACCGAATATGACTTCCTTTACAGCAGTTTCGCATTGTCCACTCCATGAATCTAATAACAGTATAGGTGAATTCCCACTGTGAATTAAAAATACATTTTGTATTCAAATTTGAAACAGTTCTTTGGATAATTTACCGGAAACGGATGCTTCCACGTATACATTTGATGGTCTGAATAAAGTTTCCATTACTCTAGGACCAAACTCTCCATGGGTCTCTTTTAAAACTATAAATAACGGAGACATTAGGTTGAATAGTATAACTATGTGTTGCAGAAGATACCAACTGAACAACGTTTTCTACCTTTTTAGTCCCTTTATAACAGATATAAATTGAATCCACTCTGATCAGAATTATAAACGCTTTGAGCTCCTTATACCTTAATTAGATTTCTAACATCGTTAACAAAATTTTCTTTGTATCCTCCTAATTCTGTTGCTTTTTGTGTAGACGATGTAGTAATGAATTTTGTTATTTTATGTGAAACAATGTAGTGTTTTTGTTTAAATATTTGTATCCATCTATATGAAGCTTTAAACCATGGAATATTTACTTCTGCTTCTTTTGTAGAGCCCATCTTTTTAAATCAATATCATGCAGAGTCATCTTTGACTCTATCTCTTCTTTAATTTTTTGAAGTACATAAGTCGTTATTGCATATAGCCTAGCTTTTATGTCACCTCCTGCTTCAATTTGTAATTTCCACGGTCGCAATTGACGATTGGATGTAACTTTTGTATACTTGGACTTTACAATTTCCAACGTCAATAGTTTTCTTTTTCCACTTTGCCAATACTCCACTGCTCGTTTCTTACATTCAAAATCTAAATCTTCTTCGTTCGGTAAACAAGCAGGAATCTCTGCATAATCTGTATTTATTTCATCGTCTTCTTCAATATCTTGTGGAAGTGTGTCACGGTAGTCTTCCTCAATAAGTAAAGTATATTTTTCTTCGGTACGTAAGTTATATTTTACATTATCTTTTATTATATTTTCTATAACGTGATATAATATTATCTCTTGTTGGTTAGCTTCTGATTGCTTGATTTTAACATTATTAGGGTTGGAAGTTATAGATAATAAAGATACTACAACCAATGGATTAATAGCCAATGGGACGTAGATTATTCTATACAATATAAGTAACTGAATTTTTTTTTTGTAATTAATTTTATCAACAAAAAAATTAGTAAAAATTTTAGTTGAATGTATTAAATTTTAAAAATATTTATAGACAACAGTAAAATAATTTTAATACATATTGCTTTTGGTGTGATCTATACTTTTATTAATATTATTATTTTAAGTAGGTCCTTGAACATTAAATTTTGCCAAATATTTTCCGAATACAGACGAGTAATACGATTTGTTGCAAAACTTTTAGGATAATTAACCCCTTCAATGTGATTTTCTTACGAAATTTAAAGGCACAGCAATACTAATTTTGAATTTTATGAACATTGCAAAATTTTTTTATCAGCGTAAAAAATGTGCTTATGTATAAAATTCTTTTGATAAAAAACAAACAGGGGTGTAGTTCATACAAAAATGAAGAAAAACTATTTTTGGAAAGAACTTTAAGGGTATTTTTACCCTCTATAAAATACTCAACATATCACCTAAAACCTAATTAGTAAAAAGTTCTCAAAATCTATCACAAAATTCTGGTTTTATATCCAATTAATTAAATTTAGTAAAATTTGCACGAAAATAGAATTTAGGGGGTGGGAAATAAATCAAAGGAGTGTTTACAAATTAGACGAACTTAACAACTGTTGTATTAAAAAAATGTTAGATTCATTCATCAAACATCTAATTATACAAATTAATAAAAATGAAAAAAGTTTTGACTAGTAATGATGAAGTTGATAGAGATTGCCACCCCTACTAAAATTAGAACACTTTTTATTTATTTCACATTTAATGATAAATGTTAGTCAAAATAAGCATTTCGAAATTAAAATTCAAAAAGAATGTTGTGATTAATTTTTTTAATCACTAAAAGGTAATTAATCAAATTAGGAGTAATTTACCCCCGTCCACATGTTTTTTTTTTTAACCCTGAAACAGATCAACTATAATTTTTAATTTTCTTTATAACATGGCAATTTTTAATCAAATTTAGCTCATTAAAACATTTTTATATCAAAAACACAAGGGAAAAAATCATATTTACCCTTATAAAAAAGAGGGGATGCAACCGCGCAGCATTAAAACTGTACCTAAATACTCGTCCTTTTAGAAAAAATAAATAGACGTTCGTTTCATTAAAAAATTCCGATTCCATCTCGAGCTATTAAAAAAAAAAAAAAAACCGTTTTTGGGAGTGAACTTTAAATGCGGTTTTCACCCCCTAGATGTTGTTCTCCACCGATAAAAAAACACGTGTCGATCATTTTTCGATACTCTAATCGCAAAGTTTCATGAAAATCCGAGGCGGACACCAAGTATCCTTTCCTTGTTAGTGTACATTATTTTAATTACGGTGCCTTAGATTCTGGACACTGTATTTAATCCTATGTCACTTAGTTTATATGTTGTTATAATTAAACTGAGTGGTATAGAGGAGTGGGAAGGAGATTAATTACACTATTTTAATTAAAAGAATACTTATTTATTAAATATAAATATCAATCTTATAGTTCAAAAGGTTAGAGTAGCCTACCGCGAGCGGGCACAGTAACTAAATGCATTCATGAAAACTTGTCCAATTTCTGTGCACAGTAACAGAAATATGGCGAAAATTCGTTTTAGTTACAAGATTATATTAGATTAAACAATAATATTAAACAAAACTACTTTTTTATCGTTCTTTTGTCAACTATATGGGTTTTATAAACATTAAGTGTATTTTTTCATTATGACAAATTTTATTTTTGTTGTTTTTCAATCACTTTTATATCGGCTTGTCTTTAGGGTTTCGATAAGAAATTCATAGAAATCGCGATGAGTAATTTAATAAATTATTTTAAACATATTATAAGAATAAATAAATCATATTGTGGTTTTAACAATAAAAAGCATGAATTGAATTTTATTTAAAAATTTAGATATCTATGATTAAATATTATTATGCGCCACTATAAATCTAAATAATCTAAGGGCACAGTAACTAAAGCGGACACAGTAACTGACACACTTACCCTATCTTATAATGATTCATGAAAATTCAAATTTGTGGCCAAACGTATTTAACATTATTCAGTCGCCAATATGGCGTCGGGAGATAAGGAGTCGCCCGATACCATTCTTACTAAATTCTGCAAGTGCCACCCTACAGCCAAAGTAGGTGCTGTATTGTGTTTATTGTGCGAGATTTTTTTTCACACTTGCGAAATAGTGGTCAAATATAACGCAGAATGTCCAGTGAAACTCATTAGTAACTCACTAATGATATGCCAGGACAATCCCAACGTGCCGCTAACCTCAAACCTACCATATGGCGCGCTGAGCTGCGAAGCCAAGCAATTAATAGCGCAAATTAAACTAACAACTGTTATAACTGTATCTCGCGGGAGAGATGTGTGGACTTTGAATTACTCAAGACTTGTACATATAGTAGAATAGGTTTATTATATAGAAATAGGACAAGTAGTCAGCACATAAAATACTCTCGCTCTCTCGCTTACGAACGTTACTGTTCCTCCTCGTGCACTCACAGGATAATCTCTCGGCGCACACGCCCGGTTCGCTCTCGCTGAGTCGCGTCCTCTCTGGACCGCGTCTAAACGCCTTCTGACGCGCGCACTTCCCGACATTCGGCATTTCGCACGTTCTACGTACTACCGCGCCACCGCTCGCCCTCTGGCGTCCCCGTAAGTCCCTCTCTCTCATACCCAGATACACCATATACATGCTGACAGTCAGACACGCACTTCTCACACATCTCACTCATACGTCATACTACTAGGCTTATAACATTCGGCCATCCTAAGGACAACTTGGTCCTCCAAGTTGCTTGGTTATATAACGGTTACAAAGAATAAGTACAATGAACATAATTAATAAATACAACGGTGAACTAAATTAAAATAAAAAAAAAATTTTAAATAGGAAAGAGAATCGTCATTGGTAGTCGGTCACTCAATATAGTCGTCGAGTTTACGTGGTCGTCGTTTATCTCGCTTACTCCTGCGTACGACTTCAGTCTCGTGATTCCGATCCGGTGGGGTTACTATCGATTTATCGGCTTCGTCGCGCGATTGGTCTGGTTCAGGGTCGATGGACTCGTCTATACTGTAACCACCTTCCGCCCTATGTATCCCCTCAGTGGAACCATCTGGCCCGAGATCATCCACGCTTTCTTCATCTTCCTCACAGCCTTGCCATATCTTCATTTGACGTCGTTGTAGGCCTTAGGCCTTGGATCCGATATGTGTCAGAAGGAAGTATCTCGGTGATCACAAACGGCCCTTTATAACGTGGCTGTAGTTTCGTTGATTCTCCGGTTGCAACCGGGTTGCACTTGATATACACAATATCTCCAACGCTGAATTTTACGTTTTTAATTCGCGATTTATCGTAGCGCTCCTTAGCAGTTCTCTGTTTCCTTTCGATTTTGTGTCTTGCTTCGCGCCTAATGTCCTCGGGAATCGTATACGTCTCTGCGCCTAAGGTTAGATTACGCATATGTCCTTCACACATACGCGGAATGTATCCGTATAACATTTCAAATGGAGTTCGACCCGTGGTTTTAGATATGCTACTATTTATATCTTGCTCGATTTTGGGGAGGCTCCTGTCCCAATGCAAACCATCGTTGTCGCTCAAACTCGACTGGAGCGCTGGTAAAATCGTTTGATTTAACCTCTCAACTTGCCCATTCGCCTGGGCATGCCTACTTGAGTTGAGAGTGTGGCGGACTCCGTTGGATTCGCAAAATTGTTTAAACAATGACGACGTGAATGCCGTTCCACGATCCGATACTATTCGCTCCGGCGCACCAAACCTTTCCACCAGGCCCTCTAGCTTCGCAACTGTCGATCTAGCCTTAACATCTCGTACCGCGTACAATTGTACGAATTTCGTTAAATTACAAATCGCTGCTAGAATATATATTTGTTCTTACGAGTCGAGGAAATAAAAGGTCCTAAGTGGTCGACGTGTACCACCGCAAACGGTCGTCTACCCGGCGGAATGGGATGTAATTCTCCGCTTTGTTTGCCTACCTTGGCCTTGGACATTATACATTCGACGCAGGACGCTACGTGTCTACGCACATAGCTTTTCATGTTCGGAAAATATAATACATCACGTATTCTCGCTAGAGTGCGGTCTAACCCGAAGTGGCTAGAAAGATCGTGGTTCTTGATCACTACTGCTTTGCGCATGACTCGCGGTACGACGTATAATTCCTTGCCATTCTGTGTCGTATCTTGTTTATACAATAAACCGTTTTTCAGTATGTAATCATGAACCTCGCCTTTCTCCCTTTTAGAACGCTCGCTAGCTGGCGTCTCTAGAATTTTAATTTTTCGAGCCAAGATCTCATCGGTTCGCTGGTACATGAGCAATTCGTTCTCATGAACGCGTACATTAAATACGGTCGCTACAAGTGATTCTTGGTCCGCTGACTCAACCGGCGCGCGCGACAGCGCGTCCACGTGTTGCATACGCTCCCCCTTCCTATGCTGAATATCATAATCGAATTCAGAAACAGCGCTAAGCCACCGAATTATTTGGGAACTTTTTGTTTTTAGCGAATTCACATACACTAGCGCTTGGCAATCGGTGATAACCGTAAATTTAATCCCTATTAACAAAGGCCTAAGGCGCTCCATAGCCCATACTATAGCCAATAATTCTAACTTGCTCGAATGATATGCAGCTTCGACTTCTGAAGTTTTTCTGCTTATCGCATACACTAAATGTAACTCATCTTCAGCGTTAGATTGAAAGAACATGGCTGCGAGACCATCCGCCGACGCGTCCGTGTGTAGTTCGTTTCTAATCGCGTTAGGGTTGTAAATGGCTAGTATTGGTTTCGAGGCTAACTTATTCTTGATGAATCGAAACGCGGTATCTTGACGCGCGCCCCAAATAAATTCCTTATCTTTTTTAAACGTCTCTATAATCGGAGCTACTTCACGCGCAAAGCCAGGGACGAATCTGCGAAAAAAACTCGCCATCCCGTGGAATCTACGGGCCTCATGCACGTTACGCGGAGTAGGGAACTCGGTTATTGCACGGACCTTGCGTTCTCCCGGCCCTATGCCGTTCTCGCTCAATTCTAACCCAACAAAATTTACCTTATCCGCTCCAAAGATACATTTCTTTAAATTCAGGGTTAACCCGGCTTCTTTTAATATTTGAAGTACTTTCTCAATTTTTTGCAAAAGCTCATTCCACGATTGAGCATATATGAGTATATCGTCGAAGAATGTAATAGCTAAATGGTTGCCGTACCGATCAAAAATCTTTTTCATTAATTTGGCAAAATAAAAGGGAGCGTTCATCAAACCAAACGAGGCGCGTTCAAACTGGCCCGTCTCGTCGGGGGTAATGAATGCAGTTTTACGTTTCGCCTCTTCGGTAAGAGGGATTTGAAGATATCCACGCGCCAAATCTAGCGTGGCAAATATGGTTGCTCCCGAAATGCACTCTAGCCCATCATCTATGTTAGGCAACGGAAAATTCATACGCACCGTATTTTTGTTTAACCGTCGATAGTCAACTACAAGCCTAGACGTCCTGTCCCCCTTTGCTACTAACAGACACGGACTCGCGTATTCAGAATCTGTCTCCGTCACCAACCCAGCCTTTTTCCATTCGCGTACAATTTTTCGCATAATTTGTCTCTGCTCGGCGCTTGTTTTGTAAGGCTTACAACATACAGGTTCGCTTCCCGGCTTCTCTTGTATGTCCATCTTAATTAAGTGTGTGCAACCTAGCTCAGAGTCATTCATAGCTGTACAAACGCGGTACTCATTAAGAAGCCTAAGAAGGGAATCTGTTTGTTCTTCACCTATCTCTGGTCCGGTGTGAACCTCGCTCTTTACTATAGGTACTAATCTCGGTTTTAGCCCAGGTAAGTTATCCGTACAAACTATTTCGCTTCGCAAGACTTCGCCCTTCTTAAGTGAAATATCCTTCTCAGACAAGTTCAGTAATGGTAATTGTAGCTCGGAGTCATACTCATCTACCTTCACTTGTACGAATCTAACTGTCGATCGAGGCACGTCTGTTTGGTTTTCTATTTTGAGTTCGACTCTATTTTCGTTACCTGAATCTATTATCGGATTTTCTGAAAACTCAAACTCGTTGCGCGGACTGAACTCTAACCTATCATCTATTCTAAAATAAGTAACATTCGCGTCTTCTGTGAAGTTCCTACCTATTATCGCATCACATGGTAAAACGTCGTCAGAAACTACTCTGAACATAACCTTCTTTACTGTACACGCATCTACACGAACTTTTTCTTCGATCACGCAACTCGACTTGACCTCGTTATTAGTTTTACCGAACCCTACCAACGTGCTCGGCGCCCGAATATACTTATAGTCATGATCAAGAACTAATGACGCCTTGATTAAGCAGTCAGAACTCCCGGGGTCTACGAACGCTTCGATGTTAGTCGCGTTACCGATCGATATACGCTTATAATACTTTACGCCTCCATTGGCGTGGTCGGAATTTAAATAACGCACGGCCGAGTCAGATGTTACTTGCGGTTTCTTACAATCCTTCGCCATATGTCCTGATTCGCGACAATTAAAACATTTGACTTCTCGCTGTACGATACAGTTTCGCGCGAAATGACCTTTTTGATGGCACCGGTAACATTCGCGATCCGATGTAGTTGACACGATGCCGCTGCGTCGCTCCCCGCCGCTGTGTCGCTCCCCGCCGCTCTGGTGCCCACGGCGTTCAGCTCGTTGTGGCTCCACCTTTTCATCCGTCGTGCTCTTACGCCTGTCGACTGCTGGTAGACTGGGCGTATTATGTTTTTGCCCGAAGATATGTTTGCGCGCCGTCTCCAATGTCTCGTGCTCCGTAATGGTTCTCAGAACGTCATCCAAGTCAAAATGGGACTGATTGACAATGGCAGCACTTATGCTGCGTGACCAGAGCCCGACGGCCACTTGCTTCTTGATCTCGTCGAATGGAAGCTTGAGCGCCTTGCACAAACGCACCTTGTCAAAGAAATATTCGGCCGTTTTCTCATCCGGCCGTTGGCTGCGCTTTTGCATGTCCTTCCATCTCTCGGTCAAGGACTTTTCCATGAGAAACGTGTGCGCAAACGCCTTTCTGAAAGATTGCCAGTCAATTATTGTTTCTATATTACCAAGGTACCAATTTCGAGCAGCTTTCGTCAAATGACTTCTGGCTGTCTCGAATGCAACCGCCTCGGTCCATCTATGCAACGTGACGGTGGACTCTAGTTGCTGAAGCCAGATCTTAGCGTTCGCGGCTCCAGAAAGACCATCAAACTCCGCAATGTTATGCGATACGTCGGGTAATACATTAAAGAGTTGGTTACCTGAGTTTCGAGACTCAGTTACCGTTGCCATCAAAGCAGTATTCTGCTGCATAAGATTAGTCATGGCCGCAATTAGTTGTGACATGTCGTTGGACTCCACACATGCAGGTGGTGGAGGAGGGTGTTGCGCATGTGGTGAATGGCTGGACGAGGCGAGCGCTTCTAGCCCACGGAGGTGTTGGTTTCCGTGCCACCCCGTATTGCTCGGTAGCCGACGTTGCGTCGCGCCCGTAGTGTTGGAGACTCGTCCCGCTTGTAGCTGCATAAGCGCGTCGGCCGCTGACTCGTTGCTCATTGTTTCTGCGTTTCGGCTAATCGTCGGCAGATTCGACTTCCCAACTGCCTCTGAATTTGCGCTGTTTTGTCCACTCTCTGGCGGCGCACGTCTTCTTTTTCTTGAATTCGCCGATTCACAGAACGCAACCAACTGTAAACCTTGAAGTTTGCGTTTCCGAAGATTTTCTGTAGATTTCGGTTTCCTAGAAATCGTCCGCTTCTGAACGTCGACTAGCCGACAGGAGTCACAAGCCAATTTTGTTTTCGGACGGCAGGAACTCGACCGTGACGTCGGGTGACGTGTCCGTATTTTCATGAGTCTTTAATGTTAACTATATAGGGCTCGAACCTTACCGCGACGTGTCCGTCGCAAACACTATCACTGGTATGCACATGTCAGCGTTAACGGTTTTTCGTGCGGTTTGAAACGGTATACTCGCCATTTTGATAGTACACAGTTACATAGTTTGTCATAGTTTTTTTTTTGTTGTCTAATAAGGTTAGGCACTCAAACTCACATATGCACCAATTTGACTAGACACTACTCAACACTGCTTGGCACGTTTTTTTGTAGATATCCCACTTCTGAGTTGTTATAACTGTATCTCGCGGGAGAGATGTGTGGACTTTGAATTACTCAAGACTTGTATATATAGTAGAATAGGTTTATTATATAGAAATAGGACAAGTAGTCAGCACATAAAATACTCTCGCTCTCTCGCTTACGAACGTTACTGTTCCTCCTCGTGCACTCACAGGATAATCTCTCGGCGCACACGCCCGGTTCGCTCTCGCTGAGTCACGTCCTCTCTGGACCTCGTCTAAACGCCTTCTGACGCGCGCACTTCCCGCCATTCGACATTTCGCACGTTCCATGTACTACCGCGCCACCGCTCGCCCTCTGGCGTCCCCGTAAGTCCCTCTCTCTCATAACCAGATACACCATATACATGCTGACAGTCAGACACGCACTTCTCACACATCTCACTCATACGTCATACTACTAGGCTTATAACACAACAAAGGAGCAAGTAAAACAAGAAATCATCAACGAAATAAATCTAGAAAAACACAATAACAAAGAAAAGAGACTCAATGATACAGTATACAGAGATTATGGGGAAATCGAAACACTCAAAATCGAAAACCAACTTTTAAAACAACTAAACAACGAACTACAAGACAAGAATAAAATTCTAAATGAACTACTGACTAGCGAAAAGCAGGGCAAAAACAATAATATCAAGACATTTGCAGAAATAACATATAACACAAAACCAAAAAGCAAAAGAGTGCCAAAATTGATAATTAAAAAAACAGACAACAAAGACAACTTAGACTTAGAAATGACAGTTTTACAACATTTAACTGAAGATAAAACTATCCAAACAAAAAGTGTAGCAAGAAAAAAGACAGTGATAATAAATTGCATGAACGAGGAAAATATCAATTAACTTATGAATACTCTAGGAGAAAAACTATCAAACAAATGTAAAATAGAAAAAGAGCAAATAAACAAGCCTAAACTAAAGGTAATAGATATTGATATGGACAATGGTGATGACAACGAGATTGAACTAGACATTAATCAAAGAAACTTCAGTAATATTGAAGACAAATGCAAGTTACTACACGTATACACGAACGAAAGAACAAATAGAAAATGTGCAATTATTGGGGTAACATCTAACATCTATAAACATATCAAAGAAAACAAGAGCAGATTATTTGTCGGGCACCAAAGTTGTAGAGTTTTCGACATTCTAAATACAACTCCGTGCAATAAATATTCGAGATTTGGGCATAGCAGCAAAAAGTGTCAAAATAGTGCTACGTGTAATAAGTGCCCATTTAACCTCAAAGTGCACAAATACATCAAATAAATGTGCAAACTGTGTCTACAGTAATACAAAGTTCAATACCAAATATAATATTAACCACAGTGCAATTGACAGTGAACTTTGTGAAATATTAAAGACAGAAATAATAAAATACATTGAAATGACTGATTACCCGTTACATCCTACCTACCCGAGATTCTTTGGTAAGGTAGAAAGCCTACATTACCAACGGAAGGCATCGATAAGGAGAGCGAGATTTGCAAGTACTGACTCGACAGCATCGCAAATTTCCCGTAATACAGATACAACAACACCATCACAAAACGTGGGGACAAAAACACCAATAAACCAAAATGGATAGCAGTATTAATATGATTGATGATTTACAAAATAATATAATTAATAGAGACTACAATTGTGATGATGTTGGTGAACTAAACAAATGTATCGCTTTAGAAAAGAAAGTAATTTTGAATGTAAATATAAGAGGACTAAATGCTAATTTTAGTAAATTACTTGTTTTCATAAAAAGCCTTATGATAAAGCCATGCATAATTGTTTGCAGTGAAACCCGAAAACTTGTACACCCTGAATCCTTTAACATAACAGGGTACAAAATGTACTATAATAACGGTAATATCAATCAAAATGATGGCCTGGTAGTTTACATAAGTGAATACATTACTGAGACGACGGAAATTATAGATATAAACAACCTCAAAATAATTAATACTCAAATTGCGATAGAAAACAATAGAGAAATAATATTATCTGCCCTATATAGATCTCATGATATATAAAAGACTGAATTCATTTTAAATATAAAAAACTAATAGAGCATAACAAAAAATATAAAAACAACCTGATAATGGGAGATTTTAACTTTGACATTTTAAATCAAGATACACTCAATCAGGAATTTTTACATATACTCTTAGAACATGGTTACTGTCCAGGCTTTTGTAATATTACCAGACCATCTGATAAAACAGGTACCTCAAGAACTTGCATAGACAATATTTTTATTAAACTAAATAAAATAGACTATAAAACATTTACACTCAGTATACCACCAACAGACCATTTCCCACTTTTTATTTCATTAAATAATATAAGAACAACTGAAAATATACATACTATAAATCGCATAAATTACAATAAACTCAGAACAGATGCTTCTACAATAAATTGGAGTGAAGTGACACAAATAAATGATCCGAATATTGCTTTAAATAACCTTATTGATAAAATAAAAATATGTCTAAGCAAAGTTGAATGAAAAACTAACAAAACTAACAACATGAAACCAAAGAAAAATTGGATAACAAAGGTAATTATGGTATCATGTAATACCAAAGAAAAACTATATAAATTATGGAAAAAAGACTCTAGTAATACTAGAAAAAGAGAAGAGTATAAGAAATTTAAAAATATCCTGAATAATATTATAAATAAAGCAAAGGAGTCGTATGATAAAAAACTAATAGAATCCAGCATGAATAATATTAAGAGTATGTGGAATGTGATAAATAAAAAAATTGGTAAAAATTGTAAAAACAAAAATAACATTAACTATATAATAGATAACAATAAGAAAATATCAGATCCTAAAAAAATTGCTGAGCACTTGAATACATTTTTTGGTAACATTAGCAAAACCTAAGTGACAAAATAAGACCCCCGATAAATGAGGAAATTAAACTCCCCACAATGAACTGCAAAAGTATTTTCTTCTAACCAATTTCAACAAACCATCACGAAATCGAAAATATCATCAACAGCATAGAAAACAAAAATGGGGGAGTTGATAATATCAACGCCAAAACATTAAAAACCCTGATAGAACATTTAGTAGACCCACATTTACAACCTCTGTATAGATAAAGCCATATGGCCAGATGCCTTGAAATTAATTGAAGTTATACCTATACATAAATCAAAAAAAAAACTCATTGCCACTAATTAGAGACCTATATCTCTTATTTCGAATCTAGCAAAAGTACTAGAAAAAATAATACACAAAAGAATAATTACTTTTATCAATAAAAGCGACATACTTGCCAAAAATCAATATGGCTTCAGGAAAAATAAAATTACAAAAGATGCGCTAACACTAATATCAAATGTAATATATTAGAAGTTAGATAAGAATACACCAATCGCCATAATTTTCTTGGACCTTGCAAAAGCTTTTGATACTGTAAACCATCAAATACTACTAGACAAACTATACAATTACGGTATTAGAGGAAGTGCACATAATCTAATAAAAAGTTATCTAGGTAATAGACTGCAAAAAGTAAAATTAAATAACACAACTAGTCA
Source organism: Torymus aiolomorphi (assembly GCA_036365515.1). Classification (NCBI taxonomy): domain Eukaryota; kingdom Metazoa; phylum Arthropoda; class Insecta; order Hymenoptera; family Torymidae; genus Torymus; species Torymus aiolomorphi. The sequence continues at coordinate 182,244,281 of CM070875.1, forward strand.
TCTTCAATTCGTCAACGTGGGTGTTCCACAAGGAACTATTCTGGGATCTCTACTCTTCTTACTATATATCAACGACCTACTACTAGAAATCTCTGAAGATAATATACTCGCATACGCAGGTGATACGTAGTCAGCCTTTTTACCAATGTACATGAGGATCTTATTTATAGTTCGATTGAGAAACGATGCCCCCAACTATTTAATAAAATTAATTTAACATGTAATGAATTCATTAACGCTATTACTTTTATTCTAAACAATAACTTTTTTCAATTCAATAATATTTATTATAAACAAATTTTCGGCTCGGCGATGGATAATCCCATCAGTCCCATTCTCGTGGACATAGTTATGCAAGATTTAGAAAACTACGCCCTCTCAAAACTTAGCTTTCGTGCCCCTTTCTATTTCAGATATGTAGATAGATGACATTTTAATCTGTGTACCAAAACAACACATCGATTATACAAAGAACATTTTTAACAGTAATACAATCATTTACAATTCACAATAGAGAAATCAGTTGAAAATAAAATAAATTTTTTAGACTTGCTTATTATAAAAAATACGGATAACATAATTAATACTAATTGGTACAGGAAGCTTACGTTTTCTGTCCGGTTTCTAAATTATAAATCCCACCATCCTGTAGCTACAAAAATAGGCGTTATTTGTAATTTAGTAGATAGAGCTGTAAAATTAGCTGATACACAATACCACAATAACAATGTAAAATTTATTAAGTAATTGCTTGTTAATAACCAATACCCCCCAGAATTCATTGAAAAACATATCAAAAAACGGTTACAACATATCTATCAAGGACATACACCTATACATAATACTAATAGATATAAACGTGTATAATCCTACCGTTTACAAAACAAATAGATAATGAATTTCGAAAAACATTGAATCAACTTTGCATTAGTCCAGTATATAAAACTATTAATAAGTTCAACTACTTGATAAAATTAGGAAAAGATAAATGTAAAAAAACGGAAATTCAAACGCAGTTTATAAGATTAATTGTAATACATGCGACGCGTCCTATGTTGGCTAAACTTCACGCTCCTTGATAACAAGAACTAAAGAACATAATGCTGACTGCCGACATAAACAATTCAAATCTGCTATTTTCTACCATATAAAAGATAATGACCATGTTATAGATTTCAACAATATAAAAATACTAGATAAAGAATGCAAACTTGAAAAACGACTTTTATCTGAAATGTTATTCATAACAGCACAAAAAAATAGCATGAACATACAAACAGATACCGCAAAATTAAAGAGTGAATAAAAATCGTTTATATATAATAGAAAATTTTTGAAATAAGAGGTCAATAAACTCCGTAGTGGGTATGAAAAACCCGCACAGTATCGCTATGTGCGCCTCCCCTCCTACTTCATACTATGATATATAAAGACATGTATAACTGAATTTCGATCATTTCACTGGTAGTAAATGACACTGCCTAAAGTTTATTATGTATATCAATTAGTGTAAGTTTGTAATTCTTGATTAACTATGATTTTAATTTTATAAAATTGTAATTTTTTAATCATTTTTCTTTAATAAATGTTAGTCCTGATGAGGACCACTGTTAAGTAAATACACTTGAGTGTTCACATTTATTCTTTAAACCACCTCGACAGTGCGACCAGTAATTTCAACTACATATTAAAAAACATCGCTGTCAATCCGCTCTACCATCAAATCAGATATTAGAGCAATGACACAATTCAATAACCTACCGAATGAATTAAAAACAATTAACAAACACAGCAGAAAACTAAAATTAAAACAATGGGTAAGAGAAAGCAACTAAAACAACAAAAATAAATTTATAATTTTTAATAGAAAACTAATTATCCTCAGACTAATTGATTGTCGACAAGTATAATTAATATCGCAAAAAGTCAGAATTTAAATTATTTTATATGAAAAAAATTTATATTTATAGATAGGAAAAATATATATAAATTGTTAAATAACAGAGTATTAATTGTTAAATATTATTAAATTTAAATATTAATTGTAGACCAATACCAACTAGGCGGGCTGTGCCCCCCTGCGTGTCTCGCTGCGCTCGACACGCCAACCCCCCAGCGCCCAACACACACCTGCTCCTCGCTTCGCTCGTCGCCCCCCCCCCCTCCCTATGTAAAAACTTCGTTTTTACGTAATAGGCACGACCGAAATACTCAGCAGAATCTTACAATTTTGCTATTGTAAAATTTATAATACTTTATTTTCATAATTTTTATCATAATAAAAAAAAAATTGTTTTTTGCAGGCCTAGCTCTTTAGGAATTGATTTTGCATTAAATCTTTTTGAATAGTTTACGGCAAACTACATTTTTAGGTGTGTTTAGCATTAACTGGGGTGGGCAAAATGATAACTTCTGATTAATAAAAAAAATACAAAGGTACATTTTATACAGTTTTAACGAAAGGTGAGCTCTAGTTAAATAGCCGTTCACGCAACACGTTGAATGAATTAACGTTAACTACAGGAGAAAATAATGTTAACGGGTATTCCTATAATTACATAATAATATGTATATATTATATACAAACTCAATTACGAAAAAAAAACTGACGCCGCACACACATATACAAATACGGCGAAAATGAGAGAGAAGAAAGAAAAGGCTCAACTCAACACTAGCGCACTCGGCAACGGCAATCTGGTTATCTGCAGGCTCTTCTTTTCTGCCTTCGCGCGCCTTGACTTATAGCGCCGGCCACTGCGTGCATGAGCGCGCGCGGAATACTATTGCCGCAGCGGGCGCAGCCGTGACGGCTGCGTGCGTACTGCGCTGGGCTCACTACGTGTGTGTTCTGTGATACTGTGATAAACAATCGCATCGCCCGGCACCCGGCGTCTGCTCATTTCCCAGCGATGACAGCGGCTGCTGTATAAGTACGGCCTCCTGGTGGATGTCGTCCCTCTCGTCGTGTTCATCGGATGGAGGTGACTCGTCGGAGACAGCAAGGCAGCGGGATCGATGAGGGAAACAGATTTGGTAAGCTCTTTATCTCGTTTCTAGTCTCTCTGATGGGTGGGCGTACTTTTCTCTTGTTGCAGGTATCTGTAGCAGCGACAGGACTGACAAACTACGGGCATTGCTGCAGTCTGTCTCTTGAGTATGGTAATATTGGTAATATTGTCTGCATCATCTATTTCTTTTTTATTTAATTAAAACTTCTAAGACTTTTACAGACTCTTACTATGGTGACATTTTAAGGGGGTGTCAAACTCAATTCTGCGATTTGACCGACCCATAGGTCGGTAAAGTAGGAAGTACATACTATTCATGAAATATGACACAAGCGCCATCTCTGGAAAATCGTAATAGATTTTAACATAGATGGCGCTACATATTTCAAGAATATTAAACATCTGTAGTATTATTATACTGTAATAATAATACACATCTATCTGTATTTTCTATTGTTCAAATCAGTATTTACGTATTTCGCCTATACGCATTTTTTATTATAAACAATTGTACGTATTTCGCGTATACGTATTTCCTATTATAAATAATGATGCGTATTTTGCATATACGAATTTTTTATTGTTATTAATAGTGCGTATTTCACATATACGCATTTTTATTACAAATAATTGTGCGTATTTTGCCTATACGCATCGTCTTGTATAACAAATTTTGTGTGTATTTCTTTTATAAATAATTATGCGTATTTCGTTTATACGCATTTTTATTACAAATAATTGTGCGTATTTCACCTATACGCATTGTCTTTTATAAAAAATTTTGTGTATTTCTTTTATAAATAATTATGCGTATTTCGCTTATACGCACTTTTCAGTGTTAGTAATCGTGCGCATTTCGCCTATACGCATTTTATAATAAATAATTTTGTGTATTTCGCCTATACACATGTTCTATTATAAAGCCATATGCGTATTTCGCTTATACGCACTTTTCAGTGTTACTAATTGTGCGCATTTCGCCTATACGCATTTTATAATAAATAATTTTGTGTATTTCGCCTATACACACGTTCTATTATAAAGACATGCATATTTCGCCTATACACATGACTTATTATAGTGAGATGCAGGTTAGTCAATTTATTCACGATTGCAACTGCAATCCTAAAAATGGATACCCGTAAAAAAGTGAGCTTGTTCCATAGTACAAAACGAGCAAGACAATTGTGACAGATTATCAACTTACTCGAATCTGCCTTATTTTTCGAAGACTGGTAACTGTTTACCATAGAGAGCAACAAGTGAACGCGGCCGATTATGTACACAGCAGAACAGCGACAGCAGCAAATGAAGGCGTCGCGATATCGTTTATAGTGTGCTTCGTAGGTTTCACAGATCGGATGCGAGGTCTACGCGTTCAAGTTGGCCGATGATGGAGTCTATATGAAGCGCTGCGTAGATGTTTATGTTCAGGTGACGTGGCTGCTAGATTACCAAGTTTAGCTTTTTCAGGCGGCTGATGATTGAGTCCTGGTAGTGCGCTCCGTAGGTTTTGATGCCCAGATGACGGGACGGCTCGATTGCGAGGTCAGCTGTTCCAGGTCGCCGATGATAGAGTGTAGGTGATGCGCTCCGTAGAATTTTGTGTCCAGGTGTCATGACGGCTCGATTGCGAGTTCTAGCTTTTCCAGGCGTCTTATTATGGAGTCTGGGTAGTGCGCTCCGTAGGTTTTTGTGGCCAGGTGACGGGATAGCTCGATTACCAGGTCTAGCTGTTCCAGGCAGCTGATGATGGAGTGTAGCTGATGCGCTCTGTAGATTTTTCCAGGTGTCGGCACAGATCGGATGCGAAGTCTAGGGGTTCAAGGTGGCCGATGGAGTATACATGATGCGCTCCGTAGGTTTTTGTGCCCAGGCGACGGACAGCTTGATTGCGAGTTCTAGCTATTCCAGGTGGAAGATGATAGTAGGTGATAGTAGGTGGCCGATGAGTGTAGGAGATACGCTTCGTAGATATTTGTATGCAGATGTCAGGACGGCTCGATTACGAGTTCTAGCTTTTCCAGGCGTCTTATTATGGAGTTCGGGTAGTGCGCGCTCCGTAGGTTTTTGTGGCCAGGTGACGGGACAGCTCGATTACCAGGTCTAGCTGTTCCAGGCGGCTGATGATGGTGTAGGTGATGCGCTCTGTAGATTTTTGTGTCCAGGTATCGGCACAGATCGGATGTGAGGTCTTCGCGTTCCAGGTGACTGATAATGGAGTCTAGATGATGCGCTCCGTTGGTTTTTGTGACAAGATGCGACTAATTAATTTCGTACTTGAAGAATGTGCCGTACCCCTCACAGAATCCCACCTCTTTACTATAGAAAGCGGCAAGTGAACGCGGCCGATGATATAGCAAAACCGCGATAGCAGCAGCTCAAGACGTCGTGATGTGGTATAGTGGGGATTTTCGCCCTAGGCAAAATAAAGCAGAATTAAAACATGAATAAATTAGTAGCGGAAGAAGCACAGAGAAGCCACGCTCCCGTGAAAGGGAAGGGAATAGTTGCAGGATAGATGCCAGCAATAAAGTAAAGCGTAAACCTTCTTACAGCAAACTACTCACCAGAAAATTTTTCCAAAAATTTCAGAGGTTGCCGATGTCCACATAAAACACATACCTCCACCATCTGATCCCAGTAAAAAGAATCCGGTAACAATAACAGCTCAAGACGTCGTGATGTCGTCTACAGGAGCTCTTCGCCCTAGGCAATATAAAGAAGAATTAAAACATGAATAAATGAGTAGCGGAAGGAGCATAGAGAAGCCACGCTCCTGTGAAAGGAAAGGGAATAGTGGCAGGATAGATACCAACTGTAAAGTAAAGCAGTAATAGTATATTACGTTCCTAGGCCGGGAAGTAGGATATTACATTCGCGTGTAGATTGCCGTCCGAGGCGAAGCCGAGGACGGCAAACACGCGAATATGATATTCTACTTTCCGGCCGAGGTGCGTATACTATTTTTCATCATACCCTGGCTCGAAAGGGTGCCGAAATATGTATGTTTTGCAGCCGGAAATTTGCAGGTTATAGTCACGTCGTATGCTAAAAACATGTGACTGTAATGTGCAACTTCCCGGCCGCAAAACGCGCATGTTTTGGAGCACTTTCGGCCGGGGTATGATGAAAACCTTTTTACAGCAAACTACTCACCAGAAAATATTTCCAAAATCTTCAGAGGTTGCCCATGTCCAGATAAAAAAGATGCCTCCACCACCTGATCCCAATAAAAAAAAAAAAAAAAAAAATCCGGTAACAGCAACAGTTTGAGGCGTCGTGATGTCGTCTACAGGAGCTCTTCGCCCTAGGCAAAATAAAGCAGAATTAAAACATGAATAAATTAGTAGCGGAAGAAGCACAGAGAAGCCACGCTCCCGTGAAAGGGAAGGGAATAGTTGCAGGATAGATGCTAGCTGTAAACTAAACCGGTAAACCTTCTTATAGGAAACTACTCACCGGAAAATTTTTTCAAAAACTTCAGAGGTTGCCGATGTCCATGTAAAAAACATACCCCCCCCCCACGTGGTCCTAATAAAAAAAAATCCGGTAACAGCCACAGCTCAAGACGTCGTGATATCGTCTACAGGAGCTCTTCGTCCTAGACAATATAAAGAAGAATTAAAACATGAATAAATTGGTAGCGGAGAGAGAACAGAGAAGCTACGTTCCTGTCAAAGGACAGAGAAATTTTTTAGTTGACTTTATCTTTTTTAAAGTATACATAATATAATTTAATAAAAAAATGAAAATATGTAACTTTTCAATCTGCCACTTCTAAGGAATACACAAGCAGTGCATCAACTAAATCTGGAAAATTGCATAACTAAATTTTTTTTTCATTAAATTATATACCTACTTACAGAAAGATGAAATCAGCTTAAAAATACATGCGATGCCTGAAATGCATTATAGAAGCGTATTTCTATCATTCTCATACCTTTTTAAATGAAGTAGTAAAACACAGCACCTTACAGTAAATATCAACTACACTGAATAATGAGTTCACCTGCTAAATCTAACTGGTGGCTTTTATATTATAGGAACAGGATTAATTTCTCTTTTCAAGTTGTAAATTCAGCAAATTTAATTAAATGTATTTTCTCTTATGAAATCTGAACTTGGTGGTAGTTGATAATAGGTAAGCCACCTCATTTTTCATTAATTACTACAAATCAAACTGAATTTCACAGGTTAAAATAACTTTTTCACAATTTGTACCTGTTCTTAGATTTATTGCTCAACTATGCAATCTTAATTTAAATATTGGATGCCTTGCATTTTGTGAACATATCTGTTACAGCAGGCCTGACCATAGATTTATAGATCTTTTGACAACACTCACTACACTACACTACACTATAAGGCCAAAATTTAGAACTCGAAAAGAAAAGTGATCTTGTTCCTACGATAAAAAAGCCACTTATCAGATATAGCAGGTGTATTGGCCATTCAATGTAATCGATATTTACTTTCAGATGATGTGTCCGTACTTAATCGAAAAGACTGTAAGAATGATAAAAATCCGCTTCATTAATGCATCGCAGACATCGCATGTATTTTTTAGTTGATTATCTTTCTGAAAATATACATAATATAATTTATAAAAAAATGAAAATATGTAACTTTTCAGTCTGACAATTCTAAGAAATACACAAACAGTGCCTCAACTAAATCCTAAAAATTGCATAACTAAATTTTTTTTTCATTAAATTATTCCTACTTACAGAACGATGAAATCAGCTTTAAACATGCGATGTCTGAAATGCATTATAGAAGCGGATTTCTATGATTCTCATTCTTTTTTAAATTAAGTACTAAAACACAGCACCTCAAAATAAACATCAACAACACTGAATAATGAGTACACCTGTTAAATCTGACAGGTGGGCTCTATATAGGTGCTGCTTTTTCTCGAAGGATAATGAAAACCCTGAAACAAAAAAAATGAAGTTGTAGCAATTATCGAAAGGTAGATTACTGAAAAAACAATTTCTCTAACAACAGGCCACAAAGTCGTTACAGTATATTAAAATAAATACCTACTACAGATCAGGTTCCATGGATAATCTGCAAGAAGATGACGCTGTCAAGCTGCGTGTCTCAGGAAGCCCTTCACTCAAGGTTACCCACTGTGATGCCGTTGTTGAAAATTGTAGTTCCCCATTTGGTGCTATTTAATTAAAATAGCTCCTGTTTTATTGGATGATGAAGAACTGTACTGAGAAAAAAAATTTGGTTTAGTAAATTATGGTGGTTATTTTATATTTGAACACCCTGACAAGTGTAAAAAAAAAAGGAAAATCAGAAAATTTTCTATCAACCTGGTATCTTTTGCCGGGAAAACAAGACAAAAATAGAAATTACGACAAAAATAGAAACGAACCTATGTACAGATACCATAACCATAAACTATATACACGGTGACCCATTTTAATCGCTACACCCGGATTTTTCGGATCCTAAGACAGATAGGAAAAAATGATTCAGACAAAAGTTGTAGGGGACGAAGGGGGCCAAACGATGGTCCTAACAGCTTTGACCTTAAACTTGACCTTCAAGGTTATTTCAAGGTCAAGTGATTTTTTTTAATAGGAACACCTATTTTTGACCCCGGATTCGGAAAGAGCGGGAAATTTTACGTTCAAAATCATATTGAGACATTTTTTTCAAGGTCATTTCAAGGTCATTTCAAGGCCAAATGAAGGTCGAACTCCGAAAAATCCATTTTAAGTCGTTTTTTCCATGAGTCACAGGCTTAAGTGGTTCAAACTGATCGTAGGTTTAATAGGGAAACCCACACACCCAAAACTTTCACATCCTAGTAAACAAATATCAAACTTGCACATCCGAACCCCATGCTCTTCATAGCCTCACATGCTAAACTGTTACACCAGACATCCCCCAGTCCCACACATCTCTACCCCATGTCTGATGTTTGTTTAACGGAAACTTCAAGATCATTAAAGCTTCTGTTGTAAATGTGTCAACCTTACGTTTAGCGCTACCCAGAAACAACGACGTGGACGTAGTAAGGATTGTTTCCTTTGGGGTGCTTGATTAAAGTGAGTCCCCTTGCCTCTCACTGTTCAGGGTGCTTGATTTAAGTGAGTCCCTTCGCCTCTCGCTGATCGGGGTGCTTGATTAAAGTGAGTCCCCTTGCCTCTCACTGTTCAGGGTGCTTGATTTAAGTGAGTCCCTTCGCCTCTCACTTATGTGTTTATCTAACCTCGAAGAAAATGTTCGAAATTACGACCATTTGCTTCCAGGCACATAGTCAAACGCCTTTGGAAGTGGCGAACGGTGTTTAGCAAAGTTTGCCTTGGAATGGTAGCGCATGCTCGACGAATTCTGTCCATCATGTCTACTCTTGTGGTGGGCCTTTCCTCAAAAACGGCATTTTTTAAATACCCCCATAAGTAAAAATCAGGTGATGTAAGATCTGGTGAGCAAGCAGGCCATTCAACCGGACCACCTCGACCAATCCATCTGTTACCATACTGCTCATTCAAAAAAGTCCTGACAATTCGAGCGAAATGTGGTGTTGCGCCGTCCTGCTGGAGCCACATTCTTCGTCGCGTTTCTAAGTCAACATCTTCCATCAATACAGGTAGTTCATCTCTTATTAGCGTTAAGTACGTGTGTTGATTAACATTTTCTTCGAAAAAATAAGGGCCAATCACACATCCATTAATAATCCCACACCATACCATAATACTCCATCGTCTTTGATGGTTTACAGTTCTGACCCAATGAGGATTAACATCAGACCAGTAATGACAATTATGTCTATTCAATTCCCCATCACTTTGAAATTTTGCCTCATCAGAAAAAAGAACAAAATTAAAAAGTCTGCATCATTTTCTATCATTTGTAAAGCCTATTGGCAAAACACAATACGCTGTTGAAAATGAGCAAACTGTAGCTCTTGGACCAGAGTAATATGATACGCATGATATCTAAGCACCTTCATAATTCTTAAAAATGTACTTTTTGGAAGACCGATTTCCCTTTCGATTCGACGAGCGCTTATCTGTGGGTCAAGATGAATTATTGCCAGAATAGTCACAGCCCGATTATCATTTTCATCATATTGATGGCGCCTACGTTGACGAACCATGTGTCCACCACGAGCTCTTTGAGTTAAACGTCTGATAGCCATAGCGTCAGGGTGTCGTCTGTCTGGATAGCGTTCAGCATAAATTCTTGCCGCAGCACGATAATTACTTCGGCTTTCTCCTAAAGCCAACATCATGTCAACGATCTCGTTGGGCAGATAGTCAGCCATTTCAGAGCCAGCTATTAATTACTATTAAATTTGAATAGTGAAATGGTATAAAAAATATTAATAATTATAATATTTGCCCGTATACGGTCGCGACCAAAAAAGAAAAATGTTCCTAAATTATGGTAACTTTATCTGACTAAGTGTATTTGCCAAAAGTACTCCGATTGTCACACTTTTGTAATTGTAAGTTTTATAATAAAGTAATAATCATTAAATTATTTCAAATTTGAACTGCATATAATACTAAAACTTGCTTTTATTTTAAATATTGTGAATTATTGCCGTTCAAACTTGAAAAATACTAATATTGATAATGTAATCATTAAAGGCACATTTACAAATAATTTCTGTTCCGTCAAGATTTTTGTACAAAAAAGAAATGTTGTATCTTTATTCTTTTGAAAGTTATGACTTTTCTTTTTAAACAATGACATTTTTTTACAGCTCATATCTTTAATTTACTCATAACTTTCAAAAGAATAAAGATACAACATTTCTTTTTTGTACAAAAATCTCAATCTCAAAAATCAATATTAACACAGCTGTCATCACATAAGTAGTAACCATGATTTCAAACTTCTTTATATGGGGTTTCTCAATCAATTTCAGATATCCGACTTACCATACAAAAAATTTATTGATGAATAAAGACACTGCTTAAGGTGAGGCTAGCTCAACTAGAAATTTCATACTAAATACATAGTGCAAAAAGAAGCTGTCAAAAGTGAGAAATCTATTTATAAGTGTACATTGCTTCTTGATCTAGATAACTCAAGATAAAAAATTAAGTTCGCACCAAAAAAATTAGTAATCGCACCATGTTATTTTTCACATTTGAATTAAAAAAAATTCAAAAGTGTACAAAATGCCTTCCCAAAAACAATTTTATAAGTTTCTTTATCAGAATGATAATTCTAGAACCCCTATTGAAAGGAGACTTATTTTGTAAACATAACCATACTTTACAAAAACTATATTTTTAGTTTTTTTTCAATTTCATGCACAAAAAGTATTTTGTAAGATTACAAATTAAGACTCCATAATATTCATAAACTATAAAGGAATAAAAAAAAATAAAAAACCTTTTACAGAAGACCTCGTCTCTGAATCCTCATGTTTTCCTATTTACAACATTGCCTAGTGAGTCCTCGACCTCTTCTCCTTGATCTGGTGTCTTCTTTGCACTGTTTTTAATTTCTCCCATAATGCAAGTGCATCCTCTATTTGTGTTACATCGACGACGCAGGTGTTCTGCAGCCTGAAGCACATGCACATACGCTCCTCGTGCAGCCGGCGCTGCTGCTCCAGGAGGGACTCTATTGCAAATCTTTTGAAAGGTTGGTTTTTGATGTACGTCATCCGCGGGGAGAGCGCGTGTCCGCCTGGCAGGACTTACCTCAGTTGCAGCGAGAAGGCGCGGTTGAACGCGCTCGACGGTGCCTGCTGCAGCGCGCCGCTGTGTCTCTCTCTCTCTCTCCTTCTTCGCTGCTACGGGCCTCGCCTCTCTCTCTCTCTCTCTCTCTCTCTCTCTCTCTCTCTCTCTCTCTCTCTCTCTCTCTCTCTCTCTCTCGCTCCTGCGAGTATCGGCCATGATGCTCTCTCTCACTTGCCTCCGTGAGTGAGCATGTATTGCATGGTGTGTGTAAAGTTAGAAATATGTTGAGAGAATGGCAATGTATCTTTTGAACTCAAAAGTCGAAAAGGCGCATGTGCATTTCCAACTAAAACCACCAGATCCTTGCTCAAAGTTTACCAAAATGTCCTCACACAATGCAATACATGCTGAGAGATTGTATATCCAATTTCAGACCTTTTCAATCAGCCAGTTTTGGGTAATAACTTTTTTTCTTGAAAATTTCCTAAAAAACACACAAAAAAGGCATTAACTCAACACTTGCTGAATATTTAGATCTCAAATTCGATATACAATCCCTCAGTATGTATTGCATGGTGTATGTAATGTTAGAAATATGTTGAGAGAATGGCCATGTATCTTTTGGAGTCAAAAGTCGAAAAGGCGCATGTGCATTTCCAACTAAAACCACCAGACCCTTGCTCAAAGTTTACCAAAATTTCCTCACACAATGCAATACATGCTGAGGGATTGTATATCCAATTTTAGACCTTTTCGATCAGCCAGTTTTGGAAAATAACTTTTTTTCTTGAAAATTTCCTAAAAAACACACAAAAAAGGCAATAACTCAACACTTGATAATTATTTAGATCTCAAATTCGATATACAATCCCTCAGCATATATTGCATGGTGTGTGTAAAGTTAGAAATATGTTTAGAGAATGGCAATGTATCTTTTGGACTGAAAAGTCGAAAAGGCGCATGTGCATTTCCAACTAAAACCACCAGACCCTTGCTGAAAGTTTACCAAAATGTCCTCACACAATGCAATACATGCTGAGAGATTGTATATCCAATTTCACACCTTTTTAATCAGCCAGTTTTGGGTAATAACTTTTTTTCTTGAAAACTTCCTAAAAAACACACAAAAAAGGCATTAACTCAACACTTGCTGAATATTTAGATCTCAAATTCGATATACAATCCCTCAGTATGTATTGCATGGTGTATGTAATGTTAGAAATATGTTGAGAGAATGGCAATGTATCTTTTGGAGTCAAAAGTCGAAAAGGCGCATGTGCATTTCCAACTAAAACCACCAGACCCTTGCTCAAAGTTTACCAAAATTTCCTCACACAATGCAATACATGCTGAGGGATTGTATATCCAATTTTAGACCTTTTAGATCAGCCAGTTTTGGGAAATAACCTTTTTTCTTGAAAATTTCCTAAAAAACACACAAAAAAGGCAATAACTCAACACTTGATGATCATTTGGATCTCAAATTCGATATACAATCCCTTAGCATGTATTGCATGGTGTGTTTAAAGTTAGAAATATGTTGCGAGAATGGCAATGTATCTTTTGAACTCAAAAGTCGAAAAGGCGCATGTGCATTTCCAACTAAAACCACCAGATCCTTGCTCAAAGTTTACCAAAATGTCCTCACACAATGCAATACATGCTGAGGGATTGTATATCCAATTTCAAACCTTTTCGATCAGCCAGTTTTGGGAAACAACTTTTTTTCTTCAAAATTTCCTAAAAAACACACAAACAAGGCAATAACACAACACTTGCAGAAAATTTAGATCTCAAATTCGATATACAATCCCTTAGCATGTATTGCATGGTGTACGTAATGTTAGAAATATGTTGAGAGAATGGCAATGTATCTTTTGGAGTCAAAAGTCGAAAAGGCGCATGTGCATTTCCAACTAAAACTACCAGACCCTTCCTCAAAGTTTACCAAAATGTCCTCTCACAATGCAATACATGCTGAGGGATTGTATATCCAATTTGAGTCCTTTTCGAACAGCCAGTTTTGGGAAATAACTTTTTTTCTTGAAAATTTCCTAAAAAAACACACAAAAAAGGCAATAACTCAACACTTGATAATTATTTAGATCTCAAATTCGATATACAATCCCTTAGCATATATTGCATGGTGTGTGTAAAGTTAGAAATATGTTTAGAGAATGGCAATGTATCTTTTGGACTGAAAAGTCGAAAAGGCGCATGTGCATTTCCAACTAAAACCACCAGACCCTTGCTCAAAGTTTACCAAAATGTCCTCACACAATGCAATACATGCTGAGAGATTGTATATCCAATTTCAGACCTTTTCAATCAGCCAGTTTTGGGTAATAACTTTTTTTCTTGAAAATTTCCTAAAAAACACACAAAAAAGGCATTAACACAACACCTGCTGAATATTTAGATCTCAAATTCGATATACAATCCCTCAGTATGTATTGCATGGTGTATGTAATGTTAGAAATATGTTGAGAGAATGGCCATGTATCTTTTGGAGTCAAAAGTCGAAAAGGCGCATGTGCATTTCCAACTAAAACCACCAGACCCTTGCTCAAAGTTTACCAAAATGTCCTCACACAATGCAATACATGCTGAGGGATTGTATATCCAATTTAAGACCTTTTCAATCAGCCAGTGTAGGGGAAATAACTTTTTTTCTTGAAAATTTTCTGAAAAACACACAAAAAAGGCAATAACTCAACACTTGCTGATCGATATTGACTTTGAGGTCATGTTACCGTACTTAATTCATAAGAGTATAAGAATGATAGTAATGCGCTCCAGTAATGCATCTCAGACATCTCATGTATATCTGAGTTGACTTTATCTTTCTGAGAGTACTAGTCTATGTTTTTATTAAACATAATTAAATAATAAAATGAAAATATGTAACTTTTCAGTTTGACAGTTCTAAAAAATAAACAAGCAGTGCCTTATTACTAAATCTGAAAAATTGCATAACTTCATTCTTTTTTTTATTAAATTATACCTACTTACAAAAAGATAAAATCAGCTTAAAAATGATGCCATGCAATGCATTAAGAAGCAGATTTCTATCATTCTTATTCTGTTTTAAATTAAGTTCGAAAACACGTAACCTCAAAGTAAATATCAAATATGTTAAAGGAGACCACAAAGTGGTCCTAGAGTATTAAAATACTTACAGACTAGATCTGGTTCCATGGATAATCTGGAAGATGAAGCTGTCAGATGCATGTATCAGGAAGCCCTTCACTTAAGGTTGCCCACTGTAATGCCACTGTGTAGTTTTTCCAAAGTTGCAGTTCCCAATTTGGTGCTATTTTTTTAAAAGTCTCCTGCTTTATGATGGTCATATTAATAGTCATATCGAGAGTCCATTATAACGTCCAATAGATGCTGAAGAACTGTACTGGGAAAAAAATTTGGTTTAGTAAATAACGGTTGTTATTTTAGATTTGAATACCCTGACACGTGTAGAAAAGAAAAGGGAAAACAAAAATAGAAATTTTTTGGATTCAATATGAAAAATAATTACATTACAGAAAAAAAAAACTAAAGAAATGGATTATCAATAATATCTTTTACAAAATTTTACTTAGAATAAATTATCACACTGTTACCTATGGGTGGGAAAATCTAGCACTATTTCTACAAAATATTTATATGTTAAGATAGGTTGCAAATGTTTGTAGTATCGGACTATGTACAGGTACCATAACCATAAATTACAATACCTACACTTAACTGACTGCTAGCAGCAATATAAACACAGCTGTCAACATATAGCAAGTACTGGTGATTTCAAACTTCTTTATATGGTGTATCCTTCCTTCTTGAGCCCCCTGTTGCTGCTGCTGCAGGTTCACTACCTCTTCTCAGCAGTTATCTCACTTCACTTGCACACAATCACAAGCGTACCTCGTACGTACCCGCTCGCTTGCAGCCGAGAGTCCGAGACACCTTCACCTAACACATGCGTGAATGCGTCTCGCGATAACGGAGCTGCGACCCGTCAAAGTGAGGTTATGGCTGTACAGTACGCGGCGTCCGCCTCGTGGGTGTGCTCTGCACGCGGTGCGAACCAGGGTATAGGTACCGTACCTCGTCGTCGTCGTGGTCGGTGATCAGCTCGCATTGTTGTCACTTCAGCGGGGCTGCGGGGTGCGTCGCGGCTCGACACCCGGCAGTGCTCAGCGTCATGCTGTCATGTACGATAAACATCACACGTATCTAATACATCATACACGAACAATATGACTATGACCATTGCGCGGTAACATGTCCGTAAGAGGCGGTCACTAATGTCTTTTAGACGGTAAATTTTTCGCTTATTAACTTTACTATTTACCGCATGATAACAAAAACTATTTTTTTTTTTAAATATTATGCAAAACCATGAGTGTATTGCCCTCCGTAATCACATTATTAATCATTCTGCAATGTTTCACGTCGATATTTTAAGGCATCTAAGAATGGCATTTGAACGAAATTTTCGTTCAAATGCCATTCTTAAACGCTTCCGAATATTGACTTGGGATTTTGTAGAATGATTAATGATGTTATTACGGAGGGCAATACACTCATTATTTTTCATATATCGTTATATTTTTTTTTTCTACTAAAAACAAGATGGTTTTTGCTCGGTCGGTAAAAATTGAGTTTGACACCCCCTTAATGTTATATTATAAATCTTACGTTATAAAATAGCATTAGCATCAAATTAATTAATATATGCTCAAAATAATTATATGTCTCAATTTTACAATGTTATTTTTCAATGGTTACAATGAATTATATTTGCAAATCACAAGATTTAAGAAAATTACAAAAACATATACAAACGCTTTATAGTAGATTCATATAGAAGAATTTGAATTTGTAATGAAAGTTGAAATTTTAGTTTAATTAAGTCTTTTATCAGTTTTTTCGTTGTTGATTATATCATTCATATTGCCTATTCATATGATCTATTTATTATCCAAATGTGGTTTTTAGGTGATCAACTCTCCCAGCTTGGCTCCCACACTAGTGACTGTGTATATAGTTAATCTGCTGCTTGTGCCTTGGCCGAACCCAGGCTGAGGCTGTCCCCGGCAGTGAAAGGAGTGAAGATCTCCATCAGTCCTTCTCTTCCAGCAGATGGTGTGGGCTATTATTCTAAACAGACTGATGTTCTTGAAGTAGTGCCAACCTGGACCGGCCAGCCCTACTTTGTTACCCCTGCAGTTCTAGCAGTTCATTTAAGAGTGTCAGTACTTCAGAATATGAGGGAATAAGTAATAAGGGAGAAGGGAACAATTTTAAAAGTGCAGTGTGTGTGTTTAGGTGCGCTATGGGTAGGTTTTTACTACTGGATGGATTAGTCAGGTTAATTTATAAGTTTATTTAGGACATAAGAACTCGCCTCAGGGGGTTTGTTGTATTATAATATTTGTTAATATTTACAAAAAGAAACTCTTGATTAACGTATGTACTGTATTTAATATGGATATTGTAACATGGCAAATTGTCATGTACAAAGATTGTAATGTATATACTAGCTGTCTCTGTCAGTCTTATAGTGTGGTAGAAAACAATTAGATAGGTAAGTCTCACTGGGTTGTCTGCGAAATACATAATGACATTAAAATACATCATTATGTATTTTGCAGACTACCTAGTGAGACTTGACTATCTAATGATTTTCTACGATACTGTGACACTGACAGTCAGCTAGTACATTACATTCTTTGTATACGTCAATTTGGCATGTTACAAAATCCATATTAAATATTCAGAACATGCATTACACAAGTTTTTTTTGTAAATATAATATTACTTTAACATATACTTACTTAATATTACGTAATTTTGATTCTTTTTGTTCAACATCAATTGATATTTGATATCTTATTATTATATTTTTATAATTATATGATCTTTTGAATATTTTATTGATTTTTCCAATCTTATTTATAGTTATTGTATTTAATACTTCTGCGTCAAATCAAATTTTGTTAAGTAATAAGCGAAAATTGACTATTTATAAGGTGTATTGAGACGTTAAAATCATGTTTATAGGTTTAAATCAACAGAAATTTATTGTACATGAAAATATTAAATAGGAAAAAGTTTTGTTTTATTATATCTATAACCTTTGTATCTAACGTTTTTGTCTAATGTCAAATTCTTGAACAATAAGCGATAATATTTCATGTATATTTAGGCGGTTAAAATCGTTTTTATAGGTCTAACTCGCCAGGAACTGATTTTATATGAAAATGTTAAATGGGATAAAGTTTTTTTCAAATATTATCTACAACTTTTGTAAAAAGAACATAATATAGTATCAACAATGTTTTAGTTTATTTATTTATTTAATTATTAAACATTAAACGGGCATAAGCCCTTGATACAGAGAATATTTACAAAATATACTAGTGGCATGAGTTTACATAATATTTGCCATTTTGTAAAAAAAATAGATCTTTCGTTGTTTTAATTATGCTTTCAATGTGTTTATCTCATTTAATATTGTAATTAAATGTAATTTTGTATCTTATTATTATATTTTTATAATTATATGATCTTTCGAATGTTATATTGATTTTTCCGATATTATTTAAAGCTATTGCATTTAATAATTCTCTGTTAAATTGAATCATGTTAAATAATAAGCGAAAATTGACTATATAAAGTGCGGCGTTAAAAAATCGTGTTTATAGGTTTAGATAATCAGGATTGATTGTACATGGAAATATTAATTGGGAAAAAGTTTTGTTTCGATGTTATCTATATATCTTTTGTATTTAATATTTTAGTGTAAAGTCAAATCCTTGAACAATAAGCAAAAATCGTCCATTTTATGTATGTTTAGGCGTTAAAAATCTTTTTTTTTTTTTAATTCGTCAGGAATTGATTGTACAAAAAAATATTTAATAGGAAAAAGTTTTTTTTTAATATTATCTATAACTTTTACATTTAACATTTTTAAGTAAAATCAAATCCTGTCAAGTTATAGCCGAAAATCGTCAATTTTTGACATTTTTTGCCGTTTTTCGCAGTTATCTTGGCAAATATTGCTCGTACAAAAAAGTGTCCAACAGAAAACAAGTGTATTTTAATATGTTTTAGCAGATAGGCCTATAGATGTTAGCTTAAAATTAATTTTTCTAAATATTAGGCTTGAAAATCGATTTTTTTAAATGTTTCTTTGTGCTCGCATTTTTGCTTCCTCCTAGAGGAAGCTTTGTGATAGTAAATTTTTGAGTTGTTGTAAAAACATGTTATAATTGTGTTCCGCCGAGGTGTTAGGAATCAAAATACATGGTTTTTAAAAAATGTCTGTATGAATGTGTGTATGTGTGTGTGTGTGTGTGTGTGTGTGTGTGTGTGTGTGTGTGTGTGTGTGTGTGTGTGTGTGTGTGTGTGTGTGTGTGTGTGTGTAAGTCTGGATCTCAGCTTCTACTCGGTCGATTTTGACCGGACAGGTCTCATTTTTTTTGTTTTTTTGCGTGATGGCGGGTCAAAAATCCGTTTTTTGATTGGGACGATGCGTTTTTGTTTTTTTTCAAATTTTCGATTTTCTCAAAACTGTTTTTTGATTTTTTTAATCATAGGATCGAGTTATTCGAATCTGATGGGTAGCGTTCGAAAGAGAATTAAAATACCTATACAGTGCGTCCCAAAACTATAGAAACGCCTAGTTGTCACACGGTATAAGTAGTGGAAGCCTCGCAAATTAATGTGATAATCAGTCAGAACTTTTTTTACATGTTTCAAACATAAAACCCAAACGAAATCAATCGTTTTAAGGTGTTAAAAGCTATAAAAATATTTTTTTTATTCACTTTATTTAAAAAATGAACAGATTATTAACAATTTTGTCGTCCCATAACTATAGAAACACTTTACAAATTCTCTATTAAACCAAGTGATACTTTGTTTTCATTCATAGTTTTTATTAGTTTCTTATAAAATAATACCAATTTAACTACTTTTATGCATAGAATATATTTATTTTCAGAAAGAAGTTGATTTTTTCTTAAATACTAATCAACTACATTTTAACTGTGTATTTATACAATATTTTATAATAAAAACAATATTTTATAATAACAATATTCAAAACAAGCAACGCCGATTCCGAGTACTGCGGCAAAACGTAAACATACGATCAAGTTCGTTGGCTGCGGGAGAGGGTGCGCGGTGAGAGGAGCGGCGCGCGTGGTGCGAAGGGATCCCCTCCCCACGCCCAAAAATCGGTTCTCTGACGAACCTCCTTAACCGTCCTATCGTCGATAATGTAGATACTTTCTTAATCTATGTAGTAGAAATCGTACTGCGTAACGACGAAAGTTTTTTCGAATGAAAAAGTAGTATAATAATTTTCTGTGATAAACTTACAATGCCGAGAGGTAAATATTTAACTGATCACGAAAAAGGACGAAATCAAGCATACCGTGAAACTGGGTTAAGTCTTAGAAAGATATCACAAAATCTTGGTAGATCTGTGAAAGTTATTCATAGTTTTTTAAAAGATCCTGCACTTTATGGTACAAAAAAAAAACAGGTGGACGAAAAACAAAGATTACGCCTCGATTGGAAAGGCAAATTGTTAACATAGCTAGTAATTCCATGATTAGTTTAAATAAAATTAAAAGCCGTTTACCAGTAAGCATTTCCAAATCATCGATACATCGAGTATTGCAACAGTCTACTTTTATCACTAGACAAAAAATGCAGAAAGTTCCAAGATTATTGCCACGACATAAAGAAGCTAGACTAGATTTTGCTAGATTGAACATGACTACAAACTTTGAAATGGTAAATTATTAACGTTTTTGAGTAACGACAAATTGTAATAATTTTTAATTTTCAAGGTGGTATTCTCAGATGAAAAATTTAACCTTGACGGACCAGATGGGGTCCACTCTTACTGGAGAGATTTACGAAAAGAACCACAATACTTCTCCCGCAGAAATTTTGGTGGTGGCAGCTTAATGGTATGGGGAGCATTCAGTTCTCATGGAACATTGCCGTTGGCGTTTCCATCTTGCAAAATGAATTCAGCAGAGTACATTCGTGTGTTAGAAGATAATTTATTACCTTTGATGGACAATAATGAACATTTAGATCTCATTTTTTAGCAAGACAATGCGTCAATACATGGGAGTCGAGAAACTAAAAAATGGTTTACTGATAATAACATTTTAGTTTTGAAGTGGTCTACGTGTTCTCCGGACATGAATCCTATAGAAAATCTTTGGGATATTCTTGTTCATAAAGTGTATGCCGATAATAAACAATATAACTCTTGTGCAAGAGTTGAAAAATGCAGTTCTGCAAGCATGGCGAGAGATTGACGCTGATACCATTAATAAATTAGTCACCAGTATGCAGAACCGTATTTTTGAACTAATTAATAACAACGGTGGACAAACAAAATATTAAAATTAAATTAAAACTCAATTAAACTCTTAAAATGCATATATTTCATACATTAATTTAGTCAAATTTGTATTCTTTTGTAAGGAATTAATGCAAACTAGTATTTTATAAGGAATTAATGAATAAAAATAAAAGTATTACTTGGTTTAATAGAGAATTTGTAAAGTGTTTCTATAGTTATGGGATGGCAACATTGTTAATAATTTGTTCATTTTTTAAATAAAGTGAATAAAAAAATATTTTTATGGCTTTTAACACCTTAAAACGATTGATTTCGTTTGGGTTTTATGTTTGAGACATGTAAAAAAAGTTCTGACTGATTATCATATTAATTTGCGAGACTTACACTACTTATACCGTGTAACAACTAGGTGTTTCTATAGTTTTGGGACGCACTGTATTTTCTAAAAAAAAAAAAAGTTTCTAGCTATCACGGTTCTTTTGTTATTAACAAAAACGTGTTTTTTTTTTTTTAAAGCTTATAACTCCTAAACTTAACGGTCAATTTTTTTGAGAAAAATCATGATATTACAGAATATAAATAGCTATAATCTGTTAAAATTTGAATACATCCTGTAGGCTAAATTTTGAGTAAAAAATTGAAAAATGAAAAAATCAGTTTTGTATGTTCAACGATTACAAGAGTAAAATTGACTTAATGGCTTCAAAATTCCTTTTAGAGGTAGATTTTTTATAGTTCTCGGTCGAGTTCTTTGGGCAAAATGATTGGTCCATAAATTTCAGAGATATTTGAGGTTAAAAACTTTTTGACATTTTTTAAAATCGTAATTTCTCGAGAACGGCTCTATGTATCTGAATGGGGTGGGTGGCATTCGAAAGAGAATTAAAATACCTATATTTTCTAAAAAAAGTTAATTTTTTATCTATCACGGTTCTTTAGTTATCATTAAAAACAAAAACGTGTTTTTTTTTAAAACTCATAACTCAAATGATGTGTAACAAAATGAATTAAAATGTTTAAAAATTATATCTATTATAATCTATTATAATTATGAATTATGCATTATGAATACATTATATTCTGCATTATTATAATTTATTTGTGAGTTATGAACTTTTTAAAAAAACACGTTTTTGTTAATAACAAAAGAACAATGATAGCTATAAATTTCTTTTTTCTTAAAAAATATGAATTATGAAATATAAAAAAAAACACGTTTTTGTTAATAACAAAACAACCGTGATAGCTATTTGTTTTATTATAAAATATAGATATTTTACTTCTATTTCAAATGATAACTTTATTTATCAGCTCAAAATTTATATAAATTTGATATAAATAAATAATAAATAAATAAATAAATTTAAAAATTAACAATTTTTAATATTCATAAATGAATTTAATTATAAGTATGCAATAAATTTTTTAAAAAATTATAAATTTTGTTATTAAAAATTAATTAAAGGAATCAACAAATTACGGTTGAGGAAGCTACGGGCCAATGAATTGGCAGAGGTTTTTTAATTTTTCATCGATCTATCTCAATAGAGAACCAGAACTTAGGTATAATTAGAGGAGTATTTTCCCGCAATCCCGATGGAATCGGTTGAAAATTCATCGAGATAATCTGGAAACTTGATTACATACGGACGTACAGACATACATACATACATCTCAGAAAACGCTTAAAACGCACTCATTCTGAGTGGAAAATAGTTTTTACACATTAAATTTTCATTATTTTAATTCTTACAATTTTCACTCTCGTGAAATTATAAGGCTCTCCCGAGTAGCGGTCGTGCCTAAAAACTGGGAGTGGGCTCTGCTAAATATTCCTAGGAATATTTAAGCAGTAGCAACTCTCATAGCTACTACACAAATTGTAATTACTAACCAAATTAATTCTAGGTTAAGTTAATTTAAGTATGCCGGACAAACGAACAGGAAATTTTCCTCTGCTGGATTACTTGTAATGTAAGATGTATAATAGTTACAAATTGTAATAAGTTATTGTACTTTACTCTGATATTAAATAAAATAAATAAATATTATACGATTTTTTATAGAGAATGAACAACAATTTTTGAAAGAGATATTTATTAATGCTGTATATTTTTGCTACTTAACATTACAATTATTACAATTAATCAATTAGTTCTTAATAGTATGTCATACATCAAGAGAAGCGTAAAGAATGCGAAATCTTATAACATAATACAAATATTATAGTACTTGAATAAAGTTTGTGATTTTTTGGAAGAAATCATATTTTTAAAGTTAACTATCAAACATATGATTATCAATTATTGAATTAAAGAACTGTTGTATCCAAAGTTGACTGTAGCTTCAAGCATTCGATAATATCTTCACTTTCTACTAGTGCAATACTGAAAGATAAGTCATTTTTATTATATTATGAGAAGATGATTATAATTATCAAAGAGGAAATAGTTTTACTTACTTATCATCAATAAACTCTTTAATTTTAGAAGTGTCTTCATTATTTTCACGTAACTTTAGGCGTTTGTTAATGGAAAACAGTGATATTTGAGGATCGGATAAGTAAACTGCTCGGTGAAACACGTCGAGTATAAGACTACTCCTACTGTTTTGACGAGCATAAAGAATACAATTTTTTTCGGCATAGAAAGCTACTGGAAGTGGTAATTTTCGAGTGATTTCGCAACCATGTTTTAAGAGCTTATGCAGAGTTGGGCTCATTCGAGCCCACGAAAACAGCTTGTAATATAAACAATAAGTTTTCCAACAAAACTTTTCGAGTTTTAATTGCCTTTTACTTTTAAATGACAATATCACTTTGTAGATGTTATCAACTAATTTTCCTTTTATATTTAAATCTTAAGTGGATTTTCGAAACATCTTCTAGCTACATTACCTGTATTGGTAGTTTCGTGACCCTGAAGAACTTGATCAACTCTCACGCCAATTTTGTCATAAATGCTTTTTTATACAACCATTTTTCGTTCTTTAAATTGCTCTAGAGATCATAATAGTACACTATGTAACAAGGGACTAAAGGCGCAAATTATTCCCGAGGGTGAGTTCACTGCCCGAGCGACCGTAGCGAAGCGAGCAGTGATAACCCAAGGGAATGATCGACTTTAGTCCCGCGTTACATATATGTAGTACTTTATTCCCACCTCCATTGTGGCTACTTTATAGATTTAAAAATTATTTTGTATTTATGTGTTATAATTTTCTTAGTTTTAGCCAAATTCACCATAAATCTAAAAAGTTAGACTATTTTCTTTTATTCCTACTAATTTACTTTACTCCCGCGTATGAGGGAATAAAGATAAAGAGGGAATCAGACGCGACTTTTGCCCTGCTATTCAGGCTATAAAGTGGCCATTATAGTGGAGATCCGAATAAAATAATATTTTAGTTATTGTGAAAAATCCTGATGAATTAAATGTTTAAATTGATAGATAAAATAATTCTAAAATCGTTTCTTTCATATATTTGATCAAAAAGTAATGTCCTAATGTATTCTAATGTACTTATACAATCAGATACTAGAGAACATTTAAATACTAGAGAATCGAGCTGCATCCACGCATCCAATAGTTTTCGTGATTTGTAAATGGTGATCGAGTTCGAGGTGAAACGCGAAACGGGATACATTATTAGCAATTGCTAAAATTATGTCAAGGATATACGCATTTCGGATTTATTTCTATTTTGGTCAAATTATTCTTTTCTATCCTCTCTTAAAAAAGTGATGGATGAAATCTGTCATCACAATAAGACTATTTTGATTGGTTTTTGTAGACTTATTTGATTGGTCTATACAGAATAAGCGCCAAAATCTAATTTGTTCGAATTTCAGGATTGAATTCTTGAGTTTAAGTATATTTAAAACTGAATAATTGAAACAGTAATAATAATTTTTCTTTTAATTTAATATTACATATTTAATGTGATGATTTATAATTAAAGTTTGTTCTTCAAAGCATTAAGCATTTTTGTTATAATAAATGTGAGTGTAATGTAAGTTACATGTGTCGAAAGAGTCAGTTGTAAAAATCAATGACGTAACTTACATATGGGTCGATGAGTATCGATTGTGCAAAGTTCAAACCTAACCCTTAAGGGGATGCCTTACTCGTACTATTACCGACCGAGCAATTCACACAGTTTCAAGCTGATTAAAAATAAAATACGTCGAATCACAAAAAATCAAGAGAACACTCTTCTGTGTTTTTTAACGTTCTATCATCCAGTCAAAGTTTGGAGTCGAAATATCAAGCCGTTTTTTCAAAAACTTTGAACGAAATTAAATTTCGTTTGTTCAAAGTTTTTGCAGAAATGACTTGATATTTCGACTCCAAACTTTGACTGAATGATAGAACGTTAAAAAACACAGAAGAGTGTTCTCTTGATTTTTTGTGATTCGACGTATTTTATTTTTAATCAGCTTGAAACTGTGTGAATTGCTCGGTCGGTAATGGTAGGACTATGGCATCCCGTTAAACAGTTCACATATGCACGTGCCTTACATCCACGTGGATAATAAGCTGCAAATTTTATAATTGTTGAGAATTATTGTTAAATCCATTGACATCTCAATTCTATTCGAAAAATATTTCGAAAATCATCGTACAAAGGGTAAGTATAATCTTCTATTTATATGCGACTATTATTATTTTTTTTTATTATTAATATGCTTTTCTTTGAATAATATTTGTAACTAACTTTTTTTTAGGTTAAATTCATTATTATTATTCATTAATTTTCTTTTAATATTGTTGTTCACAAAAAGTAAAATTAAGTAACAATAGTTCTTTTATTTATTATATTTGAATTATTTAGTTTTATGTTGAAATGTAAAGAAAATTCTTTTATTGTTTTTCTTCTTTAAATCATAATATTTTGTGTCTAAATAAAATTTTATTTTATTTTGCATGTTTAGATTGTATTGTTCAAAACTGACTTGAATTAGTGAAAATATTGGTCTTACAATGGCTCCTCTACAGTATTCAAAAGATGAAGCTTTTGATGAACTGGTCGATAGAGACCAAACTACGTAAGAGTTCGAATAGATGTTATTAATATAATTTATTATATTCATCTGTCTGTTTTCTAATGTTACTATATTTTATTTTAGTGGACTAATTGGTTACGTAGATGAAATCAATAGAATGCAAGAGGTGGGACAGAAAACAAAATACAAACTGTTCAAGTTTGTCCTTAGCAATAGAAATGTCACAACTGGTAATAAAAGAATAATGTGCCTAATATGGGGAGAACAGCTCATTTCGCATTTTCAAAATGACGTTACTATTCATCGGGTGAGTTTATTTATGTATTTATTTAATCGATCTTATTTCTATAGATTATTTCATTATTATATTCATTACTTATAATATATTTACAGATACTTCACATTGATGGGGCTTATACAAAAGCTGTGCAAATGACTTATTATACAGACAATCAAAATTTAGTACCATTCGAGTTAATCATTCAGAAAAATACTGAGGTTAAGTATTTGGGATACTATAGCAATCTAACTGAACATTCAAAACCTGTACAAAATGTTACGTTTGAAGATATTGGAAAATCAGAAGGATTAGTAGGTAAGTATTTTCATATAAGATTTTTAATACAAATTTTTATAATGAAGTGAAGAACAATGCAATAAAACGTGAAGCATTCAAAATTATTTATTGTCTTGTTTAAAGATTCATATTAATTATATTATTACAACGTAATATTTTTAGTCATTAAACTTAATAATTATACCGCTGATAAATTGATTAAAAATAATTATAAAAATGAATCTTTAAGTATAGGCATAAGTAGTGTAATATAATCTATTTTCAATATTATTTTTCAAAAGTTATGTATTGATAATTAATTTATTTCTTTTAAAATGTTTACAGCTATTTCCGGCTATGAGAAGACTTCATTTGTCTAAACTACTGACAAGTTCGATAATATGAGTTACGACTGTGGCTCAATAACTGATAAGATTCATGAGGTAATGGTCCAGATATCACATTACATTCCCATCAGCGCACCAAAAGGAACTTATGTGACAGTGACAGGAGAGCTTAAAACCAATGGTAAATATAATATAATATGTACAAAAATATGAATTCAACAATCTTTTTTATGTTTTTCTTATATTTTTTATCTTTATTGTATAATTTTATATTTTTAGCTGGACCGATAACCATTTCATGTAAGGACAACTCATGTGTAGTAGTAAATACAGAAAAACCTCCACTAAATGATGATGAAAATGCTGATCTCATCAATACAGCCATTAAAACTTAAAAATCTCATCTGCTGTGTAGTACTTTTCTTTTTGTATTTTGACATATATTGTTCAAGTCTTATTTCAAAATTGCATCATAATATATTTATGTAATGACTGATGTAAATTAATATATATTTTATTTTTATTACTGTTACGTGAGAGGTTAGAATACCCGCATGTAAGGGCAGAACTCTAAATTATTTTGGACGTCGCCCCAGGACGTCTGTCATTACTTTTCCTATTTTTATCCTAATTCGCCGTAACTCTGAGGAATTAAATAAGTCTGTCCTAACGATTAATAAAGGGGTTAATATAAGGGCTGAGTTTTCCTTTAACTTGTTCGGATACGCTCCCTTGGTTGGTCAATTCTGGTTTTTCGTGTTTATCTTGAGTATGTGTTAGTAACCTAAATCTCGGCGGATCGTACACCTCGATCTTCAGTAGTTTTGCCGATCCATGCTATAATGAATCGACCCAACTACCTACTGCACGAGGGAAAGCCGGGCTAGGGGTTAATAGGTTGATTAAAATTAATGATTAGTTGGTTAATAATAATAATATATATATATATATATATATATATATATATATATATATATATATATATATATAAGCGAATATTTAAGGAGCTTAATTTGAGAGGAGTTTTAGGTTAGAAATCAACACTTGTATGATGTAGTAAACAACTGTAATATTAATAATATGTACAAATTAGCAAAAGCCAAAAATATTACAGTAAACGAATACACTTAAAAACTAACCTGAATCAATACAATTGCCGATAGCAAACCTTTATATACATCCGTACAATAACATTAATGCTAACAGCTCGGAGTCTTATTACATACTAACTCTCGCACAAACGTCAACCAGAGACAAATCCAAGCTTGATAACTCACTAGCTTACATCCCCCCTTTTTAAGACCAAGGGTACACTCCATCGGAATAAGGAACAAGCTTACTAGCATGAAAAATGTTTGACTCATTTTTTCTAAATCTACTATCTAACAAAAACATTACATCAGAAATTTTCTCTTTAATTTTAAAAGGACCTATTCTAATTGGATCTATTTTATCTTTATTCAATTTATTAACACTTTATACATAAACTAAATCTCCTACCTTATAATCTATCTGTTTTACATTCTTATCATAATATTCCTTATTCTGATTATGAATTTCTTTTGATTTCCTAAAAGCTATTTCTCTATTATTTACCAAATTTGTCATATTATTGTCGTTTAATTCATCAGGTAAAAATGAGTAGTTCAATCCTGTCAGCAAATAGTTAGGAGTAAATCCAGTCGAACTGTGAATTGTTGTTATAATCCCTTACACATTCCTCAGCTACCTGAAGCCATGATTTATTTCCATTCTCATAGATTTTACATCTTATTCTGTTTACCAAAGTCTGATTTGTTCTTTCATTTAATCCATTAGAAAACGCACAACCCACTGCTGTAAAAACCAATTTTATCTTCTGTTTCTTTAAATATTGCTTAAACTGCGCTGAATTTATACCAGGATACTGATCCGTTAAAACTAATTTTATACTTCCATCTTTTCCTACTTTCTTAATTAAATTTATAAAATCCTTTGCGACTTGAGTCTTTGAAGTTTTTATGTAAACAAATCTTGTAAAATGATCCACCGCCAAATGTAAATATTTTTTTGTACTCTTATTACCTTTTAAACCTCCTATTGTATCTATAGACACTATTTCAAAAGGTTCCTTTGCTGGACCGAGTTGAGACAAAGGTGCTTTAAAACAACCCATTCTTGATTTATTTTTAATGCAAGTTTCACAAGATCTGCAAATCAATCGTATTTGCTTATACATATTTTTAAAATAGAATTTTTGTCCAAAAGTTAAAATTAACTGTTTTGTGCCTATATGACCCTGATCAACATGTACCTCACTAATAAGAGATTTTCCAAATTCTTCAGTAATCCATATTTTCTCTTTATTATTTAAAATTTTATAAATTATATCATCTTTAATAATACATTTATCATCAACTTTTAACAGTTTCTGATTTTCTTTGATGTCATTCAGTCTCAATAAATTTGAAGTTTTAATCGCAGAATCATTATCTGTATCCTCATGTGCTTCCAAGACCGGATTTCTAGACAAATAATCAGCTTCAATATTATCTTTACCAGGATTATATACAATTTCAAAATCAAATTGTGAAATATAATTCAAAATCTGTAAGAGTTCCACATCATTACTTTTTTTTACATTAAAATTTTTCAGTGGTCTATGGTCCGTAAATACAATAAACTTCTTTCCTATCAAATGATATTGCCAATATAAAATAGCCTCTTTAATGGCTAAACATTCTAAAAAAATAGCTTTCTTCTTTTTCTGAGCGTCTGTCAACTTCCTAGAAAAGAAAAACACCGTTTTAAAGAATTATCTTCCTGTGGCTGCTTCAATATTGCTCCAACTCCTTTAATACTTGCATCAGTGAAAATATATATTGAAGCTTCTGGATCAAAAATTTCCAAAGCAGGAACTGTACATAAATATTCTTTTGTCGATTCAAAACTATTCCTACACTCTTCAGACCAATCGAAAAACACATTCTTCCTCAACAAATTTCTCAAAGGATCCAGTAAAACAACATGATTTGGTATAAACTCCAAATAAAAATTAATCTTACCTAAAAACTGTCTAACTTGTTTTCTTGTTTTAGGTATAGGAAACTTCTTAATAGCCACTAGATTATCATTCATTGGTTTAATCATATTGTTTCCAATTTCGTATCCTAAATATGTTATCCTTTCTTGGGCAAACTGACATTTATTTTTATTCAATTTAAAACCTTGTTCATATAATACTTGCAGTACCCGCTCTACATGATATACATGTTCTTCATAATTCTTAGAAAACACCAATATATCATCTATATAATTTACTTTAAACGCATCCAATTTATTTTTTCTTATCACACCTGCTAAAACTCTTTGAAAAATAGCAGGAGCAGATTTATAACCTTTTGGTAAACATCACCACTGCCAGTGTCCATGATGAGTCACAAAAGCCAACTTATATCTATCCTTTTCACGCACCGGAATCGACCAAAACGCCGAATTCACATCCAATTTTGTAAAAAACTTACAATTTCTGGCACGTACAGTAAGATCATCCATCCTTGGAAAAGGCTGACTTTCCGGCACTACTATTTTGTTGAACTCTTTAAAATCAATACATAAGCGTGATCTTTTTCCTTCTTCTTCTTAAAAGCCATGGTTACAGGAGCTGCATAAGGACTGCTTGACTCCTCTATTAAACCTGCCTTTAACAATTCCTCCACTTGTTTCTCAATTTCTAATTTATCTTGAAAGGAGCATCTATAAGGTTTCTTCGAAATATATCTATTTTCTGTCAGTTTCACTGTGGCTTCATAATCCTTTACCGTTCCTATATCAAACTTTGACTTAGCAAAAATTTTCTCATTTTTTTTATAATATTCTCCATTCTATTAGTACTTATTTCACTAATGCTATTTTTCTTATCCAACTTTTTTCTTTCTTGTTTCTGTGATATAATCAACTTTTCATTCTGACAGAGCTTGAATTTTTTTATTAAGTCTAATCCTAATAGAAATTCACAATCAATTACACCTTCTTTAACAATGAAAAACTGAAAATCCTTTTCTAAATTACAAATTTTGATACTCATTATTAATGGGTTTGAAGTTTGCAACGTTGCGATCCAACGAAAATTCGATTTTCGAAAAACCACTTTTTTCCACATGGATGATATAATGTACTACAAATAATGGAAGAATACATCAAAATTGATTAAAATAAATCAATTCCAAACTACCCCCCACCCCTAACACGGAATTCGTAAGATGACCTAAGAGAAAAAAATTCTCTCTTCGCGGCGTTTGGTATTTCCAAACTTTTTATTGCTGGAATTATTTTCTGAGGATACAAAATACCCGAAAAAAAATTAGGAACCAAATCGACTCCCCGGAACCCCCCAGAAAGCTGATTATATAGGTGTAGTAACTGAAAAAAATTCTCTCTCCGCGGCGTTTGGTATTTCCAAACTTTTTATTGCTGGAATTATTTTCTGAGGATACAAAATACCCGAAAAAAATTAAGAACCAAATCGACTCCCGGAACACCCCCAAAAAGCTGATTATATAGGGGTAGTAACGGAAAAAAATTCTCTCTCCGCGGCGTTTGGTATTTCCAAACTTTTTATTGCTGGAATTATTTTCTGAGGATACAAAATACCCGCAAAAAAATTAGGAACCAAATCGACTCCCGGAACACCCCGAAAAGCTGATTATATAGGGGTAGTAACGGAAAAAAATTCTCTCTCCGCGGCGTTTGGTATTTCCAAACTTTTTATTGCTGGAATTATTTTATGAGTACACAAACTACTCGTAAAAAAATTACGAACCAAATCGACTCCCCGGAAAACCCCCAAACAGCTGATTATATAATCAGATATATAGGGGTCGAGA
The DNA here is from genome assembly GCA_036365515.1 of Torymus aiolomorphi. Classification (NCBI taxonomy): domain Eukaryota; kingdom Metazoa; phylum Arthropoda; class Insecta; order Hymenoptera; family Torymidae; genus Torymus; species Torymus aiolomorphi. Next base: position 182,276,119 of record CM070875.1, read on the forward strand.
CGGAAAAAAAATTCTCACTGCACGGTGTCTGGCATTTCCAAACTTTTTAAAGCTGGAATTACTTTTTGAGCATAAAAACTCCCTGTAAAAAAATTACGAACCAAATCGACTACCCGGAAACCCCCTAAACAGCAGAATATATAATTAGATATATAGGGGTTGTGACCGAAAAAAAATTCTCTCTCAGCGGCGTTTAGCATTTCCAAACTTTTTATTGCTGGAATTATTTTATGAGCACACAAACTACTCGTAAAAAAATTACGAACCAAATCGACTCCCCGGAAAACCCCCAAACAGCTGATTATATAATCAGATATATAGGGGTCGTGACGCAAAAAAAATTCTCACTGCTCGGTGTCTGGCATTTCCAAACTTTTTAAAGCTGGAATTACTTTTTGAGCATAAAAACTCCCTGTAAAAAAATTACGAACCAAATCGACTCCCCGGAAAACCCCCAAACAGCAGAATATATAATTAGATATATAGGGGTTGTGACCGAAAAAAAATTCTCTCTCAGCGGCGTTTAGCATTTCCAAACTTTTTATTGCTGGAATTATTTTATGAGCACACAAACTACTCGTAAAAAAATTACGAACCAAATCGACTCCCCGGAAAACCCCCAAACAGCTGATTATATAATCAGATATATAGGGGTCGTGACGCAAAAAAAATTCTCACTGCTCGGTGTCTGGCATTTCCAAACTTTTTAAAGCTGGAATTACTTTTTGAGCATAAAAACTCCCTGTAAAAAAATTACGAACCAAATCGACTCCCCGGAAAACCCCCAAACAGCTGATTATATAATCAGATATATAGGGATCGTGACGGAAAAAAAATTCTCACTGCTCGGTGTCTGGCATTTCCAAACTTTTTAATGCTGGAATTACTGTTTGAGCATCAGAACTCGCTATAAAAAAATTACGAACCAAATTGACTCCCCGGAAAACCCCCATGGGTTTAAAGTTTGCAACGTTGCGATCCAACGAAAATTCGATTTTCGAAAAACACCTTTTTTCCACATGAATAGCATAATATACTGCAAATAATGGAAGAATACATGAAAATTGATCAAAATAAATCAATTCCAAACTACCCCCCACCCCTAACACGGAATTCGTAAGACAACCTAAGAGAACGAAAATTCCATTTTTCTAAAATCAAATTTCTCAGGGAGAATGACACCAGATATTATAAATAACACAAGAATTCATCAAAAATAATTGATATAAACCGATATCAAATTATCCCCACCCCCAAAACCACCCCAAACGGGTGATTATACAGGGTAAAAATGCAATAAAAAAAAATTCTCCCTCGGCGGCTTTGAGATTTTCCAAACTTTTTATTGTAGAAATTACTTTCTAGGAACACAAGCTACATGTAAAAAAATTAAGAAGAAAATAAACTCCCCGGAACATTTCCAAACGGGCCCAAAAAGTTGATAATACAGCGTATTTGCAGGAAAAAAATTCTCACTCGGCGGCTTTGGGCATTTCCAAACTTTTTATCGCGAACATTACTTTCTAGCAGCACAAGCTACATGTAAAAAAATTAAGAAGAAAATAAACTCCCCGGAACATTTCCAAACGGGCCCAAAAAGTTGATAATACAGCGTATTTGCAGGAAAAAAATTCTCACTCGGCGGCTTTGGGCATTTCCAAACTTTTTAACGCGAACATTACTTTCTAGCAGCACAAGCTACATGTAAAAAAATTAAGAAGAAAATAAACTCCCGGAACATTTCCAAACGGGCCCAAAAGGTGACAAACAGCGTGTTTGTAAGAAAAAAATTCTCCCTCAGCGGCTTTGGGCATTTCCAAACTTTTTATCGTGGAAATTACTTTCTAGCAACACAAGCTACATGTAAAAAAATTAAGAAGAAAATAAACTAACTGCCCGGAACATTTCCAAACGGGCCCAAAAAGTTGATAATACAGCGTATTTGCAGGAAAAAAAATTCTCACTCGGCGGCTTTGGGCATTTCCAAACTTTTTATCGCGAACATTACTTTCTAGCAGCACAAGCTACATGCAAAAAAAAATTAAGAAGAAAATAAACTCCCTGGAACATTTCCAAACGGGCCCAAAAAGGTGACAAACAGCGTGTTTGTAAGAAAAAAAAATTCTCCCTCAGCGGCTTTGGGCATTTCCAAACTTTTTATCGTGGAAATTACTTTCTAACAACACAAGCTACATGTAAAAAATTAAGAAGAAAATAAACTCCCGGAACATTTCCAAACGGGCCCAATAAGTTGATAATACAGCGTATTTGCAGGAAAAAAATTCTCACTCGGCGGCTTTGGGCATTTCCAAACTTTTTTCGCGAACATTACTTTCTAGCAGCACAAGCTACATGTAAAAAAATTAAGAAGAAAATAAACTCCCGGAACATTTCCAAACGGGCCCAGAAAGGTGACAAACAGCGTGTTTGTAAGAAAAAAAAATTCTCCTCAGCGGCTTTGGGCATTTCCAAACTTTTTATCGTGGAAATTACTTTCTAGCGCTACATGTAAAAAAATTAAGAAGAAAATAAACTCCCGGAACATTTCCAAACGGCCCATTTGATAAACAGCGTTTTTCTCATCGGCGGCTTTGGGCATTTCCAAACTTTTTATCGCGAACTTACTTTCTAGCAACACAAGCTACATGTAAAAAAATTAAGAAGAAAATAAACTCCCCGGAACATTTCCAAACGGGCCCAAAAAGTTGATAATACAGCGTAATTGCAGGAAAAAAAATTCTCACTCGGCGGCTTTGGGCATTTCCAAACTTTTTATCGCGAACATTACTTTCTAGCAGCACAAGCTACATGTAAAAAAATTAAGAAGGAAATAAACTCCCCGGAACATTTCCAAACGGGCCCAAAAAGTTGATAATACAGCGTATTTGCATGAAAAAAAATTCTCACTCAGCGGCTTTGTGCATTTCGAAGCTTTTTATCGCGGAACATTACTTTCTAGCAGCACAAGCTACATGTAAAAAAATTAAGAAGAAAATAAACTCCCCGGAACATTTCCAAACGGGCCCAAAAAGGTGACAAACAGCGTGTTTGTAAGAAAAAAAAATTCCTCCTCAGCGGCTTTGGGCATTTCCAAACTTTTTATCGTGGAAATTACTTTCTAGCAACACAAGCTACATGTAAAAAAATTAAGAAGAAAATAAACTCCCCGGAACATTTCCAAACGGGCCCAAAAGTTGATAATACAGCGTATTTGCAGGAAAAAAAATTCTCACTCGGCGGCTTTGGGCATTTCCAAACTTTTTATCGTGGAAATTACTTTCTAGCAACACAAGCTACATGTAAAAAAATTAAGAAGAAAATAAACTCACCGGAACATTTCCAAACGGGCCCAAAAGTTGATAATACAGCGTATTTGCAGGAAAAAAATTCTCACTCGGCGGCTTTGGGCATTTCCAAACTTTTTATCGTGAAATTACTTTCTAGCAACACAAGCTACATGTAAAAAAATTAAGAAGAAAATAAACTCCCGGAACATTTCCAAACGGGCCCAAAAAGGTGACAAACAGCGTGTTTGTAAAAAAAAATTCTCCCTCAGCGGCTTTGGGCATTTCAAACTTTTTATCGTGGAAATTACTTTCTAGCAACACAAGCTACATGTAAAAAAATTAAGAAGAAAATAAACTCCCGGAACATTTCCAAACGGGCCCAAAAAGTTGATAATACAGCGTATTTGCAGGAAAAAAATTCTCACTCGGCGGCTTTGGGCATTTCCAAACTTTTTATCGCGAACATTACTTTCTAGCAGCACAAGCTACATGTAAAAAAATTAAGAAGAAAATAAACTCCCGGAACATTTCCAAACGGGCCCAAAAAGGTGACAAACAGCGTGTTTGTAAGAAAAAAATTCTCCCTCAGCGGCTTTGGGCATTTCCAAACTTTTTATCGTGGAAATTACTTTCTAGCAACACAAGCTACATGTAAAAAATTAAGAAGAAAATAAACTCCCGGAACATTTCCAAACGGGCCCAAAAAGTTGATAATACAGCGTATTTGCAGGAAAAAAATTCTCACTCGGCGGCTTTGGGCATTTCCAAACTTTTTATCGCGAACATTACTTTCTAGCAGCACAAGCTACATGTAAAAAAATTAAGAAGAAAATAAACTCCCGGAACATTTCCAAACGGGCCCAAAAAGGTGACAAACAGCGTGTTTGTAAGAAAAAAAATTCTCCTCAGCGGCTTTGGGCATTTCCAAACTTTTTATCGTGGAAATTACTTTCTAGCAACACAAGCTACATGTAAAAAAATTAAGAAGAAAATAAACTCCCATGTAAAAAATTAAGAAGAAAATAAACTCCCCGGAACATTTCCAAACGAACATTTCCAAACGGGCCCAAAAAAAAGTTGTTTGTAAGAAAAAAAATTCTCCCTCAGATAACAAGCTACATGTAAAAAATTAAGAAGAAAATAAACTCCCCGAACATTTCCAAACGGGCCCAAAAAGGTACAGCGTATTTGCAGGAAAAAAATTCTCACTCAGCGGCTTTGGGCATTTCCAAACTTTTTATCGCGAACATTACTTTCTAGCAGCACAAGCTACATGTAAAAAAATTAAGAAGAAAATAAACTCCCGGAACATTTCCAAACGGGCCCAAAAAGTTGATAATACAGCGTATTTGCAGGAAAAAAAAATTCTCACTCGGCGGCTTTGGGCATTTCCAAACTTTTTATCGCGAACATTACTTTCTAGCAGCACAAGTTACATGTAAAAAAATTAAGAAGAAAATAAACTCCCGGAACATTTCCAAACGGGCCCAAAAAGGTGACAAACAGCGTGTTTGTAAGAAAAAAAATTCTCCTCAGCGGCTTTGGGCATTTCCAAACTTTTTATCGTGGAAATTACTTTCTAGCAACACAAGCTACATGTAAAAAAATTAAGAAGAAAATAAACTCCCGGAACATTTCAGCGTAAACGGCGGCTTTGGGCATTTCCAAACTTTTTATCGCGAACATTACTTTCTAGTAGCACAAGCTACATGTAAAAAAATTAAGAAGAAAATATACTCCCGGAACATTTCCAAACGGGCCCAAAAAGTGACAAACAGCGTGTTTGTAAGAAAAAAAATTCTCCCTCAGCGGCTTTGGGCATTTCCAAACTTTTTATCGTGGAAATTACTTTCTAGCAACACAAGCTACATGTAAAAAAAATTAAGAAGAAAATAAACTCCCCGGAACATTTCCAAACGGGCCCAAAAAGTTGATAATACAGCGTATTTGCAGGAAAAAAAATTCTCACTCGGCGGCTTTGGGCATTTCCAAACTTTTTATCGCGAACATTACTTTCTAGCAGCACAAGCTACATGTAAAAAAATTAAGAAGAAAATAAACTCCCCGGAACATTTCCAAACGGGCCCAAAAAGTTGATAATACAGCGTATTTGCAGGAAAAAAATTCTCACTCGGCGGCTTTGGGCATTTCCAAACTTTTTATCGCGAACATTACTTTCTAGCAGCACAAGTTACATGTAAAAAAATTAAGAAGAAAATAAATTCCCCGGAACATTTCCAAACGGGCCCAAAAAGTTGATAATACAGCGTATTTGCAGGAAAAAAAATTCTCACTCGGCGGCTTTGGGCATTTCCAAACTTTTTATCGCGAAATTACTTTCTAGTTTGTACAAACAGCGTGTTTGTAAAAAAATTAAGAAGTAAACTCCCGAAATTAAGAAGAAAATAAACTCCCGGAACATTTCCAAACTTTTTATCGGGCCTAGCAACAAGCTACATGTAAAAAAATTAAGAAGAAAATAAACTCCCGGAACAAAAGAAAAAAAAATTCTCCTCAGCGGCTTTGGGCATTTCCAAACTTTTTATCGTGGAAATTACTTTCTAGCAACACAAGCTACATGTAAAAAAATTAAGAAGAAAATAAACTCCCCGGAACATTTCCAAACGGGCCCAAAAAGTTGATAATACAGCGTATTTGCAGGAAAAAAATTCTCACTCGGCGGCTTTGGGCATTTCCAAACTTTTTATCGCGAACATTACTTTCTAGTAGCACAAGCTACATGTAAAAAAAATTAAGAAGAAAATAAACTCCCGGAACATTTCCAAACGGGCCCAAAAAGTTGATAATACAGCGTATTTGTAAGAAAAAAAATTCTCACTCAGCGGCTTTGGGCATTTCAAACTTTTTATCGCGTTACTTTCTAGCAGACAAGCTACATGTAAAAAAATTAAGAAGAAAATAAACTCCCCATTTCCAAACGGGCCCAAAAGTTGATAATACAGCGTAATTGGGAAAAAAATTTCCGGCTTTGGGCATTTCCAAACTTTTTATCGTGGAAATTACTTTCTAGCAACACAAGCTACATGTAAAAAAATTAAGAAGAAAATAAACTCCCCGGAACATTTCCAAACGGGCCCAAAAAGTTGATAATACAGCGTATTTGCAGGAAAAAAAATTCTCACTCGGCGGCTTTGGGCATTTCCAAACTTTTTATCGCGAACATTACTTTCTAGCAGCACAAGTTACATGTAAAAAAATTAAGAAGAAAATAAATTTTCCAAACGGGCCCAAAAAGGTGACAAACAGCGTGTTTGTAAGAAAAAAAAATTCTCCCTCAGCGGCTTTGGGCATTTCCAAACTTTTTATCGTGGAAATTACTTTCTAGCAACACAAGCTACATGTAAAAAAATTAAGAAGAAAATAAACTTTGATAATACAGCGTATTTGCAGGAAAAAAATTCTCACTCGGCGGCTTTGGGCATTTCCAAACTTTTTATCGCGAACATTACATTCTAGTAGCACCATGTAAAAAATTAAGAAGAAAATAAACTCCCCGGAACATTTCCAAACGGGCCCAAAAAGGTGACAAACAGCGTGTTTGTAAGAAAAAAAAAATTCTCCCTCAGCGGCTTTGGGCATTTCCAAACTTTTTATCGTGGAAATTACTTTCTAGCAACACAAGCTACATGTAAAAAAAATTAAGAAGAAAATAAACTCCCCGGAACATTTTCAAACGGGCCCAAACTCGGCGGCTTTGACTTTCTAGCAGCACAAGTTACATGTAAAAAATTAAGAAGAAAATAAATTCCCCGGAACACAGCGTGACAAACAGCGTGTAAGAAAAAAAATTCTCCCTCAGCGGCTTTGGGCATTTCCAAACTTTTTATCGTGGAAATTACTTTCCAGCAACACAAGCTACATGTAAAAAAATTAAGAAGAAAATAAACTCCCCGGAACATTTCCAAACGGGCCCAAAAAGGTGACAAACAACGTGTTTGTAAGAAAAAAAATTCTCCCTCAGCGGCTTTGGGCATTTCCAAACTTTTTATCGTGGAAATTACTTTCTAGCAACACAAGCTACATGTAAAAAAATTAAGAAGAAAATAAACTCCCCGGAACATTTCCAAACGGGCCCAAAAAGTTGATAATACAGCGTATTTGCAGGAAAAAAAATTCTCACTCGGCGGCTTTGGGCATTTCCAAACTTTTTATCGTGGAAATTACTTTCTAGCACCACAAGCAACATGTAAAAAAATTAAGAAGAAAATAAACTCCCCGGAACATTTCCAAACGGGCCCAAAAAGTTGATAATACAGCGTATTTGCAGGAAAAAAAATTCTCACTCGGCGGCTTTGGGCATTTCCAAACTTTTTATCGCGAACATTACTTTCTAGCAGCACAAGCTACATGTAAAAAAATTAAGAAGAAAATAAACTCCCCGGAACATTTCCAAACGGGCCCAAAAAGTTGATAATACAGCGTATTTGCAGGAAAAAAATTCTCACTCGGCGGCTTTGGGCATTTCCAAACTTTTTATCGCGAACATTACTTTCTAGCAGCACAAGCTACATGTAAAAAAATTAAGAAGAAAATAAACTCCCGGAACATTTCCAAACGGGCCCAAAAAGGTGACAAACAGCGTGTTTGTAAGAAAAAAAATTCTCCTCAGCGGCTTTGGGCATTTCCAAACTTTTTATCGTGGAAATTACTTTCTAGCAACACAAGCTACATGTAAAAAAATTAAGAAGAAAATAAACTCCCCGGAACATTTCCAAACGGGCCCAAAAAGTTGATAATACAGCGTATTTGCAGGAAAAAAAATTCTCACTCGGCGGCTTTGGGCATTTCCAAACTTTTTATCGCGAACATTACTTTCTAGCAGCACAAGCTACATGTAAAAAAATTAAGAAGAAAATAAACTCCCCGGAACATTTCCAAACGGGCCCAAAAAGTTTATAATACAGCGTATTTGCCGGAAAAAAAATTCTCACTCGGCGGCTTTGGGCATTTCCAAACTTTTTATCGTGGAAATTACTTTCTAGCAACACAAGCTACATGTAAAAAAATGAAGAAGATAATAAACTCCCCGGAAAATTTCCAAACGGGCCCAAAAAGTTGATAATACAGCGTATTTGCAGGAAAAAAAATTCTCACTCGGCGGCTTTGGGCATTTCCAAACTTTTTATCGCGAACATTACTTTCTAGCAGCCCAAGCTACATGTAAAAAAATTAAGAAGAAAATAAACTCCCCGGAACATTTCCAAACGGTCCCAAAAAGGTGACAAACAGCGTGTTTGTAAGAAAAAAAAATTCTCCCTCAGCGGCTTTGGGCATTTCCAAACTTTTTATCGTGGAAATTACTTTCTAGCATTACGAAGCAACACAAGCTACATGTAAAAAAATTAAGAAGAAAATAAATTCCCCGGAACATTTCCAAACGGGCCCAAAAAGTTGATAATACAGCGTATTTGCAGGAAAAAAAATTCTCACTCGGCGGCTTTGGGCATTTCCAAACTTTTTATCGCGAACATTACTTTCTAGCAGCACAAGCTACATGTAAAAAATTAAGAAGAAAATAAACTCCCGGAACATTTCCAAACGGGCCCAAAAGGTGACAAACAGCGTGTTTGTAAGAAAAAAATTCTCCTCAGCGGCTTTGGGCATTTCCAAACTTTTTATCGTGGAAATTACTTTCTAGCAACACAAGCTACATGTAAAAAAATTAAGAAGAAAATAAACTCCCCGGAACATTTCCAAACGGGCCCAAAAAGTTGATAATACAGCGTATTTGCAGGAAAAAAATTCTCCCTCGGCGGCTTTGGGCATTTCCAAATTTTTTATGGTGGAAATTACTTTCTAGAAACACAAGCTATATGTAAAAAAATAAAGAAGAAAATAAACTCCCCGCAACATTTCGAAACGGGCCCAAAATTTGTTTACAGCGTATTTTCAGGAAAAAAAAATTCTCCCTCAGCGGCTTTGGGCATTTCCAAACTTTTTATCGTGGAAATTACTTTCTAGCAACACAAGCTACATGTAAAAATATTAAGAAGAAAATAAACTCCCCGGAACATTTCCAAACGGGCCCAAAAAGTTGATAATACAGCGTATTTGCAGGAAAAAAAATTCTCACTCGGCGGCTTTGGGCATTTCCAAACTTTTTATCACGAACATTACTTTCTAGCAGCACAAGCTACATGTAAAAAAATTAAGAAGAAAATAAACTCCCCGGAACATTTCCAAACGGGCCCAAAAAGGTGACAAACAGCGTGTTTGTAAGAAAAAAAATTCTCCCTCAGCGGCTTTGGGTAGTGCCAAACTTTTTATCGTGGAAATTACGTCCTAACAACACCAGCCACATGTAAAAAAATTAAGAACAAAATAAACTCCCCAGAACATTTGCAAACGGCCCAAAAAGTTGATAATACAGCGTATTTGCAGGAAAAAAATTCTCACTCGGCGGCTTTGGGCATTTCCAAACTTTTTATCGCGAACATTACTTTCTAGCAGCACAAGCTACATGTAAAAAAATTAAGAAGAAAATAAACTCCCGGAACATTTCCAAACGGGCCCAAAAAGGTGACAAACAGCGTGTTTGTAAGAAAAAAAATTCTCCCTCAGCGGCTTTGGGCATTTCCAAACTTTTTATCGTGGAAATTACTTTCTAGCAACACAAGCTACATGTAAAAAAATTAAGAAGAAAATAAACTCCCCGGAACATTTCCAAACGGGCCCAAAAAGTTGATAATACAGCGTATTTGCAGGAAAAAAATTCTCACTCGGCGGCTTTGGGCATTTCCAAACTTTTTATCGCGAACATTACTTTCTAGCAGCACAAGCTACATGTAAAAAAATTAAGAAGAAAATAAACTCCCGGAACATTTCCAAACGGGCCCAAAAAGGTGACAAACAGCGTGTTTGTAAGAAAAAAAATTCTCCCTCAGCGGCTTTGGGCATTTCCAAACTTTTTATCGTGGAAATTACTTTCTAGCAACACAAGCTACATGTAAAAAAAATTAAGAAGAAAATAAACTCCCGGAACATTTCCAAACGGGCCCAAAAAGTTGATAATACAGCGTATTTGCAGGAAAAAATTCTCACTCGGCGGCTTTGGGCATTTCCAAACTTTTTATCGCGAACATTACTTTCTAGCAGCACAAGCTACATGTAAAAAAATTAAGAAGAAAATAAACTCCCCGGAACATTTCCAAACGGGCCCAAAAAGTTTATAATACAGCGTATTTGCAGGAAAAAAAATTCTCACTCGGCGGCTTTGGGCATTTCCAAACTTTTTATCGTGGAAATTACTTTCTAGCAACACAAGCTACATGTAAAAAAATTAAGAAGAAAATAAACTCCCCGGAAAATTTCCAAACGGGCCCAAAAAGTTGATAATACAGCGTATTTGCAGGAAAAAAAATTCTCACTCGGCGGCTTTGGGCATTTCCAAACTTTTTATCGCGAACATTACTTTCTAGCAGCCCAAGCTACATGTAAAAAATTAAGAAGAAAATAAACTCCCGGAACATTTCCAAACGGGCCCAAAAAGGTGACAAACAGCGTGTTTGTAAGAAAAAAAATTCTCCCTCAGCGGCTTTGGGCATTTCCAAACTTTTTATCGTGGAAATTACTTTCTAGCAACACAAGCTACATGTAAAAAATTAAGAAGAAAATAAACTCCCCGGAACATTTCCAAACGGGCCCAAAAATTTGATAATACAGCGTATTTGCAGGAAAAAAAATTCTCACTCGGCGGCTTTGGGCATTTCCAAACTTTTTATCGCAAACATTACTTTCTAGCAGCACAAGCTACATGTAAAAAAATTAAGAAGAAAATAAACTCCCCGGAACATTTCCAAACGGGCCCAAAAAGGTGACAAACAGCGTGTTTGTAAGAAAAAAAATTCTCCCTCAGCGGCTTTGGGCATTTCCAAACTTTTTATCGTGGAAATTACTTTCTAGCAACACAAGCTACATGTAAAAAAATTAAGAAGAAAATAAACTCCCGGAACATTTCCAAACGGGCCCAAAAAGTTGATAATACAGCGTATTTGCAGGAAAAAAATTCTCACTCGGCGGGTTTGGGCATTTCCAAACTTTTTATCGTGGAAATTACTTTCTAGCAACACAAGCTACATGTAAAAAAATTAAGAAGAAAATAAACTCCCCGGAACATTTCCAAACGGGCCCAAAAAGTTGATAATACAGCGTATTTGCAGGAAAAAAATTCTCACTCGGCGGCTTTGGGCATTTCCAAACTTTTTATCGCGAACATTACTTTCTAGCAGCCCAAGCTACATGTAAAAAAATTAAGAAGAAAATAAACTCCCCGGAACATTTCCAAACGGTCCCAAAAAGGTGACAAACAGCGTGTTTGTAAGAAAAAAAAATTCTCCCTCAGCGGCTTTGGGCATTTCCAAACTTTTTATCGTGGAAATTACTTTCTAGCATTACGAAGCAACACAAGCTACATGTAAAAAAATTAAGAAGAAAATAAACTCCCCGGAACATTTCCAAACGGGCCCAAAAAGTTGATAATACAGCGTATTTGCAGGAAAAAAAATTCTCACTCGGCGGCTTTGGGCATTTCCAAACTTTTTATCGCGAACATTACTTTCTAGCAGCACAAGCTACATGTAAAAAAATTAAGAAGAAAACAAACTCCCCGGAACATTTCCAAACGGGCCCAAAAAGGTGACAAACAGCGTGTTTGTAAGAAAAAAAAATTCTCCCTCAGCGGCTTTGGGCATTTCCAAACTTTTTATCGTGGAAATTACTTTCTAGCAACACAAGCTACATGTAAAAAAATTAAGAAGAAAATAAACTCCCCGGAACATTTCCAAACGGGCCCAAAAAGTTGATAATACAGCGTATTTGCAGGAAAAAAATTCTCCCTCGGCGGCTTTGGGCATTTCCAAATTTTTTATGGTGGAAATTACTTTCTAGAAACACAAGCTATATGTAAAAAAATAAAGAAGAAAATAAACTCCCCGCAACATTTCGAAACGGGCCCAAAATTTGTTTACAGCGTATTTTCAGGAAAAAAAAATTCTCCCTCAGCGGCTTTGGGCATTTCCAAACTTTTTATCGTGGAAATTACTTTCTAGCAACACAAGCTACATGTAAAAAAATTAAGAAGAAAATAAACTCCCGGAACCTTTCCAAACGGGCCCAAAAAGTTGATAATACAGCGTATTTGCAGGAAAAAAAATTCTCACTCGGCGGCTTTGGGCATTTCCAAACTTTTTATCGCGAACATTACTTTCTAGCAGCACAAGCTACATGTAAAACAATTAAGAAGAAAATCGACTCCCCGGAACACCCCCAAGCAGCTGATTATATATTCAGGTATATAGGGGACGTGACCGAAGAAAAATTCTCTCCCAGCGACGTTTGGCATTTCCAAACGTTTTATAGCTGAAATTATTTTATGAGCACACAAACTACTCGTAAAAAAATTATGAATCAAATCGACTACCCGGAAAAACCCCAAACAGCTGATTATATAATCAGATATATAGGGTCGTGACGCAAAAAAATTCTCACTGCTCGGTGTCTGGCATTTCCAAACTTTTTAAAGCTGGAATTACTTTTTGAGCATAAAACTTCCCTGTAAAAAACTTACGAACCAAATCGACTCCGGGCATAACCCCCACACAGCTGATTATATCCTCAGATATATAGGGGTCGTGACGAAAAAAAAATTCTCACTGCTCGGTGTCTGGCATTTCCAAACTTTTTAATGCTGGAATTACTGTTTGAGCATAAGAACTCCCTATAAAAAAATTACGAACCAAATCGACTCCCCGGAAAACCCCCAAACAGCTGATTATATAGGGCTCGTGACGGAAAAAAATTCTCTCTCAGCGGCGTTTTGCATTTCCAAACTTTTTATTGCTGGAATTATTTTATGAGCACACAAACTACTCGTAAAAAAATTACGAACCAAATCGACTCCCCGGAAGAACCCCGAACAGCTGTATATAAATGGGTCGCGACGGAAAAAAAATTCTCTCTCAGCGGCGCTTGTCATTTCCAAACTTGTTATAGCTGAAATTATTTTATGAGCACACAAACTACTCGTAAAAAAATTACGAACCAAATCGACTTCCCGGAAAACCCCCAAACAGCTTATTATATAATCTGATATATAGGGGTTGTGACGGAAAAAAAAATTCTCACTGCTCGGTGTCTTGCATTTCCAAACTTTTTAATGCTGGAATTACTTTTTGAGCATAAGAACTCCCTATAAAAAAATTACGAACCAAATCGACTCCCCGGAAAACCCCCAAACAGCTGATTATATAGGGCTCGTGACGGAAAAAAATTCTCTCTCAGCGGCGTTTTGCATTTCCAAACTTTTTATTGCTGAAATTATTTTATGAGCACACAAAGTACCTGTAAAAAATTACGAACCAAATCGACTTTCTGGAAAACCGCCAAAGTGGCGATTATATAGGGGTCGTGACAAAAAAAAAAAAATCTGATTCCGCGGCGTCTGGCATTTCCAAACTTTTTAAAGCTGGAATTACTTTTTGAGCATAAAAACTCCCTGTAAAAAAATTATGAACCAAATCGACTCAAAATAAAAAAACGGTCAATAATCAGTCATTTTTTATGTTTTTCGTGTCCTCTTTCAATTGATATATTTATTAATATGAACAGGGGCCCACTTACGATCGTTGCACAATTTGTTTAACTTTTTTGTTTGCCAAAAACTTTAATTTGAGCCCTGGTAGGTCGGTGTGCTATGAAAATTTTTTAAGGTGGCTCCAGCGGTCTAGTAGACCTAAAGCTATGAACATTTTTTACAAAAATTCATTTACACATTCGAATCTGAAAACTAATATGACACGAAGCAGAGTTCTGAACATAACGGAAAATATTTTTGTTAGAGAATTTCCAATTTTGCAAAAGTATGTTTTGTGCATTAAAAAAAAAATCAATATCAAATACAAATCTTTTTTGTTTTTCATTCAATTTTAATTTGCAAGGTCTCATTTTCTTCCTTTTTAAATTTCAGGGGAAGTCGCCGATATCAAAATTGAAAAATTTTCAGAACCTGCAAAGTTATATGCATTTGTTTGTAAAATTCAGTGACAAATCTGCAAACAATACAAACAAGATAGGTTAGCGTGCAGGCAAGCGTAGCGCGCTCTGTTTTAGAATCTAGTTCCTATTGTAAAAAGGTGATAGTGATTATTATCGAATTGAAGCTTACAGAGCCAACTTCAGAGCGTTGTCAAAAAATTTCATTTGCGAATTCAGTAGGTAAGATAGGTTCGTGTTCAGGCGCGCGTAGCACGCTCTGCTTTAGAATCTAGTACGGGTAAAAAGTAGGGGTGTACAAGTACTCGGCTTGGCGTGTTTGAACTGTATCGAGCTTTTTCTTCGAACTTGAATCGAGTACATTATACTTCGAACTGCTCGAGTCAGATTGAACTACTCGGACCAACTCGAACTACTCGAATGAAGTCGAGCTACTCGAATTAAGTAGTTCGATCTAGATAGAACCAGCTGGCTCTCTTAGTAACTTATAATATTATATACTTAATTAGCTGAATGTAATTTGTTTTTGGATTTAGCTACTACTTAGCGATAATAATTATAATTATCCTAAGATTACTTATAATTATCTATAATTTTTTATTTATAATTCTTTTATAATTTATTCACTACTATGCACTGGAAGTTGGAAGTGTTCTATAATTTCAAACCACTCGATCAAAGTTCGAACTACTCGAACTATTTCTAACTACTCAATATATCAAGTAAAACATTTGATTCGACTTGAGTTCGTCGAGTTGAGTTTATAGAGCAAATAGTTCGGATCTTCGAGTAGTCGTGCACCCCTAGTAAAAAATTACTGACATTTGTCAATACGTATTGATTAAATTTTCAGGGAAAGGCTAGCATCCTTATCTATACCTATATCATTTCCAAAGATATTCCCTAAGTATTGGTATTTGTTACTCGTAAAGAAAATTATTTTATAAACGTGAGTGTGCAACGAACCTCCACAAGTTTCCTATTTAAAAAATTACTAATACCAATGTGTACCTAAAGTATAATTTTTTTCTGTCAACTGCTTTATATATGCGATGCAACGATGCAAACTTCAGACCCATTTATATATAAAGACAAGAAAAACACGTTTTACTAATTTGCTTACTGTTTTTATGTGATATAATCAATTTTTCTTCAAGATGCAATAGTTTCTTACAAACAAAAAAGTTTTTTTATAACGGACTAATAGTATTTAATTTTAATTTTTATAAAAATGCAGCCTCGCGGAGATAATATTTTTGTTAATAGTAGGCACATCGTATCCAATCACATTTACCGAAAATTTGACAAGAGTTGATAGCCTAAAAAAGTTGGTACAGCGTTTTTTACCATATTCTGGCTGTTTTTTTTATTAACGTTTATAAGTATAAAATTGTCTTGAGTACGCGGAGGAAATATCTAAATTCTGATGCCCCACGAGCGTATCCTTGCATTATAGTGAGTTCTATGTAGTGGAACATGTTACTGGAAGTGGATTATATAAATATTTACTTGACTTATAGTTAGCTAAATATGTGAGAACCATAGATGTATCACAGTACTATAAAAGTTATTTCCTCCTCCTCTCGAAAAAATTAAAAAATTTTTTTAAAGGCACATCTGCAGGACAAAGATTTCTTGTTCCTTAAGCCTTTCTGAATGTCAACAAAATTATTTACTTTGAAATCTAAAATTAAGAATAATTTTGTCTTTTTCTAATCGACGACACCTTATAAATACTGGCATCTACCTATTTGATCTTTGCAAGAATAATTATCTACACTGAAATTATTACTTTAAAAGTTACAGTTTTCTAAGTGATAAACGTTATTACAATTATAACTTCCTATAATAATTTGCTACTAGCGATAATTCAAATAATATCTGAAAATATTAAATATCAATTTTTTTTTAATCATCACATCAGCTTAACGTATTTCTTATAATTTTTAAATAAAAAATTAAATGGGATGACTGATGTTCCTTATTCACTTATTTACTTCAATTACAATATGCATTACGTAAAGCTGATATGATGATTAAAAAATATTGATATTTTATATTTTCAGATATTTATTGAATTATCGCCTGCAACAAATTATTATGGGAAGTTATAATTGTAATAACGATTATTCCTTAGAAAACTGTAACTTTTAAAGTAATAATTTCAGTGTAGATAATTATTCTTGCAAGATCAAAAAGGTACATCCCAGTATTTCTAAGTGTCGTCATTTAGAAAAAGACGAAATTATCTTTAATTTTTAGATTTAAAAGTATATAATTTTTTTCGCATTCAGAAAGGCTTAAAGAACAAGAAAGTTTGTCTAGTAGATGTGCCTTCAAAATTAAATATCTTTTCCAAGTTTCGTCATTTAAAAAAAAAAGTGAAACTTCTTATTAATGCAAAATTGACTTATAAGTTTCGACGAAAAATGATACTATTAAATTGAGCTTGTACATACTTTTTTAACATTCAAAAAACTTTGTCCTGTAGATGTGCCTTCAAAGAAATTTTTTTATTTTTATCGAGACATAAGAGGGAAATAACTTTTATAGTACTGTGACATATCTATGGTTCTCAGATATTTAGCTAAGTCAAGCAAATATTTATATAATCCACTTCCAGTAACATGTTCCACTACATAGAACTTACTATTATGCAAGGATAAGCTCATGGGACATCAGAAGAGGCCTAAATTTAGATATTTCCTCCGTACTGAAGACAATTTTATACTTTTAAACGTTGCTAAAAAAACTGCCAGAATATGGTAAAAAACGCTGTACCAATTTATTTAAGCTATCAACTCTTGTTAAATTTTCGGTAAATTTGATTTTGGATACGGTGTGCCTACTATTAACAAAAATATTATCTCCGCGATGCTGCATGTTTATCAAAATTAAAATTAAATACTATTTATCCGTTATGAAAAAAATTTTTTGTTTTTATAAGTTTCTAAAAATACGTTCTAAAGAGAACGTGATGTCGATGCGCCCCTCGTCGAAGAAATCATAATTTTTTCGTGGCACACATAAAGAGCGGTAAATAGGTAGGAAATATATGTAGAAAAAAGAAGAAATTTATATTTTTTTATAATTTTTTATATAATTTTTTATAATTTGAGGATATTTCCTCGGGTGGGAAGAAGAAGGTTCTATCTCAACGGAGCGCGTGAAAAGGTCCTATCTCAGTAGAGTCCCACCTTCTTACGCGCTCGTCTGGAATAGGACCTTTTCACGCGATTCGCCGAGATAGAATCTTCTCCCCACCCGATGATCACTTTTGTTTTAAAGATTTTTTTCATAACGAATCCTAGGTCAATGAATTTATTTATTCAATATATCGACGACTGAGCGGAACAAGGTCGTATCTATCTCACCGCGTGGATGAAGAACGTCGTATCTCAGCGCGCGGACGAAGAGCGTCGTATCTCACCGCGCGGACGAAGAACATCGTATCTCACCGCGCGAATGAAGAATATCGTATCTCACCGCGCGGACGATGAACGTCGTATCTCGGCGTTCTTGCGACGTACACGGCCAGTATACGGCGAGATACGATGTTTTTTGTCCGCGCGCCGAGATATTTTATCCGCGCGGAGAGATACGACGTTCTTCGTCCGGGCGGTGAGATACGACGTTCTTCGTCCGCGTGGTGAGATACGATGTTCTTTATCCGCGCGCTGAGATACGACGTTCTTCATCTGCGCAGTGAGATATGACGTTCTTCGTCCGCGCGGTGAGATACAACGTTCTTCGTCCGCGCGCTGAAATACAACCTTGTTCCGCGCAGCCGTCGATATATTCACGCGCCAATAACCATGTAAAAATTTGTGAATTTGACTTTTGACATAAACCTTTGTATTTTTAATTTGCAATTTAATAATTACGATTTTTCCCCGTAAATGTTTTCAAATATAATTTTATATATACTTTTCAATAATGTATTTATGCAAAATCAAATATGCACATAGAATGCAATTTTATATTAAAATATATTCATTTAAAAAATTATTTTATGTAATTTATCTATTCTAAAATATGATTTTTCAAATTATTAAAATTTCAACTCCACTAGAGTAATAAATGTGTATAATATAATAACATCATTAAAAATATTACTTATGTCGACTGCAATTTAATATCAACTGATAAGAATTTTTCCATCGGTCTTACAGTCTTACAAATTAAATTAAAATAATTAATATTTATGGCAGTCAGATTGCCCTTGTTTATAATCACCCCCGCAGAATCTGAAATAAAAACTTAATTAAAATCTGGAAAAAACTTTGTTAGCAAAGGACGATCTGACTGCCCACCACCACCACATTGTCCGACGTTTCGAGCCTGCTCCGGCTCCTCCTCAGGGACATCAGGGAGTCCCTGAGGAAGAGCCGGAGCAGGCTCGAAACGTCGGACAATGTGGTGGTGGTGGGCAGTCAGATCGTCCTTTGCTAACAAAGTTTTTTCCAGATTTTAATTAAGTTTTTATTTCAGATTCTGCGGGGGTGATTATAAACAAGGGCAATCTGACTGCCATAAATATTAATTATTTTAATTTAATTTGTAAGACTGTAAGACCGATGGAAAAATTCTTATCAGTTAATATAATAACATTTTTTTATATTATAGACTATAATTAATTATATTTCAGAGGAATATGGTGTTCTGATTACATCAAACAACTGCAAACTGTAAAATCGTTTAGGCTCATCATCCTAGCCCGTATGGATTTTGACTTGAGATTGTCGTTTTAGTTTCTTTGCGTCTAAATAAACCAATTAACGGCTTTTTTGCGCATCGCCGAATTGTTTTTTCGTGTTGTAAATCGTACTTTCGGTTATAGAGTTAAGCGATATTCTAATTATTCTCTAAATAAAAATGTTTTTTAAATTTTATCGCACCGTAAGATAATTGGAAATTTTACTCTTACTGTTGAGGTATTTGATTGTTGATTAACATTTAATCAATAATATATTAGGCCTTAGAGAGTAGGAATATGTATTATGAGAGTTATATATATAGTTTTCAAAAGCGCTTATAATCCGAACGTATACGAGCTCGCAACAATAACAAAGCCGACGAAAGTCGGAGCGCGGCGAAACATAAACACTCGGCCGGTCGAGCGAGCCGCAAGCTATAGGTATAGTTAGAATCTATAGCGGCCGAGCCCAGCAGCGCGAGAGCCGCGGAGAGAGAGAGAGATAGCTAGCTGCCACAGAGACGTAGAGAGCGCAGACAACGGGCAACAGTAGAGCCTGTGCTCGAGGTGCGGCGACGGCGCGGCGCACGCCGGAGAGCCAAGCGCCTACAGTATATATAGTCTAGGAGCTGGGTACCGTCCCATATGCAATATGTCCCCGGATAAAAACAGTTGTTTCTTATAGATTTTGACCCGTACAATCCGAATATCGAGGTTAAAATTCGAAAAAAGTGGTAGAAATTGTTTAAAATGCAATTGTTTAAACAAATAATAATAACTATTTTTTTTCACCCAGAGTATTTTTTTCCTAAAACTTTAGCTCATTTTAAAGAACACGTCTATTTGCAAAATCTCTATAAACTCAAAATTTGAAAAGTTATGAATTTTTGAAATTTGATTTTTACGTTTTTTTTGCAACTTTGATTAATAATAACTTTGAAAAAAATGAACTTTTTTCAAAATGAAAGTTTCCTCTTATTCTTTGAGATAAAAACCACCATATTCATTTGCATTATTTTAAGTTTTCTGTTATTAACTATTTATTTCGTTATTTAACAAAAGCTAATTTTTCGATATTTCCTAGCGCTATTTCAGTATACAGTTGGAGTAATGCGCGCATTCAGGGATTTTCAAAATCATTATATTTGAAAGTTAAACCAATACTTGACAATTGGTGCGATGGCAAATCAATTTGAATGTTTAATAAATAAACAACTTATTGTTTAAACCAACAAAAAATCAATATTTAATTTAAATATAAATACATGAATAAAAATTCATAACTAAGTAAAATATAATATTATTCAAATTTATTTTTACAAGTTTCATTTTTCTGACAAAAACAGAAGGAACAGCATGGAATTGCTACTCGAACACAACAACATGAGTTTTTGATGCATGCTTTACATTGGCAGTTCGGTACAAAATCATCTATAGGTGGTAATAAAATTAAAACTTTTTGTGGAGGACCAATAATAATATTATATTTTACTTAGTTATTCATTTTTATACATGTATTTATATTTTTTATTTTAAATAAAATATTTGTTTTTAATTTAATTATTAATGTTTTATTAATGTATTAATTATTTCGTAACATTACCTTAATTTTATATTTTTGAGTAAACGAACTGTAATATATTATTATGTATTAAAAAGTCATATGTTCATCATTTTTTTTTTTTTTTTTAAACAATAAGTTGTTTATTTAGTAAACATTAAAATTGATTTGCCATCGCACCAATTGTCAAGTATCGGTTTAACTTTCAAATATAATGATTTTGAAAATCCCTGAATGCGCGCTTTACTCCAACTATATACTGAAATAGCCGCTAGGAAATTTTTTGTATTAGATAAAATTAAGCTTGAGAAAAGCACGCAGAAGTTGCAAACAGCAATTGACTGAAGGAGAAGGGAGGCGGGACCTACCGAGTGCGGTTGCAGCGTCGGCGGCATTGTTGTTATGTCAGCGTGCGCGTGGACTGAGTGTCTTTGCCGCTGGCGAGCCGTTTTTCAGTTTCTAGCGATTCTAGCTAGCCCAGGCGCCGTAAAAGTTTTCGCTTCTGTTTCCCTTTCTATACCGGCTGTTGCAATTGAATAAAGTAACCATCGTTTTTTATAGATTTTGATTCGTAAAATCTAAATTTCTAGTTTACAATTTATCAAAATGGCAGGAACCTTGATTTAAATGCATTTGTTTAAACAAAAACGCCATTTAAACAAATAAAAACAATCTTTTGAGATCAGAATAATTTTTTCTTGAAAATTTAGGCAATTTTAAAATTAAAATGTTGCATTCAACATATACGAAAAACCAATATTCAAAGAGTTATAGATTTTTTAAATATTAATCTTCAGTATTTAAGAGATTTTGAATAATAGTCACAAAATTAAACATCAAGTAAAAATTATTACGGTTACTTATCGTTTACCATCTAAAAAGAGATGTGCATGTTTAATATTACTTTGTATCATAAATAATTATTCACATTAATATATGAGTAAATCTCAGGAACTCTTAACTTTTTGGGAATTCCAATGTTTGAGCGCTAAAAAATGAGTTAAAGCTCAAAATGTTTGCCTTTAAAAAAAAAAAAAAAGAAACAATTATAAATAAGGGTAAAGAATCTAGCTACGTACACAAAATTAAAAAAAAAGGTCGACATTCAGTCATTTTTTATGTTGTTCATGTCCCTTTCCAATCAATATATTTATTTAATGGGAACAGGAACACACTTACGATCGTTGCACAATTTGTTTAGCTTTCTTTGTTTGCCAAAACCTTTAATTTGAGCCCTGGTAGGTTGATGTGCTGTGAAAATTAGCCCAAATATAAGATTTTTAATTTTCTAAATTTTTTAAGAAATTTCAGGGGGAAAAAGTTACTGACATTTGTCAATGCGTATTGATTAAATTTTCAAGGGGAAGCCTTTCGATATCTATATCGTGGGCAAAGATACTCCCTAAATATAGGTATTTGTTACTCGTAAAGAAAATTATTTTATAAACGTAAGTTTGCAGCGAACCTTCACAAGTTTCCTATTTAAAAAATTAGTAATGCCAATGTGTAGCTAAAGCATAATTTGTCTGTCAACTGCTTTAGAGAGAGAAGAAAACCAAGTTTTACTAATGTTTTTAATTGACATAATGAACATTTTTTCTACAAGATGCAATAGTTTCTTACAAACATGTATTATTATTATTTAAATAAAATAATTTTCTATTTAAAGCCAAGTTATACTTTTAAAATAGAAATTATCTTTTCAGTCTAAATCTGTGTCTGATTCAAAAACAATTGTTCTTTCTATGAAGACTCGATTCCTACTCTCAGAAAAGTAATTATATTTCTTCGCCCAGGATATTCCGGCATGTTCTTGTTTGTGCACATAAGGATTGTGCACATATTTATTGTGCGCAGATAGCATTGGTACATATCTATATATATAGATATATACCAATGCTAAAGTGTGCACAATTAATATGTGCACAATCCTTATGTGCACAAACAAGAACATGCCGATATTCTAGGGGTGGTTCGAGTAGTTCGAAGATTTCTGCCTATTTTTTTTATAAAACATGAACAAAATTATATAAATGATAGAATTATGTATTAAAATCACCCACGTTTTATAACCACTACATTAATTTAGTAAACTAATAAGGTTTAAAGGCTCCGAAAACATTTATGAACTTCATGCAAACAATGAAGACTATGCACTCAAAATCGAACTTTTTTTCCGACTTTTTACTCGAAAAAAAACTCGTAAAATACATGAGTCAAAAGTTATTGTTAAAAACTTTAAAATGAAATGAAAAGTGTTATATGAGCTTTATAAATGTCCAAACATTGCAATTTCATATGCTTAAGAAATTTTTTTCACCTACATGCTATTTTTTAATGCAAAAAAGAAGAACTAAAAAAATTTCGAACTATTCGGTTACATTCCTACGATATTCCCCTCAATATTCGTAATTAATAGAAGATAATAAAAAAATGTTCCTTTGGAGAATATAATGAATTATGAGTATTTCTGACGAAATTTATTAACTTTTTAATAAATTTAGTCATAATTTATTAATATTTACATTATATGTATCTTAAGTTTTATTAAAAAACAAATGAATCTTATCGATGACAAAGTAAAGAGATATGTAAGTTATTTACGTATTTGAAATTCCGAACGTTCATAATGAATGAGTCTGAAGTTTGCAATGTTGGAGTGCAACGAAATAAAAAAAAAATAATTCATTTTACTTCAAGTTTATACTAAATTATATTAATTTTGCGTGTAGATTTAGTCTTTTATAGTATAAAATAACAAAGGTTTAGATAAAATTTTCATTGCTTAATAACTTAAACAATTGTAAAAAATTATTTCGTTGCATTCCAACGATGCAAACTTCAGACCCATCATAATGAACGAAATATTAATATATAGTTTCTAATTTTGGTTGGAATTCGTCGAAGTGGTTTTATTGGTGACTGCAAGAATGACAAGCGAAGAGATACAGTTATTATCATTTTTTAAATATATTAAGTAGTCAACTTTAGCTAAATCTGAAAATGGCAAAAATCTTTATATATAATCATCTGTTTGGGCGTTTTCCGGGGAGTCGATTTGGTTCGTAATTTTTTTACGAGTAGTTTGTGTGCTCATAAAATAATTTCAGCTATAACAAGTTTGGAAATGACAAGCGCCGCTGAGAGAGAATTTTTTTCCGTCACGACCCCTATATAATCAGCTGTTTGGGGTTTTCCGGGGAGTCGATTTGGTTCGTAATTTTTTACGAGTAGTTTGTGTGCTCATAAAATAATTTCAGCTATAACAAGTTTGGAAATGACAAGCGCCGCTGAGAGAGAATTTTTTTCCATCACGACCCCATATAATCAGCTGTTTGGGGTTTTCCGGGGAGTCGATTTGGTTCGTAATTTTTTACGAGTAGTTTGTGTGCTCATAAAATAATTTCAGCTATAACAAGTTTGGAAATGACAAGCGCCGCTGAGAGAGAATTTTTTTTCCGTCACGACCCCTATATAATCAGCTGTTTGGGGGCTTTCCGGGGAGTCGATTAGGTTCGTAATTTTTTTATAGGGAGTTCTTATGCCCAAAAAGTAATTCCAGCATTAAAAAGTTTGGAAATGCCAGACACCGAGCAGTGAGAATTTTTTCTCCGTCAACACCCCTATATATCTGATTATATAATCAGCTGTTTGGGGATTTTCCGGGGAGTCAATTTGGTTCGTAATTTTTTTACGAGTAGTTTGTGTGCTCATAAAATAATTTCAGCTATAACAAGTTTGGAAATGCCAGACACCGAGCAGTGAGAATTTTTTTTCCGTCACGACCCCTATATATCTGGTTATATAATCAGCTGTTTGGGGGTTTTCCGGGTAGTCGATTTGGTTCATAATTTTTTTACGAGTAGTTTGTGTGCTCATAAAATAATTTCAGCGATAAAAAGTTTGGAAATGCCAAACGTCGCTGAGAGAGAATTTTTCTTCGGTCACGTCCCCTATATACCTGAATATATAATGGGCTGTTTGGGGGTTTTCCGGGGAGTCGATTTGGTTCGTAATTTTTTTACGAGTAGTTTGTGTGCTCATAAAATAATTTCAGCTATAACAAGTTTGGAAATGACAAGCGCCGCTGAGAGAGAATTTTTTTTCCATCACGACCCCTATATAATCAGCTGTTTGGGGGTTTTCCGGGGAGTCGATTTGGTTCGTAATTTTTTTACGAGTAGTTTGTGTGCTCATAAAATAATTTCAGCTATAACAAGTTTGGAAATGACAAGCGCCGCTGAGAGAGAATTTTTTTCCGTCACGACCCCTATATAATCAGCTGTTTGGGGGCTTTCCGGGGAGTCAATTAGGTTCGTAATTTTTTTATAGGGAGTTCTTATGCCCAAAAAGTAATTCCAGCATTAAAAAGTTTGGAAATGCCAGACACCGAGCAGTGAGAATTTTTTCTCCGTCAACACCCCTATATATCTGATTATTTAATCAGCTGTTTGGGGATTTCCCGGGGAGTCAATTTGGTTCGTAATTTTTTTACGAGTAGTTTGTGTGCTCATAAAATAATTTCAGCTATAACAAGTTTGGAAATGCCAGACACCGAGCAGTGAGAATTTTTTTTCCGTCACGACCCCTATATATCTGGTTATATAATCAGCTGTTTGGGGGTTTTCCGGGTAGTCGATTTGGTTCATAATTTTTTTACGAGTAGTTTGTGTGCTCATAAAATAATTTCAGCGATAAAAAGTTTGGAAATGCCAAACGTCGCTGAGAGAGAATTTTTCTTCGGTCACGTCCCCTATATACCTGAATATATAATCGGCTGTTTGGGGGGTTTCCGGGGAGTCGATTTGGTTCGTAATTTTTTTACGAGTAGTTTGTGTGCTCATAAAATAATTCCAGCGATAAAAAGTTTGGAAATGCCAAGCGCCGCCGAGAGAGAATTTTTTTTCCGTCATGTCTCCTATATAATCAGCTGTTTGGGGGTTTTCCGGGGAGTCGATTTGGTTGCTAATTTTTTTAAAGGGAGTTCTTATGCTCAAAAAGTAATTCCAGCATTAAAAAGTTTGGAAATGCCAGACACCGAGCAGTGACATTTTTTTTTCCGTCACGACCCCTATATATCTGACTATGTAATCATCTGTTTGGGGGTTTTCCGGGGAGTCGATTTGGTTCGTAATTTTTTTACGAGTAGTTTGTGTGCTCATAAAATAATTCCAGCAATAAAAAGTTTGGAAATGCTAAACGCCGCTGAGAGAGAATTTTTTTTCGGTCACAACCCCTATATACCTGATTTTATAATCAGCCGTTTAGGGCGTTTCCGGGGAGTCGATTTGTTTCGTAATTTTTTTACAGGGAGTTTTTATGCTCAAAAAGTAATTCCAGCTTTAAAAAGTTTGGAAATGCCAGACACCGAGCAGTGAGAATTTTTTTTCCGTCATGACCCCTATATATCAGATAATATAATCAGCTGTTTAGGGGGCTTCCGGGGAGTCGATTTGGTTAGTAATTTTTTTACGAGTAGTTTGTGTGCTCATAAAATAATTTCAGCGATAAAAAGTTTGGAAATGCCAAGTGCCACTGAGAGAGAATTTTTTTTCCGTCACGACTCCTATATATCAGATTATATAATTGGCTGTTTGGGGGTTTTCCGGGGAGTCGATTTGGTTTGTAATTTTTTTACGAGTAGCTTGTGTGCTCATAAAATAATTCCAGCAATAAAAAGTTTGGAAATGCCAAGCGCCGCTGAGAGAGAATTTTTTTTTCAGTCATGACCCCTATACAATAAGCTGTTTGGGGGTTTTCCGGGGAGTCAATTTGGTTCGTAATTTTTTTATAGCGAGTTCTTATGCTCAAACAGTAATTCCAGCATTAAAAAGTTTGGAAATGCCAGACACCGAGCAGTGAGAATTTTTTTTCCGTCACGACCCCTATATATCTGATTATATAATCAGCTGTTTGGGGGTTTTCCGGGTAGTCGATTTGGTTCATAATTTTTTTACGAGTAGTTTGTGTGCTCATAAAATAATTTCAGCGATAAAAAGTTTGGAAATGCCAAACGTCGCTGAGAGAGAATTTTTCTTCGGTCACGTCCCCTATATACCTGATTTTATAATCAGCCGTTTAGGGCGTTTCCGGGGAGTCTATTTGTTTCGTAATTTTTTTACAGGGAGTTTTTATGCTCAAAAAGTAATTCCAGCTTTAAAAAGTTTGGAAATGCCAGACACCGAGCAGTGAGAATTTTTTTTCCGTCATGACCCCAATATATTTGATAATATAATCAGCTGTTTAGGGGGCTTCCGGGGAGTCGATTTGGTTAGTAATTTTTTTACGAGTAGTTTGTGTGCTCATAAAATAATTTCAGCGATAAAAAGTTTGGAAATGCCAAGTGCCACTGAGAGGGAATTTTTTTTCCGTCACGACTCCTATATATCAGATTATATAATTGGCTGTTTGGGGGTTTTCCGGGGAGTCGATTTGGTTCGTAATTTTTTTACGAGTAGTTTGTGTGCTCATAAAATAATTCCAGCAATAAAAAGTTTGGAAATACCAAGCGCCGCTGAGAGAGAATTTTTTTTCAGTCACGACCCCTATATAATAAGCTGTTTGGGGGTTTTCCGGGGAGTCAATTTGGTTCGTAATTTTTTTATAGCGAGTTCTTATGCTCAAACAGTAATTCCAGCATTAAAAAGTTTGGAAATGCCAGACACCGAGCAGTGAGAATTTTTTTTTCGTCATGACCCCTATATATCAGATTATATAATCAGCTGTTTGGGGGTTTTCCGGGGAGTCGATTTGGTTCGTAATTTTTTTACAGAGAGTTTTTATGCTCAAAAAGTAATTCCAGCTTTAAAAAGTTTGGAAATGCCAGACACCGAGCAGTGAGAATTTTTTTTGCGTCACGACCCCTATATATCTGATTATATAATCAGCTGTTTGGGGTTTTTCCGGGTAGACGATTTGGTTCATAATTTTTTTACGAGTAGTTTGTGTGCTCATAAAATAATTTCAGCTATAAAACGTTTGGAAATGCCAAACGTCGCTGAGAGAGAATTTTTCTTCGGTCACGTCCCCTATATACCTGAATATATAATCAGCTGCTTGGGGGTGTTCCGGGGAGTCGATATTCTTCTTAATTGTTTTACATGTAGCTTGTGCTGCTAGAAAGTAATGTTCGCGATAAAAAGTTTGGAAATGCCCAAAGCCGCCGAGTGAGAATTTTTTTTCCTACAAATACGCTGTATTATCAACTTTTTGGGCCCGTTTGGAAATGTTCCGGGGAGTTTATTTTCTTCTTAATTTTTTTACATGTAGCTTGTGTTGCTAGAAAGTAATTTCCACGATAAAAAGTTTGGAAATGCCCAAAGCCGCTGAGGGAGAATTTTTTTTTCTTACAAACACGCTGTTTGTCACCTTTTTGGGCCCGTTTGGAAATGTTCCGGGGAGTTTATTTTCTTCTTAATTGTTTTACATGTAGCTTGTGTTGCTAGAAAGTAATTTCCACGATAAAAAGTTTGGAAATGCCCAAAGCCGCTGAGGGAGAATTTTTTTTTCTTACAAACACGCTGTTTGTCACCTTTTTGGGCCCGTTTGGAAATGTTCCGGGGAATTTATTTTCTTCTTAATTCTTTTACATGTAACTTGTGCTGCTAGAAAGTAATGTTCGCGATAAAAAGTTTGGAAATGCCCAAAGCCGCCGAGTGAGAATTTTTTTTCCTGCAAATACGCTTTATTATCAACTTTTTGGGCCCGTTTGGAAATGTTCCGGGGAGTTTATTTTCTTCTTAATTTTTTTACATGTAGCTTGTGTTGCTAGAAAGTAATTTCCACGATAAAAAGTTTGGAAATGCCCAAAGCCGCTGAGGGAGAATTTTTTTTTCTTACAATCACGCTGTTTGTCACATTTTGGGCCCGTATGGAAATGTTCCGGGGAGTTTATTTTCTTCTTAATTTTTTTACATGTAGCTTGTGCTGCTAGAAAGTAATGTTCGCGATAAAAAGTTTGGAAATGCCCAAAGCCGCCGAGTGAGAATTTTTTTTCCTGCAAATACGCTGTATTATCAACATTTTGGGCCCGTTTGGAAATGTTCCGCGGAGTTTATTTTCTTCTTAATTTTTTTACATGTAGCTTGTGTTGCTAGAAAGTAATTTCCACGATAAAAAGTTTGGAAATGCCCAAAGCCGCCGAGTGAGAATTTTTTTTTCTGCAAATACGCTGTATTATCAACTTTTTGGGCCCGTTTGGAAATGTTCCGGGGAGTTTATTTTCTTCTTAATTTTTTTACATGTAGCTTGTGCTGCTAGAAAGTAATGTTCGCGATAAAAAGTTTGGAAATGCCCAAAGCCGCCGAGTGAGAATTTTTTTTCCTGCAAATACGCTGTATTATCAACTTTTTGGGCCCGTTTGGAAATGTTCCGCGGAGTTTATTTTCTTCTTAATTTTTTTACATGTAGCTTGTGTTGCTAGAAAGTAATTTCCACGATAAAAAGTTTGGAAATGCCCAAAGCCGCCGAGTGAGAATTTTTTTTTCATACAAACACGCTGTTTGTCACCTTTTTGGGCCCGTTTGGAAATGTTCCGGGGAGTTTATTTTCTTCTTAATTTTTTTACATGTAGCTTGTGCTACTAGAAAGTAATGTTCGCGATAAAAAGTTTGGAAATGCCCAAAGCCGCCGAGTGAGAATTTTTTTTCCTGCAAATACGCTGTATTATCAACTTTTTGGGCCCGTTTGGAAATGTTCCGGGGAGTTTATTTTCTTCTTAATTTTTTTACATGTAGCTTGTGCTGCTAGAAAGTAATGTTCGCGATAAAAAGTTTGGAAATGCCCAAAGCCGCCGAGTGAGAATTTTTTTTCCTGCAAATACGCTGTATTATCAACTTTTTGGGCCCGTTTGGAAATGTTCCGAGGAGTTTATTTTCTTCTTAATTTTTTTACATGTAGCTTGTGTTGCTAGAAAGTAATTTCCACGATAAAAAGTTTGGAAATGCCCAAAGCCGCCGAGTGAGAATTTTTTTACCTGCAAATACGCTGTATTATCAACTTTATGGGCCCGTTTGGAAATGTTCCGGGGAGTTTATTTTCTTCTTAATTTTTTTACATGTAACTTGTGTTGCTAGAAAGTAATTTCCAAGATAAAAAGTTTGGAAATGCCCAAAGCCGCTGAGGGAGAATTTTTTTTTCTTACAAACACGCTGTTTGTCACCTTTTTGGGCCCGTTTGGAAATGTTCCGGGGAGTTTATTTTCTTCTTAATTTTTTTACATGTAGCTTGTGTTGCTAGAAAGTAATTTCCACGATAAAAAGTTTGGAAATGCCCAAAGCCGCTGAGGGAGAATTTTTTTTCTTACAAACACGCTGTTTGTCACCTTTTTGGGCCCGTTTGGAAATGTTCCGGGGAATTTATTTTCTTCTTAATCTTTTACATGTAACTTGTGCTGCTAGAAAGTAATGTTCGCGATAAAAAGTTTGGAAATGCCCAAAGCCGCCGAGTGAGAATTTTTTTCCTGCAAATACGCTGTATTATCAACTTTTTGGGCCCGTTTGGAAATGTTCCGGGAGTTTATTTTCTTCTTAATTTTTTTACATGTAGCTTGTGTTGCTAGAAAGTAATTTCCACGATAAAAGTTTGGAAATGCGCAAAGCCGCTGAGGGAGAATTTTTTTTTTACAAACACGCTGTTTGTCACCTTTTGGGCCCGTTTGGAAATGTTCCGGGAGTTTATTTTCTTCTTAATTTTTTTACATGTAGCTTGTGCTACTAGAAAGTAATGTTCGCGATAAAAAGTTTGGAAATGCCCAAAGCCGCCGAGTGAGAATTTTTTTTCCTGCAAATACGCTGTATTATCAACTTTTTGGGCCCGTTTGGAAATGTTCCGGGGAGTTTATTTTCTTCTTAATTTTTTTACATGTAGCTTGTGTTGCTAGAAAGTAATTTCCACGATAAAAAGTTTGGAAATGCCCAAAGCCGCCGAGTGAGAATTTTTTTTCCTGCAAATACGCTGTATTATCAACTTTTTGGGCCCGTTTGGAAATGTTCCGAGGAGTTTATTTTCTTCTTAATTTTTTTACATGTAGCTTGTGTTGCTAGAAAGTAATTTCCACGATAAAAAGTATGGAAATGCCCAAAGCCGCTGAGGGAGAATTTTTTTTTCTTACAAACACGCTGTTTGTCACCTTTTTGGGCCCGTTTGGAAATGTTCCGGGGAGTTTATTTTCTTCTTAATTTTTTTCCATGTAGCTTGTGCTACTAGAAAGTAATGTTCGCGATAAAAAGTTTGGAAATGCCCAAAGCCGCCGAGTGAGAATTTTTTTTCCTGCAAATACGCTGTATTATCAACTTTTTGGGCCCGTTTGGAAATGTCCGGGGAGTTTATTTTCTTCTTAATTTTTTTACATGTAGCTTGTGTTGTTAGAAAGTAATTTCCACGATAAAAAGTTTGGAAATGCCCAAAGCCGCCGAGTGAGAATTTTTTTCCTGCAAATACGCTGTATTATCAACTTTTTGGGCCCGTTTGGAAATGTTCCGGGAGTTTATTTTCTTCTTAATTTTTTTACATGTAGCTTGTGTTGCTAGAAAGTAATTTCCACGATAAAAAGTTTGGAAATGCCCAAAGCCGCTGAGGGAGAATTTTTTTTCTTACAAACACGCTGTATTATCAACTTTTTGGGCCCGTTTGGAAATGTTCCGGGAGTTTTTTTTCTTCTTAATTTTTTTACATGTAGCTTGTGTTCCTAGAAAGTAATTTCTACAATAAAAAGTTTGGAAAATCTCAAAGCCGCCGAGGGAGAATTTTTTTTTATTGCATTTTTACATCTACCCTGTATAATCACCCGTTTGGGATGGTTTTGGGGGTGGGGATAATTTGATATCGGTTTATATCAATTATTTTTGATGAATTCTTGTGTTATTTACAATATCTGGTGTCATTCTCCCTGAGAAATTTGATTTTAGAAAAATGGAATTTTCGTTCTCTTAGGTTGTCTTACGAATTCCGTGTTAGGGGTGGGGGGAGTTTGGAATTGATTTATTTTTATCAATTTTCATGTATTCTTCCATTATTTGTAGTATATTATGCTATTCATGTGGAAAAAAGGTGTTTTTCGAAAATCGAATTTTCGTTGGATCGCAACGTTGCAAACTTTAAACCCATGGGGGTTTTCCGGGGAGTCAATTTGGTTCGTAATTTTTTTATAGCGAGTTCTTATGCTCAAACAGTAATTCCAGCATTAAAAAGTTTGGAAATGCCAGACACCGAGCAGTGAGAATTTTTTTCCGTCACGACCCCTATATATCTGATTATATAATCAGCTGTTTGGGGTTTTCCGGGGAGTCGATTTGGTTCGTAATTTTTTTACAGGGAGTTTTTATGCTCAAAAAGTAATTCCAGCTTTAAAAAGTTTGGAAATGCCAGACACCGAGCAGTGAGAATTTTTTTGCGTCACGACCCCTATATATCTGATTATATAATCAGCTGTTTGGGGTTTTCCGGGGAGTCGATTTGGTTCGTAATTTTTTACGAGTAGTTTGTGTGCTCATAAAATAATTCCAGCAATAAAAAGTTTGGAAATGCTAAACGCCGCTGAGAGAGAATTTTTTTTCGGTCACAACCCCTATATATCTGATTATATAATCTGCTGTTTAGGGGGTTTCCGGGTAGTCGATTTGGTTCGTAATTTTTTTACAGGGAGTTTTTATGCTCAAAAAGTAATTCCAGCTTTAAAAAGTTTGGAAATGCCAGACACCGTACAGTGAGAATTTTTTTTCCGTCTCGACCCCTATATATCTGATTATATAATCAGCTGTTTGGGGGTTTTCCGGGGAGTCGATTTGGTTCGTAATTTTTTTACGAGTAGTTTGTGTACTCATAAAATAATTCCAGCAATAAGAAGTTTGGAAATACCAAACGCCGCGGAGAGAGAATTTTTTTTCCGTTACTACCCCTATATAATCAGCTTTTCGGGGGTGTTCCGGGGAGTCGATTTGGTTCCTAATTTTTTTGCGGGTATTTTGTATCCTCAGAAAATAATTCCAGCAATAAAAAGTTTGGAAATACCAAACGCCGCGGAGAGAGAATTTTTTTTCCGTTACTACCCCTATATAATCAGCTTTTTGGGGTGTTCCGGGAGTCGATTTGGTTCCTAATTTTTTTCGGGTATTTTGTATCCTCAGAAAATAATTCCAGCAATAAAAAGTTTGGAAATACCAAACGCCGCGGAGAGAGAATTTTTTTCCGTTACTACCCCTATATAATCAGCTTTTTGGGGTGTTCCGGGGAGTCGATTTGGTTCCTAATTTTTTTCGGGTATTTTGTATCCTCAGAAAATAATTCCAGCAATAAAAAGTTTGGAAATACCAAACGCCGCGAAGAGAGAATTTTTTTCTCTTAGGTCATCTTACGAATTCCGTGTTAGGGGTGGGGGGTAGTTTGGAATTGATTTATTTTAATCAATTTTGATGTATTCTTCCATTATTTGTAGTACATTATATCATCCATGTGGAAAAAAGTGGTTTTTCGAAAATCGAATTTTCGTTGGATCGCAACGTTGCAAACTTCAAACCCATCATTATTACAACCCCCTCCGTTTTCGCCATTCCAGTTAAACCTTTAATAGTATCTCTCCCACCTATTATTTGTTTTATATTTCTTTTATCATTCAAAATGTTCTACTAACCAAAGAAACATTGGACCCAGAATCATATAAACCGATTGCTGGACATCCATTTACACAAATCTTAACTTTAATAAGTGGGAGAACTATTCGTTTTTTGCCTCCTCATAACTTGCTACTACTTCCTGTATTTCATTATTATTTGTAATCTTAATATTTTAATTTTTTAATTTTTTAATTTGCCTTTCTTTATTACGGCATACACTTTCTAAATGAAATCTATTTTTAAACCCTACCTTATCACAAATACTACATGGTCTTTTATCACTTAAAATTCTCTTGTCTACATTATCATTTTCAACTCGTTAATCTTACCTAATTGTTTTAATTTTGACATTAAATTTTCTATATTTATAATGGATTTCCTATCTAACTTATTTTGAATAAAATTTGGTAGGCTAATCACAATCATGTTTATTTGTGTGTTTATAGACAAGCTATCATCCACTTCTGCCAATAATCTTCTTTTCTTTAACGCAAATTCTAATAACGAGCCTTTATAAAACTTAAAATTGTAAGCATACGCTATATCTATCCAGGACTGTGAAGAGAAAGTGTCAATAAAAGCATTATTCCATGACTCCCAATTTAACAAAGAGTTCTGCTTTACAAATACTTTATACCAATCTACTGCAGATTTCTCTAAAAACAATCTTAATACTTCAGCATATTTATTTCGGGCTATCCCCACTCTGTCACACTCCTGCACAAATAAATTAATCCAAACACTCGCATTTATATTTTCACCGTTAAACTTTTCAATCACTATGTCCTTTACCAGAGAACTTGTTTTCCTTTTCAATGCTACTGTAGACTCTCTGTTTACCTTTGACTCTTGCACTGTATCAACGAATATAGACGCATATAGAAGCGTACTCCTTAATAAACTTTTGGACAGAGCGTTTGGGTAACACGCCGATTAGTTCTGTTACCCAACCGCGAGGCGGCGCTGATGGCCGCCGAATATATACAGATATACACACGTGTATAAGATGTGAATAATAAATAACTGTTAATTAAGCACAATAAAGATATTATTTTATAAAGAATTATTGTTTTTATTTATATCAAAGGTTTTGCATATAAAATACTAGTCGATTATGTGAAAATAGGTAATATAATGTTTCTGTCTTGATCCGACTATCGCGCGGAAAACGTAGTGTAAAAAAGTGGGAATATCTGCGAGAGGAGCTTTCTGACAGATGATAGGAGTGTTGCAGTTCTAACGGCGCCGTTCAGTTCAAGGGTTTTGTTTTCTTTGAAAGTAGTTAGGTACTGGTTTTTTGAGCCTTTGAGGTAAATAAATCATGGCACCATCACGAGCACGTTGTGCTTATGAAGGATGCACAAACACCAAAGCGAAGAAACCCACTTTGATTTTTCATCGATTTCCAAAGGATGAAGCACGGTTAGATTGTTTTGGTTAAGTTCCCTAGCAAAAAAAAAATAGTGAAGACAATTGAATAAAACTGAAGAAAACAGTTATTTACTGCAGATAACTGCAGAAAAAGGTCGGAATTGAGACAAAGACAACAGCTATCTGTAGTTTTCATCAGTTATTTTCAGCTATTAACTGTTATGTTCAAATTCCAATCGCAAAAAAATTAAAAAAAAATTGTTTTGTTCATTTTTCTCCACTTTTCTTCAAAATTTTCTTCACTTTTAAACAGTTTAAAACTGTTTTCTTCGTTTATTAATAGTTATTATCAGTTTTCTTCAATTATTAACTGTTATGTTCAAGTATCGAATTAAGTTGTATATAGCAAAATTTTCCAATATTTTTATTACATTTATAAACAGTTTTCACCCGTGCATAACTGTTGTCTTCAGTTATTCAGAATAAAACTGTTATTTTCAGTTTTTTTACTGATTTCTTCACTTCTTAAAGTCGCTTGCTTTTCCGAAAACAGAACATAACTGTTGATAACTGAAGAAAACTGTTTATAATTGCAAATAACTGTAATAATGATAAAAACTGAAGATTACTGTTGTCTTTGTCTCAATTCCGACATTTTTCTGCAGTTAATTTCTGTTTTCTTCCATTTTCTTCAGTTTTTTTCTGATAGCTGCAGATATCAACAGTTATGAGCATTAAATTTTTTTCACTAGGGTTTATTTATAAAGAATAGTTTCATATAAAATAAATTAAAATTATCATGATTAAATATTGATATTCATATCCGTTAGACATTTTTTGTGGCGGAATCTGGAGAATAAATGAAATTATTTTTATAGGTTACATTTCTGAGCTTACAGTAATAATTATAGTTATTCAATTATTAAATTTATTTTATTTTCGTTTTGATAAAGATTAAACCATTTAAGTATTATATATTAAATATTTGTGTATTGATCTTTAAAGTTAAATCTTTAATGTTAAACTATATTTATTTATATATATAATTAATAAACGTAGCAAATAAAATAATTTCGTTTGTTAAAATGTAAATAAATGGCTATAGAACGACAGTAAAAATTAAACATTATGCACACTTGTATAATGTAGGCAATACGTGTGCAAAATGTTATCAATTAGATCATATAATGACTTCTTGAGATATTCGATATTTAAAAGTTTGGTATTTAAAAAGTGATATTTATTATCGCACGGTAACTATGGACTGAAATTGGCAGGGTTGGCAACTAGTTAAAAAGTTAAAAGTTAAGTTAGAAAGTTAAAAACTTAATAACTTTTAACATAACTTAGTTAGTTTTAAATCTATTAACTTTTAACTAAACTTACAATTAGTTAAATATTTTTTCAGTAACTTTAACTTTTTAACTTTTAAAAAGTGAATTATTACATACGGATTTTCTGAAAAATGATGTATTAATATTATTTATAATATTATTATTGTTATTTGTTGTTATAATATAATATTTATTATTCATATTTCTTACGTCAGAACTAGGGTTTTTCTACGTTATTTTTGACTAATGTACCTTAAACTTTTAAGGGCGTTCTCTTGGTTGAAACAGCAGTTTTCGAATTTTTAACTTTCAAATAATGTTTCATTAATTTAATAATCCAGTAGTAAGTAATTTCAGGGGGAGTATCGATGGGAAAATTTATGATACGAGTTACCAGTACGGCGTAATATCAATTTGTTTAAGAAAAGTAAGTCAAGTTTTAATAAACAAATTGATATTACGTCGTATTGGTAACTCGTATCATAAATTTTCCCATCGATACTCCCTCTGAAATTTCTTAACGAACAAAATAAGCTTTATTTCGTTAAGATTGGATAAGAAACAAAAAAAATTAGGTAACTTATTGAAGTTTTTGTCTTTAATTTTAACAATATCATGGTAACTATTGCCTGAATTCGTTTAAAAAATTTTTTTTATGTTCCTTCTAGTGTATATTTGTTATATATACTTACTTTTGGATTATTAAATTAATTAAACATTATTTAAAAGTTAAAAATTCGAAAACTGCTATTTCGACCAAGAGAACATCCTTAAAGAGTAATAACGTACGCAAATGTACGTTATTTTCCGCTCCTCCAACAAAGTATTTTCTTGCTGGCCCTACAAACAATGCATCGATACTTTACTGTAACGAAAAGTATAAATTACGTAGACGTGCAACAATAAGCAAGACAATTATTCAAACAATTATAAACCCAAGAAGCCGGGGGACGCGAGGTTCACGTATATTAGGGAATCACGTTGACGTGCAACAATAAGCAAGACAGTTATTTAAACAATTTTAAAGCCAAGAAGCCGGGTGACGCGAGGTCCATGCATATTAGGAATTACGTTGACGTGTAACAATAAGCAAGACAATTATTTAAACAAATTTTAAACCCAAGTAGGCTGGGGATATGAGGTCCATATAAGGGAATTACATAGATGTGCAACAATAAGAAAAACAATTATTTAAACAATTATAAACCCAAGAAACCGGGGGGCGCGAGGTCCACGTATATTAGGGAATCACGTTGACGTGCAACAATAAGCAAGGCAGTTATTTAAACAATTTTAAACCCAAGAAGCCGGGTGACGCGAGGTCCATGCATATTAGGGAATTACGTTGACGTGCAACAATAAGCAAGACAATTATTTAAACAAATTTTAAACACAAGTAGGCGGGGGATATGAGGTCCACGCATATTAGGGAATTACATAGATGTGCAACAATAAGAAAAACGATTATTTAAACAATTATAAACCCAAGAAACCGGGGGACGCGAGGTCCACATATATTAGGGAATCACGTGACGTGCAACAATAAGCAAGACAGTTACTATTTAAACAATTTTAAACCCAAGTAGCCGGGGGACGCAAGGTTCGCGCATATTAGGAAATTACGTAGACGTGCATCAATAAGCAAAACAATTATTAAAAAAAATTTTAAACCCAAGTAGGGTGGGGATATGAGGTCCACGCATATAAGGGAATTACATAGATGTGCGACAATAAGAAAGGCAATTATTTAAACAATTATAAACCCCAAGTAGGCAGGAGATGCGAGTTCCTCGCGTATACTGGAATAAGGCAGTCGTGTATACATGGAAAAATAATTATGTAAATAATTCTTAACCTCAAGTAGGCAGGGAATGCGAGTTCCACGTATACGGGAGCGCGTCAGACGTGCATACAAGGCAAAATAATTATTTAAATAATCCTCAACCCCTAGTAGGTGGGGGATGCTCCCATATTCGCGTGGAACTTGCACCTTCCGCCTACTTGGGGTTAAGAATTATTTACATAATTATTTTGCCTTGTATGCACGCTATCGCGCTCCCGTATACACGTGAAACTCGCACCCCCCCCCCCCTACTTCGCGTTAAGAATTATTTAAATAATTCTTTTGCCATGTATAATACACGTCTGCCTTATACCAGTATACGTGTGGAACTCGCATCCCCCGCCTACTTGGGGTTAAGAATTATTTACATAATTATTTTGCCTTGTATGCACGTCTGACGCGCTCCCGTATACACGTGGAACTCGCATCCCCCGCCTACTTGGGGTTAAGAGTTATTTACATAATTATTTTGCCTTGCATGCACGTCTAACGCGCTCCCGTATACGCGTGGAACTCGCATCCCCCGATTACTTGGGGTTAAGAATTATTTACATAAGTATTTTGCCTTGTATGCACGTCTTACGCTCTCACGTATACGCGTGGAACTCGCATCCCCCGCCTACTTGGGGTTAAGAATTATTTACATAATTATTTTGCCATGTATACACGTCTGCCTTATACCAGTATACGCGTGGAACTCGCATCCCCCGCCTACTTGGTGTTAAGAATTATTTAAATAATTGTTTTGCCTTGTATTACACGTCTACGTAACACCCGACTCTAGCTTAAATTCACCCGTCATTTGAACGCGCGCGCTACGGCGCGCAGCGCGAGCGCCCAATCCGCGAGAGTCTCTACTGCGCAGACTCGAAACTGCCGTCCGACTTGGACGCTCTGCTTCCCAACTATAATATTCAAAATTTTCTTAAAGTTATGACTATGATTTGCACTTTCGTTCTATCAATTATATATTTTATTTACATAGACAACTAGATTGGATTCTTCACTCAGGCAATTACACACTTATTGATTTGGATTCCAACCAAATGGAAAACAAGCGACTTTGTAGTGACCATTTTACTGCTGACGATTTTGTAATCGGTTCTGGTATGAAGAGATTAAAAGATATTGCTATACCTATTCAAAAGGCTTCAGCTACTGATTTCAATGATTCCGACGAAGTTGAGGAACATGATGGCTCCGAAATTGATCTTCCTCCTATTACATTTCAAGAGAGATCAGCTATTGATTTAGAAACTCCTTTTTTAATAGATACTAGTTTTAGCATGCCACAAAGCTTTGATACAGAAGAGCCATCTTGTTCGGGAATGCAAAGCCAATTGAATTTTGATTGTGACTCTACCGAAAAATCCACAAATGCTGTTGATAAAATTAAAACTTATGAAACTTCACTTCAAAAATTGCAAGATGAAATTAAGAATTTACAACGACAGTTAAACCAAAAAGATAAGCAATGTAAAAAAGCACAACATGTGATTAAACAAGTAAAAGCAAAAAATGTAACGTATGAACAAAAAGCTAAAAACATTCAAAATAGAAATAAACAACTTTCTAAAAACATTCGAAATAGAAATAAAAAAATTATGAATCTTGAGCGTAAAATTGAAAGATCTAAGGAAGCAGTTTCTTTTTATGATGAGTACTTAAAGTTTAATGCTAATGTATTAAATTTTTTTAAAATGCAAATGAATCATAACAAACGGAGAAAGTGGTCCAATGAGGAAAAAGAGTTTGCTATGAATTTATTTTATAAGTCTCCAAAAGCTTATTGTTATTTGCGTGACCAAAAGAAGTTTGCTTTGCCCTGTATTAGTTTAATAAGGCGATGGATTAACGAACTTGATTTGAGTCCCAGAAATAACACTAAGTTATTAGAATTATTGAAAATAAAATCAAGTACAATGACTCAAAAAGAACGCGAGTGTGTATTAATGTGGGATGAAATGAGTATAAAATCGTGGTTAGATTACAACCCAAAAAAAGATTTGATTGAAGGTTACACTGATATGGGAAAGCATGGTCGCAATAAAAATCATGGTAATCATGTTTTAGTTTTTATGTTACGAGGTAGGCAGAATGATTGACAGTATTTGAAAGAGTCCTTGATTTGGATCGAAAAGTGGAAATGCGTTGATAAAAACGGTAATCCCCCATGCTTTGACGGTTTTTATTTGACGGTTAATAGTATATTTTTACAATGGGAAGATATGGCAGCAAATGATGAAGTGTATTTGTTAACAACGCGTTTAAATCAAGATCCATTAGAAAATTTATTCTCTGTTTTAAGAAGTCGTTCTGGTCACAATCAAAATCTAACCGCAATGCAAGTAAGGCATAATTTGCAGTATAGCATTACTGCAAATTTAACGTCTTCATCCAAATTAACAAATTGCGAACCTGATGGAACAGTAGCGTTACTAGCAATTTGTATGAAAAGTAAAAATGTTGAATTACAAGAATCGTTAGAAAACGGAACCAATTCTGTGCACGCGTTTGATGAAAATATTAATGCGAATTGTATTAATAGTAACCCTGCAAGAATATTCAGCATAAGAAATGGCCGATGGTCATAATTCTGAATAGATAATTAATCATAATTAATACGGGGGAATTCGTCATAATTATGACCATAATTATGGTGAACGAGATGCTGAACGATCGACAAACGTATACAAAGGTCACGTGACCTCCGTCGCGCTCGTCGCTCAGGCTGTTTATACCGAGCGCTTCGGCAATTCTAACCTTAATTTCGAACCTTCTGGGCTGTGTTTTTCTCCCAGTGTTCTCTCACACTTATATATATATACACACACACACAGTCTCCGCTCTGGTAGTTCGTTATATTACAGCCCTATATCTCCTCTGCTCCTTCAGCATAATTATGGTCATAATTATTTACTATAGTCCCTCTAATCTCGTTATCCCTTCAGCATAATTATGGTCATAATTATCAGCATAATTATGGTCATAATTATGTCGCCAGGTGACAGGATTTATGAGCATAATATGCGGCATAAAATGGTCATCCGTCATAAAATACGGCATATTATGGCCATATTATTCTTAACAGTTCTACCAGGGAATTTCCTTGCAAAAGACAACAGTATCATCGAAGTAAATGCAAGTAGTCAAAATAATGAATTAGCTAACGATGATATTGAAGACGCTTGCAGTGAAATTTCGTTCGATGGAGTAAATGAATCTCTTCATTTCGATGAAAATGAAGATACTTATGTGGAAAATATGTCTGATTCAGACACAGTTGTAGGTGATGATGATGATGAATTTCAAGAAGTATCTGATTCATTAAATGAAAGGAGTGAGAATTTGATTAATACAACTAGGATTTTTTATCAGAAAGTTATGATAAAATGGATAGTCTATTGTCAAATTCACATAATCTACAAGATTCGTCTACTCCTTTACGGGGAGCAATGAAGTATGTTGCTGGATACGTAGCGATGAAATGTATCTCAAAATTTAATTGTTCTGACTGTAAAGCTTCTTTCACTAGAGTTAACTGTAATATTCAAACTAATGATGATCTATTAATTTTTTTAAAGCGTATAAAGTATTTAATGTAAATAATGAACTTGGAAATCTTTGTGTTCCTTCTGATGATTTTTACGGAATCATTATAACAG
Organism: Torymus aiolomorphi; assembly: GCA_036365515.1. Classification (NCBI taxonomy): domain Eukaryota; kingdom Metazoa; phylum Arthropoda; class Insecta; order Hymenoptera; family Torymidae; genus Torymus; species Torymus aiolomorphi. The sequence goes on from CM070875.1 coordinate 182,317,497, forward strand.
CTATTGAAACTTTTGATGCATTATTTTCTGAAGTAAGTTATAACATAGAAATTAGTAAAGTTTTAAGTGATAAAATCACATCTAAAGTTCTCGAATATCATGCAGAGTTTTGGATTACTGACGAACCTTGTAAATCGCATCGTGAGGCTGCAATAGCGTTTCTCGTTAGAGTTCATATTTTTAATAAAGTAAAATGGATCAATCATGATTTGCGGGACGCTAAAATTTCAAGGAAAAGACATTTTGCTAGTAACAAACCTAATGCTAAATTGCAGAAATTGAGTCATGAATAAAAAGAACTTGCTAAATTAAAATAATATTTTTATTACTTGCCGATAAGCAAAACACAATATTTTTTTTTACAAAAACGAAATATAAATCTTTGTTTCATGATCAAATTTCAGCAAGATGTTACGCTTATTGTGTTGTCTGTTGCTAAGAAATAAATATATGTATATTTTGTTACAGAACATTAATTTATGTGATACCATAAAAGGTGATGTTTATTGACTATTTATTAATGCAAAGCATGATTTCTAATTATAATTTTTATGATTATTTTCAATTAAAGTAAAATACTAGTTATTCACTTTCAATTTCATTTTGCTTCATAGAAATTTTCCACTTCTTTCATTCCTGCATCATCAATTATTTGTAAATCCTAGATCTTCATATAAGAAAAGTTTGTGTATTTGATATGACTATATTTAATAGTATAAAAATTTTAATTGCCAATTCGATAATTGTAATTTCCACTTCATAATTACAATATTTATTCCGTAAAATTATTTAAGTAGAATTATCAAAAATATAATGTCACTTTTTATGTATTTAGAATTTTCTTTCAATATTTATGTTTTATATTTCATTTATTTATTTATTGAGCCAGAGTTTATTGTATTAAATTCCAAGGAGACGTTTATAGCGTGACTTCACCAGTGAATGAACGAATAAGGAAATTTCTATTTTTGTTATTTAGTTAAGAGAATTAAAAATCGATTAAAAGCAAAAATCTTTTTAATTAGTATTTTAAAAACTTCAAACTTTACGTCAGTGACAAAATTTTAGATAAAGAATAAAAGTAGAAATTTTGTTTATAAGAAATCTGTAAATATCTCTTAAAAATCAGTAAATGAACACGCGATCTTAGTATCTAAATACGTTTCGCCAGTGAATGAATACTTCGCCAGTGAATAAACACTCAATAGCGGCGATTTTTTATGATTTTATTCTTAACAATTTCTTTTATGAAGTATCTTTATGTAAAATGAAATCAAAATTTTAAAAGATTCGAAAATTATCGTCATATTAGATAAACAATACATAGAAAGATTGATATTTTCATATATTTAAAGAAAATGTTCCTTAACTGGTGTCTGTTCGGATATTGGTGAAGTCACCCTGCAAAAAATACTGTAGTTCATGGGGTGTGGGCGCTATCATCATACGTAACATTATCGTTTTTCACTCATTATAAGCCATATTTTACGTTTCATAAATAATTTAGATTATAATACTTTGTTCGGATAATTTGAAAGTAGTTGACTTACTAGTATTATTTATGACTATATATTTAAACTTCAAATTAATAACGATTAGTTGTAGTAACATGCATGAAGACAATACTGTAGTTCATAATTTTGTTTTATCTTTTGTTGTAAATTGTAGTTCACGATTTTGCGCGGTCACTATTTGTATATGTTTTTGTAGTTCATTTAAATTAAACAATCAGATTAAAGATAAAAGATTTTAATTTTTAGTACATGTTTGTAATATTTGTAAATATTTATTACCCTTCCTTCCTTAACCTAATGCTCCTGTGTTTCCTATCCTATCCTGATGGACGATATCTGCCACCTTCCCGCTTGGTTTCCGTCGAATAATATCGCGTTTGCATATTATCTGTATTGTTTAAAATAATTAATAAAATTGAATAACTGAAACAACGTGTAATATATAACAAATACCTATGCAAACACGTATTAACTGAGAGCAGAACATATTAATGAACATTCCATGAATTTAAGTAGAATAAACAATCTTTTTCGTAACGCAGGGTCGATTTTTGTGTTTTTAAATTTTTAAAATCAATACTAGTTTTTTTATGCCTGATCCATTACTTTGCGATTGCTGCAGCATCTTTTTATCCACAGGGGAGGTATTTTATCAGAATAGTGAAATGTTATATAAGTATTTTATTAAATATAATATGACCATTTCCTTCAAAGAATATCTTAAATATAATGTCGTTTAAAAATTTTCCAAATCTGATACTGTCAATTAGAAACGGGAGCTATTCAGAACACGACAGAAATTATTTTCGAAAAGAAATATTAGAAAAATTCGCGTCTATAAAAATTAAAAACAAATTGCATAAACTTACAGACTTTTAACTATTCCGAAAAATGTAAAACATGTATTCTCATAAGATTTTTAGATCATTAGTCGACGTTATGGCTTCCCTTTATCACTACATTTTCTATACAGTTTAATCGTTAGGTGGAAATGGTATTGGAAATATTCATATCATATATAATATTAAAATAATTTAATGAGAATATTATGGTCTTCTTGCCAATTTTTTTTTAATTTTTATATATTAAGCTTTAAACATTTTATACCACTGTAGACTCAAAATCATAACTTTAATATAATTATTCGGCTCTCGTGGTATAAAATACGGTTCGAAACTACTGCGTAATAAGACTTGTAGCTCATGTGACTTTTCTCACTCGCTTCGTTTGTGCGAAAAACGCGTTATTTGAGCTAAATAATCACCTGATGCACTCGTATCGAAATGTACTATTTCGACATTCGGAAAATTAACCATTCTTATGATAAAGTATTCTAATTTTTTTATTAATATTTCTTTTAAATCACCCATCTGACAATTTAGTTGTCTGATATAATACCCCCTCGCCTTTCTTCTCAAACCTTTATTTATACATTGATTATGATAAATAAATTGAGTACCTATATAGGGGCAATAGGCCCTAGTGATCTGTGTTGAAAAACCGTTAATTTTTAAGAACGAAAATCTCGAAGATTATAAACTGTCAGAAAACATAATATCATGTTCACCCAAGGGCTAGTGGGCTTTTTTATATCGCGAGTTTGCAGGATTTGTGTGCGGCTTGCGAAACGCACTTACCTTATAGGCTCGTGCTAACATGCGTTCGACTTGAACTTATAAATACTCGGTCTGCTAAATCTAACGTTACACCCTTGATACACAATATATTAATTAACAGTGAATACGATAATTAATACAATGGTTGCATACAGTCGAAAAGTGATATGATATATCAAGTTAAATAACTATACATATAATATGACTACATAACTAATTATTACTATTTATTTGCTTGTATAACAATTTATATCTTTTTTATTTCTTTCAATTATTATTTTTTTAATCAAATAATTGTAAGACTTTATTAACTTTTAATGATATAATTGATTTGTATATATTAAATTTTATTTCATCATTATTAAATTGTTATTTATAAAAAAGTTTTATAACATTTCAAGTTGCAAATCATCATGCAGTCATGCTTTACGGTCCCTGCGCTCGGATCACTGTGAAGTGAACGGCGCGTGCCAGCGAGCCGCGGACGGCGCGAGCCTCCGAGCCGCCAGCCGCGATTCGTAGAACAAAAGCACACAAAGTCAATGCTAGCGCCACCACTCGGTCAAGGCGGAACTAATTTTTTTTCGTCCTCGCCCCCCATCTGAAGTACGCTTCTATATGCGTCTATATTCGTTGACTGTATTAACGTCTTCCAAATATTCGTCATACAACACAACATTACCTTCTGTATCCAAATAAATCTCCTCAAGTCCGTCAGATAAAGTCAACACAACATTTCGAAATTTATTGCGTACTTTTAAACTTCTAATGACATTTTTTAACAATTGGATTTTCAAAAAGCTGTTTATGTTGAGCACTAGTCTGCTTATCTACTGGAAACAAAAAACTTTCCTCTTGACCAGGCAGCTGAATTTTTTTTACCTTAACTACAGTACTTTACGAATCTGCACCCGCCTCCGAGACAAAATAAAACTTTGCTTTAGTCTCCATTGTATTGATTTATAAGCGAATATTTAAGGAGCTTAATTTGAGAGGAGTTTTAGGTTAGAAATCAACACTTGTTTGATGTAGTAAACAACTGTAATATTAATAATATGTACAAATTAGCAAAAGCCAAAAATATTACAGTAAACGAATACACTTAAAAACTAACCTGAATCAATACAATTGCCGATAGCAAACCTTTATATACATCCGTACAATAACATTAATGCTAACAGCTCGGAGTCTTATTACATACTAACTCTCGCACAAACGTCAACCAGAGGCCAAGCTTGATAATTCACTAGCTTACATATATATACGTATATGTAATATATATATATATATATATATATATATATATATATATATATATATATATATATATATATATATATATATATATATATATATATATATATATATATATATATATATATATACACACACACACACACACACACACACAGACACACACACACACACACACACACACACACACACACACACACACACACACACACACACACACACACCCACACACACCCACACATATATATACGGATCTACGGATATATCTGTATGTATCTATAATATGTATCTAGGCTATTTACTTGTTACGCAATTTAATTTAATTTAATTGACGCGCGCCGATATAATCGTAAAATTGATCGCAATAACGAAGTTTATTATAATTACTGTTAAAAGAATAACACAATACTAATAAACGCGACGAAATCACGATCCATTACCTCCCGAGCCGTATCGCGTACAGAATGAATGAGAGAGTAGTGGGGGGAAGTCGCGCGATTGACGAAACCACGATCCACTACCTCCCGTAATTATGGCCGGTCTCACGGAAGATTTACGCGATTGCTCGATACGAGGATATAGACGGTTATTAACAACACACGACCGACAAAGAAAATACGACAATGTATTGACAAAAACGATAAAACATGAATAAAATAAAAACGCGGATAAATATTATATTAAATAGGATAATAAATAGGAAATCTTACCTTGTTGTAGATCACGAAACTCTCGTATATTGGAAGTTTAAATTAATTGTATTCGGGTTTCTTTGTGATAGGCAGAAATAAAATACTCGAAGAATATTGGTAATCCTTGCTTTTATTTTCCCTTTCGGTCCAAGTCCAGACGATATGATAACAGTAGCTGAATAATATTCCCACACGCGATATGAATATTCTAATATTTAATTATACACTTTGCACGGAAAAAAATAATTAGTTAACCTAACGAATGACTTGGTTAAGAATGTAACAATGATTGTGCATAGTTGATTCAAAAATTGAGAAATGGTCGCTATAACAATTTTTTCATTGTTAATTTAAGTATTTCACACTTCGTTTAAATAACGAACAAACATAGATATTGCAAGTAATATATTTGGTCAGAAAAACTAATTGTTACTGTTTGTCTTAATAATTTAAACCTTCGTTTCTTTAACCAATAAATTAATTAGTGTAATCATTTTTTTTATTCAACTAAATATTTAAGTTAAAGATATTACAACTAATAAATTTAACAATTGTAACCAATAACAAGCTTTCTTATTACCATTAAAATTTTTGTTTATTTTACCAATCTTTATTCAAAAGAGTCAGATTTTCCAGGCAACGAACTCGGTTTGAAGATATGAAAGAGCTACTTCTGTACCAAATTTCAAAGCGACTGATTGCTTTTCATTCGTTATCGTACAACAACAAAAACGCCCTTTTTCCAATGATAATTTTTTTTTCGTTAATCTCTGGAGATATCCTCTTAAAAATATTTAAACCCTTAATAACCTGAACACGTTGCCTGAATTTTACACATACCTTGTGGTAATACGCAGAAGTGTTGATTAATGCAAGCGATTCAATAAAAAATATGTAAATCCTAAACAGCCTGGGGTGGCGGGGGGGGGGGGGTATGAGTTTCACGAAGAAGATTCGAAAGCTTTTGTGTCTTTAATTAAATTTTAAATTCGTATCAAATTTTCTGAATTTTTAAGCTTTTCAGTCTTTGAAGATATAGAAATCTCCCTACCTGTTCGATATACACACGTTTATAGGAATCAGAAAAATTGTTTGTATACTTCAAACTTTTATCTTTGACAAATATATATTAGTTATTTTATTAATAATATTTGTGGAAAAAAGTTGGCATGATAAGTATAATTATTTTCATTCAAAATTAAAAAAGAAATAAATACATTGGTTTAGCAAAGTTAGGTACCAATGCGTTGGCAGCAATCTTTACAATTGTCATTCTAATTTTAGGTCTATTATAAATCTTCTTAGAAAACATTTTATCTCTAATGTCTTAGATTATGAGTCACATTTTTGTTGTTTTTTTTTTCTAAAATAATTTTGTTCTCAAAAATAAATAAATATTATCTTTTGAAAAGCCTAATATTGTCGTAGATAAGTCTAATAAATGGTTTAAATTTTGAGTAGATAAATAGAAATATTCTCTAAGAAACAGGCATTCAAAAATATTTTTATGATTAAGACTGTCATAATTTTTGTTAAAAATGACACAACTATTTTATTCGTGCTGTTACGTGCTTTCATGCCCTTTCTTGTACTTCAAGATTTTTCATTGTGTACTCTCTCTTATACTGTCATGTTCTTCCATACGATCATGAACGAGTACTACGGAGTACAGTAAGAGTATGCAGAGTTCAGAGAAGTATACTAAGACTATTCGATAAATAGAGTTTTCTTAAACGTATATTAAGTCTATAGCTTTCGACACAAACGCACGCATCTCAGATAGATACCCTCCTTCCACTGTTACCAACACAAAAAGCATGTTACTTTTGTTGAAATAATGATACATATTATATTGCGCGAGAATGTAAATATTTGGAAGTCGCACGAGAGACAAAAACAGCGAGCGCGACATACGCACATTGTAGGTTCCCCCACTCCAGCACCTATGGTGTGACTTGCGAGCGTGCACGGCAGCGACGAACGCGAGCCCCGCTCTCTTGGCTCTCAGCTCTCGTAAGGAGCGGCACGCGGTGCCCAAGCGTATGGCGCTGTATTGTATTATATTTCTATTTTAATAAATATCCTTTTACCAACAACCACGACTTTTTCTCTCTCATTTTAACATGGTAGCAGAGGTCCGTGGTTACATGGAAAAGGATATTCGTCAGTAACTCTGACCCAATACAAGCCTCGGCGAGTATTGGGGGCAGTTTGCTGCAAGGTGAAAAAGTTTGCATTGACTCGGAAGATGACTTGGAAATGAAAGTAGAAACAGACGAAGAAAGTGAAAAGACAGTAAGCGAAGAAAAGTGTGAAAAACGATTTGTGAATATCGTGAATAAGATTATAAGACTAAGAAGAACAAGTAAAGTGTTTGAAGAAAACGGAAGAGAAAATAGAAGAGTCATCATGGCGGACGAGTACAAAGTAACGCTACCAATTTTCGATGGAAAAGATTATAGTACGTGGAAGAAGAGAATTATAGTATTGTTGAAACTGAAAAAATGTGAAGAAGTTATACAGAGAGCGAGAGCTGAAGGTGATAATGAAGCCACGTGGAACGAGAAAGATTTGAAAGCGATGAATTACATATACGCTGCACTGACGAACAGACAAATGGAATTAGTCAATGAGGAAAACACAAGCTATGAAATAATTAAGAAACTGGATAAATTGTATTTGCGTGAATCAACCGCATTACAAATTTGTGTGAGAAATAAACTGGATAGATTAAAATTAAAAGATTATAGTGAACTGATAAGAATTTTTCCATCGGTCTTACAGTCTTACAAATTAAATTAAAATAATTAATATTTATGGCAGTCAGATTGCCCTTGTTTATAATCACCCCCGCAGAATCTGAAATAAAAACTTAATTAAAATCTGGAAAAAACTTTGTTAGCAAAGGACGATCTGACTGCCCACCACCACCACATTGTCCGACGTTTCGAGCCTGCTCCGGCTCCTCCTCAGGGACTGAAATAAAACCCGCGATACACCTCCTTATATACCATGCACCCATACCCTCTTCTTTTCTCTTACCCCACCACCCTCCACATTCACCTCTCCAACTTGCCATTCTCACTTAAATTAATAAAGAATGATAAATGTTATCTAATTTACTTGACTCTATCATTAAATTTACATTATTCCGATTTCTTAGAATGTGAATACTTTCAAGGCTTTCCCTCTTATATTTATTCTTAATCCCCTGTTCCAAAATATCCACACTCCCAAAATCGAAAGAATGCAAACTATTTAAACAATGTTCTTTCAAACCCGATGTACAACTTGAGCTGCGTAAACTATATTGATGTTCATATATTCTCTTTTTCAAATATCTACCCGTTTGACCAATATAACAACCATTACAATCCCTACAATTAATTTTATAAACAACTCCCGATTTCAAACATTTATCATCCTTGTCTTTACAATTACTAAATAACCTTTCTAAATTATTATCATTTCTAAAGAAAACTTGAATATTATGTTTACTAAAAACCCTTCTAATCCTTTCCGACAAACCTCTAACATATGGTAAACTAAAATATGCATTCTTTCCATTTCTATTCCTTGTTTGATTATCTACCCGCTGCTTCAATCCACTATTATAAATTTCCCACACTCTCTCATCAATCATTTTATCAATAAATTTTACGGGATAACTATTTTTAATAAATGTTTCTCTAACTAAATTTAAATTCTTTTTCCTAAAATCTTTATGTGACAATTTAATCGCTCTGTCAATGACACCTTTGATCGCACCTGTCTTGTTTCCGAATTGGTGGTGAGAATCAAAATTTAAAAATCTACCTGACCATGTAGGTTTTCTATACCAATCTAATTTCACTCTATTATTATTACCTCTAATGACTCTAATATCTAAAAACTCAATTGATAATCTTTCTCAACTTCTTTTGTGAATTTAATTCTATCATGGATAGAATTAAACACATCCACCATTTCATCCACAAAACATTCTGGTACAACTGCAAAAATGTCATCAACATATCTTTTAAAAATAATTGGCTGAAAAACCAACTTAGACAAAGCAATACTTTCCAATTTTTCCATTACTAAATTGGCTATAACAGGTGACAAAGGTGATCCCATTGGACAACCATATCTTTGTTCATATAGACTATTATCAAAAGAAAAAATTGTGTTTTTAAAAACCAAATTAAGTGCCTTTATAAATTCATCTTTTGTTAAACTAGTATGTACTTTAATTTCAGACCATTTATCTTGTATAATATCATTCAACAACTCTAAAGGTATATTTGTAAACAAAGATACTACATCCAATGAAACCATCCTATGATCATTCGGAATAATAATATCTTTCATTATACCATAAAAACTCCAACTATCTTTAATATATGAATTTGTTTTACCCACTATCTTGAACAATATATTAGACAAAAATCTAGCAAGTCTATACGTCGGAAAATTTATCGATGATATTATTATTCTATATGTCAACTGTTCTTTGTGAATCTTAGGAAGCCCATAACATTTAGCTACAGTGCCATTTTCACATTTTAAATATTTAAACATACTATCTTTAATATAAGCTTTTGTTTTCCAATGCATCAATAATTCTTTCAATTTATCTTGTAGTCTATTGATATGTGGATTCCTAATTTTCACATAAGTGGTATCATCCTCCAACATAAGTTGAATTTTATTAATATAATCCCTTTTATCCGAAACTACAGTTACATTTCCTTTATCTGCTTTTTGGAAGATCATATTCGGATTCTCTCTCAAGAATTTCTTCGTTATTTTTAATTCATGGAATAAATTACTATTCAAATAATTATCAAATCTATGTTCTCTTTTAAAATTATCAACAACTTTAACTAAAGAACGCCTACATTCTTTTTTAAACTCCAGATTAAAACTACTCATACTACTTTCTACCTCAGCGATGATATTCTTGATCGGAAGAGATTTACTTGAATATGATATTCCAAATTTAGCACCCTTTGACATGATATTTACCACTTCTTCTGGTATTACTTTGTCAGTTAAATTTCTAAACCAATCCTTATTAACATTGTTAGTTTGATTGACCTGAGAGTGTTTTCTATGCTTTAAATATTCAAATTTTCTTTTTAATTTACTCCTATGATTATATTTTACTTTTTCAAAGTGCCTCTTTTGACCACGAAAAAATTCTTGCAAATCATTCTGTTCTATTTTATTATATAAATATCTTTCAAGCTCTAATAAATATTTATTCAAACGATTAATTTCAAAATTCAAATCTCTAATTTCTAAGCTAAGTAATTTATTTTTGAAAAAGAAAATATTTTTCCGTAGATCATAAGAAACTCTTTTATTGTAATCCCGATAAAAACCCTTATCATCAAATTTTTTTCCAATATGTTTAGGAAAAATATTTGATTTTTACACCTTAGAAGAAAAGTGAGTTGCTCCTTTAAAATTACAATCCTTAAAACCATTTTTACCCATTTTGAGCAATAATCTTTTACCACCTTCCCATAAATCCCATATATATCTCTAAAAAACATTTTACCCCACCTTTAATAGACCTTAGTTTTATCATTAAAAATATTACTTATGTCGACTGCAATTTAATATCAACTGATAAGAATTTTTCCATCGGTCTTACAGTCTTACAAATTAAATTAAAATAATTAATATTTATGGCAGTCAGATTGCCCTTGTTTATAATCACCCCCGCAGAATCTGAAATAAAAACTTAATTAAAATCTGGAAAAAACTTTGTTAGCAAAGGACGATCTGACGGTAGAAAGTAGTATGAGTAGTTTTAATCTGGAGTTTAAAAAAGAATGTAGGCGTTCTTTAGTTAAAGTTGTTGATAATTTTAAAAGAGAACATAGATTGGATAATTATTTGAATAGTAATTTATTCCATGAATTAAAAATAACGAAGAAATTCTTGAGAGAGAATCCGAATATGATCTTCCAAAAAGCAGATAAAGGAAATGTAACTGTAGTTTCGGATAAAAGGGATTATATTAATAAAATTCAACTTATGTTGGAGGATGATACCACTTATGTGAAAATTAGGAATCCACATATCAATAGACTACAAGATAAATTGAAAGAATTATTGATGCATTGGAAAACAAAAGCTTATATTAAAGATAGTATGTTTAAATATTTAAAATGTGAAAATGGCACTGTAGCTAAATGTTATGGGCTTCCTAAGATTCACAAAGAACAGTTGACATATAGAATAATAATATCATCGATAAATTTTCCGACGTATAGACTTGCTAGATTTTTGTCTAATATATTGTTCAAGATAGTGGGTAAAACAAATTCATATATTAAAGATAGTTGGAGTTTTTATGGTATAATGAAAGATATTATTATTCCGAATGATCATAGGATGGTTTCATTGGATGTAGTATCTTTGTTTACAAATATACCTTTAGAGTTGTTGAATGATATTATACAAGATAAATGGTCTGAAATTAAAGTACATACTAGTTTAACAAAAGATGAACTTATAACTTAATTATGGTTTTAAAAATTTATAAAGGCACTTAATTTGGTTTTTAAAAACACAATTTTTTCTTTTGATAATAGTCTATATGAACAAAGATATGGTTGTCCAATGGGATCACCTTTGTCACCTGTTATAGCCAATTTAGTAATGGAAAAATTGGAAAGTATTGCTTTGTCTAAGTTGGTTTTTCAGCCAATTATTTTTAAAAGATATGTTGATGACATTTTTGCAGTTGTACCAGAATGTTTTGTGGATGAAATGGTGGATGTGTTTAATTCTATCCATGATAGAATTAAATTCACAAAAGAAGTTGAGAAAGATTATCAATTGAGTTTTTTAGATATTAGAGTCATTAGAGGTAATAATAATAGAGTGAAATTAGATTGGTATAGAAAACCTACATGGTCAGGTAGATTTTTAAATTTTGATTCTCACCACCAATTCGGAAACAAGACAGGTGCGATCAAAGGTGTCATTGACAGAGCGATTAAATTGTCACATAAAGATTTTAGGAAAAAGAATTTAAATTTAGTTAGAGAAACATTTATTAAAAATAGTTATCCCGTAAAATTTATTGATAAAATGATTGATGAGAGAGTGTGGGAAATTTATAATAGTGGATTGAAGCAGCGGGTAGATAATCAAACAAGGAATAGAAATGGAAAGAATGCATATTTTAGTTTACCATATGTTAGAGGTTTGTCGGAAAGGATTAGAAGGGTTTTTAGTAAACATAATATTCAAGTTTTCTTTAGAAATGATAATAATTTAGAAAGGTTATTTAGTAATTGTAAAGACAAGGATGATAAATGTTTGAAATCGGGAGTTGTTTATAAAATTAATTGTAGGGATTGTAATGGTTGTTATATTGGTCAAACGGGTAGATATTTGAAAAAGAGAATATATGAACATCAATATAGTTTACGCAGCTCAAGTTGTACATCGGGTTTGAAAGAACATTGTTTAAATAGTTTGCATTCTTTCGATTTTGGGAGTGTGGATATTTTGGAACAGGGGATTAAGAATAAATATAAGAGGGAAAGCCTTGAAAGTATTCACATTCTAAGAAATCGGAATAATGTAAATTTAATGATAGAGTCAAGTAAATTAGATAACATTTATCATTCTTTATTAATTTAAGTGAGAATGGCAAGTTGGAGAGGTGAATGTGGAGGGTGGTGGGGTAAGAGAAAAGAAGGGGGTATGGGTGCATGGTATATAAGGAGGTGTATCGCGGGTTTTATTTCAGTCCCTGAGGAGGAGCCGGAGCAGGCTCGAAACGTCGGACAATGTGGTGGTGGTGGGCAGTCAGATCGTCCTTTGCTAACAAAGTTTTTTCCAGATTTTAATTAAGTTTTTATTTCAGATTCTGCGGGGGTGATTATAAACAAGGGCAATCTGACTGCCATAAATATTAATTATTTTAATTTAATTTGTAAGACTGTAAGACCGATGGAAAAATTCTTATCAGTTGATATTAAATTGCAGTCGACATAAGTAATATTTTTAATGATAAAACTAAGGTCTATTAAAGGTGGGGTAAAATGTTTTTTAGAGATATATATGGGATTTATGGGAAGGTGGTAAAAGATTATTGCTCAAAATGGGTAAAAATGGTTTTAAGGATTGTAATTTTAAAGGAGCAACTCACTTTTCTTCTAAGGTGTAAAAAATCAAATATTTTTCCTAAACATATTGGAAAAAAATTTGATGATAAGGGTTTTTATCGGGATTACAATAAAAGAGTTTCTTATGATCTACGGAAAAATATTTTCTTTTTCAAAAATAAATTACTTAGCTTAGAAATTAGAGATTTGAATTTTGAAATTAATCGTTTGAATAAATATTTATTAGAGCTTGAAAGATATTTATATAATAAAATAGAACAGAATGATTTGCAAGAATTTTTTCGTGGTCAAAAGAGGCACTTTGAAAAAGTAAAATATAATCATAGGAGTAAATTAAAAAGAAAATTTGAATATTTAAAGCATAGAAAACACTCTCAGGTCAATCAAACTAACAATGTTAATAAGGATTGGTTTAGAAATTTAACTGACAAAGTAATACCAGAAGAAGTGGTAAATATCATGTCAAAGGGTGCTAAATTTGGAATATCATATTCAAGTAAATCTCTTCCGATCAAGAATATCATCGCTGAGGTAGAAAGTAGTATGAGTAGTTTTAATCTGGAGTTTAAAAAAGAATGTAGGCGTTCTTTAGTTAAAGTTGTTGATAATTTTAAAAGAGAACATAGATTTGATAATTATTTGAATAGTAATTTATTCCATGAATTAAAAATAACGAAGAAATTCTTGAGAGAGAATCCGAATATGATCTTCCAAAAAGCAGATAAAGGAAATGTAACTGTAGTTTCGGATAAAAGGGATTATATTAATAAAATTCAACTTATGTTGGAGGATGATACCACTTATGTGAAAATTAGGAATCCACATATCAATAGACTACAAGATAAATTGAAAGAATTATTGATGCATTGGAAAACAAAAGCTTATATTAAAGATAGTATGTTTAAATATTTAAAATGTGAAAATGGCACTGTAGCTAAATGTTATGGGCTTCCTAAGATTCACAAAGAACAGTTGACATATAGAATAATAATATCATCGATAAATTTTCCGACGTATAGACTTGCTAGATTTTTGTCTAATATATTGTTCAAGATAGTGGGTAAAACAAATTCATATATTAAAGATAGTTGGAGTTTTTATGGTATAATGAAAGATATTATTATTCCGAATGATCATAGGATGGTTTCATTGGATGTAGTATCTTTGTTTACAAATATACCTTTAGAGTTGTTGAATGATATTATACAAGATAAATGGTCTGAAATTAAAGTACATACTAGTTTAACAAAAGATGAATTTATAAAGGCACTTAATTTGGTTTTTAAAAACACAATTTTTTCTTTTGATAATAGTCTATATGAACAAAGATATGGTTGTCCAATGGGATCACCTTTGTCACCTGTTATAGCCAATTTAGTAATGGAAAAATTGGAAAGTATTGCTTTGTCTAAGTTGGTTTTTCAGCCAATTATTTTTAAAAGATATGTTGATGACATTTTTGCAGTTGTACCAGAATGTTTTGTGGATGAAATGGTGGATGTGTTTAATTCTATCCATGATAGAATTAAATTCACAAAAGAAGTTGAGAAAGATTATCAATTGAGTTTTTTAGATATTAGAGTCATTAGAGGTAATAATAATAGAGTGAAATTAGATTGGTATAGAAAACCTACATGGTCAGGTAGATTTTTAAATTTTGATTCTCACCACCAATTCGGAAACAAGACAGGTGCGATCAAAGGTGTCATTGACAGAGCGATTAAATTGTCACATAAAGATTTTAGGAAAAAGAATTTAAATTTAGTTAGAGAAACATTTATTAAAAATAGTTATCCCGTAAAATTTATTGATAAAATGATTGATGAGAGAGTGTGGGAAATTTATAATAGTGGATTGAAGCAGCGGGTAGATAATCAAACAAGGAATAGAAATGGAAAGAATGCATATTTTAGTTTACCATATGTTAGAGGTTTGTCGGAAAGGATTAGAAGGGTTTTTAGTAAACATAATATTCAAGTTTTCTTTAGAAATGATAATAATTTAGAAAGGTTATTTAGTAATTGTAAAGACAAGGATGATAAATGTTTGAAATCGGGAGTTGTTTATAAAATTAATTGTAGGGATTGTAATGGTTGTTATATTGGTCAAACGGGTAGATATTTGAAAAAGAGAATATATGAACATCAATATAGTTTACGCAGCTCAAGTTGTACATCGGGTTTGAAAGAACATTGTTTAAATAGTTTGCATTCTTTCGATTTTGGGAGTGTGGATATTTTGGAACAGGGGATTAAGAATAAATATAAGAGGGAAAGCCTTGAAAGTATTCACATTCTAAGAAATCGGAATAATGTAAATTTAATGATAGAGTCAAGTAAATTAGATAACATTTATCATTCTTTATTAATTTAAGTGAGAATGGCAAGTTGGAGAGGTGAATGTGGAGGGTGGTGGGGTAAGAGAAAAGAAGGGGGTATGGGTGCATGGTATATAAGGAGGTGTATCGCGGGTTTTATTTCAGTCCCTGAGGAGGAGCCGGAGCAGGCTCGAAACGTCGGACAATGTGGTGGTGGTGGGCAGTCAGATCGTCCTTTGCTAACAAAGTTTTTTCCAGATTTTAATTAAGTTTTTATTTCAGATTCTGCGGGGGTGATTATAAACAAGGGCAATCTGACTGCCATAAATATTAATTATTTTAATTTAATTTGTAAGACTGTAAGACCGATGGAAAAATTCTTATCAGTTGATATTAAATTGCAGTCGACATAAGTAATATTTTTAATGAGATTATAGTGAAACAAGTGAATTCTTCAGTGAATTTGAAAAACTAATAATTGAATTGAAAAATGCGGGTGCTACAATAAATGAAAAAGAAAGATTGAACTATTTGTTAAGAACATTGCCAAGTTCATTAAACCATATTGGTGATTTAGTAGATGTGATGCCAGAACAAGAAAGGACAGCGGATTATGTTATAAACAAAATAAAGATATATGAAGACCGAGAAAAAGAAGAAAATCAAAATACGAGAAATAGAAGTTCAAGCGTATTTAAAATTGAGAAGAAAAATGATGGATCGTGCTTCAGATGCGGGAAGCAAGGTCACTACCAGTACGAATGTACGAGCCAAGGCAACGCGAGAAATTCTTGGAGAGGC
Source organism: Torymus aiolomorphi (assembly GCA_036365515.1). Classification (NCBI taxonomy): domain Eukaryota; kingdom Metazoa; phylum Arthropoda; class Insecta; order Hymenoptera; family Torymidae; genus Torymus; species Torymus aiolomorphi. The sequence goes on from CM070875.1 coordinate 182,333,826, forward strand.
TCAAGAGGAGCCGGATAGCAACAAGCGCGAGGAGGCGCACACCATCAACAACACCAGCAGCGAGGCGGAAACAGCCATAGCAGAGGCAACGGCGGCTATCGAGGCAGAGGCGCAGGTCAACGAGGACGAGGCGGACAATATCAACAGGATCGACAGCCTACGAGCCGAGACCCGACGACGTTAACAACAGAAGTCGAGGGTAATGTGAATACATGCGTAGAGGTAAATAGCTGCGAAAATAATATAGAATGGGTTCTAGATAGCGGATGCTCCGACCATATTGTAAATAATGAAAAATACTTTGCGAAAGTAAATAAAATAGAAAATCCGATAAATGTAAAAGTGGGAGATGGTCGTGTATTAAGAGCAACTAGTATAGGCGAGATTAAAGCTAAATTCAAAACATATTATACTGAAACAGAAATTATAATAAAAAATGTATTTTTTGTAAAAGAAATGGATAGGAATTTAATGAGTTTCGGGAAAGTAGCAGAAAATTTGAAAATTTGAAAATTGTGTCTAGAGGAAATACCGCGAAAATTTATAACCGTGAAAATGAATTAATAGCAGTAGCAAATAAAGTAAATAATTTGTATAAGATAAACACTGTGTTAGAGAATAAACAGACCTATATAACTGAAAATGTAAATATCGGTATGACCGTGAAGGAAAAATTCCATAGAATGCTAGGACATGTTAATTTTGGATATCTGAATATTTTGAGTCGAAATAATTTAGTAGAAGGTTTGCCAAATAATTTAGAAAGCGATTATCTAAAATGCGGCACGTGTGTGAGGAATAAAATGGCAAATACTAGTTTTGAAAATAATAGACATAGAGCTAGGGATGTTGGAGAGATTATACATGCGGATGTGAATGGACCGCAGAAAACAGAAGGATATAGGGGGGGAAAATATTTTCTAGTCTTAGTCGATGATTATAGTAAAGCTACAAAAGTATATACAATGAAAGGAAAAAATGAAGTCTTTGACTGTATTGTTACATATGTTAATTTCGTTGAAAATGTAACGGGAAAGAGAATAAAACGTTTAAGGTGCGATAATGGGAGAGAGTTTTTAAACAGAGATATTTATAGTTTCGCAAAAGAAAAGGGGATTTATATTGAACCATGCCCTCCGTATGTTCACGAATTGAATGGAACTGCCGAGCGGTATAATAGGTCGGTTATGGATACAGCAAGATGCTTATTAGCAGACGCGAAAATACACAATAGATATTGGCCAGAGGTCGTTGAGACGGCTGTTTATTTAAAGAATAGAACGTTAGCGAACACGTTTGAGAGAAAGACTCCATATGAGATTATGATGGGAGAAAAACCGGATATTAGAAATTTAAAATTGTACGGGAGTAGAGTTTTCGTTAGAGTTCCGGAAATCAAAAGGAGAAGTAAATGGAACAGAAAAGCAGATTTAGGAATATTAGTTGGTTATGAAAATGTAGGCTATAGAGTCTTGATAAATAATAGAGTAACTGTAGTAAAACATGTTGATATTGTTGAGGAAAATGTTAAGTTAGTTGGTTTTAGTGGTAACGATGAAAATAGTGATAATGAAATAATTGAAAAAATAAATCAGGATATACATAATGAAAATGTAGAAAATGAATTTGATGAAATCGATGAAGTAACTGAAAAAGAAAATATAAAACGTAATGAACATGAAAATAACGTACCCAGTACAAGTAAAAAGAATTTAAAGGTAGTAAGAAAATCTGCAAGAAAGAAAAGTCCTATAAATCGATATGGAAATCCAATAACAAATTGTATTTACGTGAATTATGTAAACGTTGAAAATCCCGAGAATTATAACGAAGCGATAAATAGCAATGAGTGTGAAAATTGGCGAGAAGCTATGAATAGAGAGATTGAATGTTTAAATAAAAATGAGATGTGGAAATTAGTCGAAAAACCGATTGATAAAAAGGCATTAGATCTAAAGTGGGTCTTTACAAAAAAAGGTGAAAATAAGTTTAAAGCTAGAATTGTAGTAAGAGGGTTTCAACAAAGGGAGATAATTGATGATATTTATTCACCTGTTGCAAGAACTCAAACATTAAAAATCTTATTAAATTACTGTGTGCAAAATGATTTTAAAATTGATCAAATGGATGTCGAGTCAGCATTCCTTAATGGAAAAGTAAAATCCGAAGTTTATGTTAAACAACCTCAAGGTTATGACGAGAATTCAGGAAGAGTGTGTAAATTAGAAAAAACATTGTACGGACTGCGCGAAAGTCCACGTGTATGGTATGAATGCTTAGATGAATATTTGAAAGATTTAGAATTTAAGGAAAGTAAGATCGATTATTGTTTATATTCACTAAAAATTAACAATGAGAAAATCTATCTAATAATCTTCGTGGATGATTTATTAATCTGCAGTAAAAATGTAAAATTGATTGAATCTATCAAAAAGAAATTAATTGTAAAATTTAGAATGAAAGATTTGGGCAAGATTAAAACTTACTTAGGAATAAATATTGATTATGACTGTGAGGAGAATATTATGACCTTAGAACAAAAGGACTATATTGAATCTTTAGCAAGGAAGTATGAAATTGAAAATGCGAAATTGTATGGTACTCCGATGGAACAAAATTTAAAATGTGAACCGGCACTATCAGCATCAAACGATATAAAATATAGGAACCTAATTGGAGCATTGTTGTATATAAGCTCGAGTACTAGACCAGATATTTGCTATTCAGTAAATTATCTTAGTAGATTCCAAAATTGTTATGATCAGAGTCATTATAAATATGCATTGAGAATACTAAAATATTTGTACTATACAAGAGAATTAAAATTAACGTACGAAAAAATTTAAATGATGATATTTTAAATTGTTTTGTTGATGCTGATTGGGCAGGAGATGTAGTCGACAGAAAATCTACGACTGGTTATGTAATTAAAATGTATGGAAATAGTGTTTATTGGAAATCAAAAAAACAAAATATTGTAACAAAATCATCAACCGAAGCAGAATATGTTGCTTTGTCAGTATGTGTGAGTGAGATTAAACTAATAAAAGAATTGTTGAAAGATTTTGAAATAGAAATTAAGGAACCGATATGTATACATGAAGATAATGCAGGTGCAATCAGTATCAGTAAATACGGTAATTTGACAAAAAACTCTAAATATATAGACACATTATCATTTTGTAAACGAAAATTATCTAGAAGGCGTTATTACAGTAAATAAAATTGACTCAGATGAAAACCCTGCAGACATATTTACAAAGTCATTAGGTCGAATAAAATTTGAAAAGTTTAGAAGAAATTTAAATTTAGAATATTAAATTAGATTCGATACTTAAGTTAAGTTTATACGCAATATAAATGTAAGGAGGCGTGTTGAAATAATGATACATATTATATTGCGCGAGAATGTAAATATTTGGAAGTCGCACGAGAGACAAAAACAGCGAGCGCGACACACGCACATTGTAGGTTCCCCCACTCCAGCACCTATGGTGTGACTTGCGAGCGTGCACGACAGCGACGAACGCGAGCCCCGCTCTCTTGGCTCTCAGCTCTCGTAAGGAGCGGCACGCGGTGCCCAAGCGTATGGCGCTGTATTGTATTATATTTCTATTTTAATAAATATCCTTTTACCAACAACCACGACTTTTTCTCTCTCATTTTAACAACTTTCTCTCCCCTCCGTCGCGACTCGCGAGGCAACAGCAACTACGGTGCTTTTTCAGCGGATCATCATTATTTAGTTTTACCATGAGCGCGCCATAATCACAGCAGACTAGAAAAATATTTCTGATATTTTTACTTCAAATTTTTACTTTGAAAAAATATCATGTATTTAAATTATCGAATAAATAGTTTCAATAAATCAATACATTTCCAATTACAACATTTATGCGATATATATTTACATTTATTTACATTTATATGTTTTACTTTCTCATAAATAGTCTTCCGCGACATGTAACTACAATATACGGCTACGTCAAAACAGGGTACGAGATAATATACACTAATGTTGCGCCGGGCTTGAGCCAAGCTATGTTGTAGTCGCGCTGACTTTTGTAGGCCTTATGCCCTTCATCGACATACCAGGAATAAGCGAGACAGCGTGGCGCGAGTGCGGTACGGCCCGGCGCCGCGAGCGGTTGACGTGCGATACGGCGAGGCACGGCAAGGTACGGAGTGGTGCTTGTCCTAGAACAAATAAGCGCGTTTGCACGCGTTTGGCGGTGGTCACGCGCACGCGCTCGCTTCTCTTGTTTGGAAGCAGGCTCAGCGGGTGCGCACGCCTACGACGACCAATGAGAGAAGCGAGCGCGTACACGTGACTGCGGCCAAACGCAAGTAAACGCGCTTATGCGTCTATAAGGGCCTGTGCATTATCCTTGCGGCGATTCCCAAAAGGCTCGATCGCGTGCCGCTCTTTCACAGTGGAAGGGAGCAGAGACGGCGCACCCGATCATCGCATCATAGCACTGTTTTGTGAAAATTGTTCTCAGCAGCATAATCAAGGGCGAGTTTTGACTTCTTTCAAGTTGGCGTTAGTGTGAATACATGTTCATGGGGCATGGAGACACCATCATAAGGCAAAGTAAAGAGTATGTATTTGGCTGCACGTGCCATTTGATTAGAGAATCCTGAATTGGTGTCATTCCATTAGTGAACGTTGATGTGTCAAAGAATTGGCCAAGGCAACCTTTACACGCCTTGTGATTCTTTGTATTTCTTCCAAGCAGAATCAGATATTATTACAATGGAAGGACTGGAAGAAGTATTTACCATCCTTGAAAGCTGGGGATTTCAAGAATATATTCACAAATTTATCGGTAAATATGTATACGCTCATATTAATAGTACGTCAAATTATTGCGAATTATTCCACTTAAAATTATTTTTCGTCAATCAAAATCGGGAATTTAAGATGTTATGTCAACTATCAATAACTTGTATTCGTATCAAGTTATTTATCGTTTTTGAAATCTAAACCGTATTAATAGTATTTCATTAAAATCAAATTCTAAATATTTCTACATAAAAATTAAATACAATTATTTCTTAAAATGTTGCAGAGTGTAAAATTGAAGAATTTGTAAATTAAGTGCTTGCAATTTTAAACGAAATTTTTGGATTTCACCAAAACGTAACGGCAAGCATATTCCCAGAATTTCGCTCCTTATACCAACTGCAGAGGGCGCTCTGTAGAGAAATTTGTAGTTATATCTATTGGCTCTATCGTCTGTCTCATTATGTCGCGTCATAGCTATACAATGCGATAGTTATAATACACTAATGCGAACGTTACCGCGGTAATTTTTTCTTTGCATCTGTGCGCGAAATTTAGAAATATACAGAATACCTGTTTCCCCTATCTGTTCAAATTGTCTTTTTTATGCATAGGTTAAAATTCTCATTTTATTTTTTAATTTTTTTTTGTGTTAATCTGTCTGTATGTGGTATATAAATATGAAATGAACAATTGTATGCCTGAAGACAAAAGGTATACTGTATATTTCTTATGTTTTTTAATCGTAAATATATAATAATAATAATTTTATTCTTTGTACTCATTATTATCATTTTTTTAAACGTTACAGAAGAAGAAATCGATTATGAAGCTTTCTCATTGCTTTCATCAGAGAGCATTGTACAATTGTTTCCTAAGGAAGGCCCACGGCTGAAGTTTATGTCTAAGTTTCGGAAATTTCAAGAAGAAAGCTCAGAAAGTGTAAGTATATGAACCTGTAATATAGAGGGAAAATATTAAAAAACATGGGTGTTGATAATTGTTTGATTTTTATAAAAATACAAAATTATATATCTGAAAAACGTTTTATGAAAATTAAAAAAAAAGAAAAATAAGCCAAGTAATTACATTATAAGTTGTTCTTTGTGAAAAATAAAATTCATTTTAAAAACATATGTATATTTCATTGTCAAACTTTGCTTATTTACTAATTAATTGTATTTTTATAGATCAGTGATGAAAGAACAGAAAATACGCCAGACTTATCTCAGACTGGACTAGATTCGTCTATTAATAAAAACAGATCGGATGACATTATAACATCTGAAATAGGAGAAAGCGAAGTGACAGTAGCTGAAGACGATCAAACTAGAGAAAAACATCAATTGACATCATACAATGTATTCAAAGAAAATGTAAGTGAACGAAGAAGAGAAAAGGCTTTTGTAATTATACATTAAGTTATAAATATAATGTAAATGTTTGTATCTAATATTTTACAGAGTGTCGCCAGACTGTTAGAAAAAAGTTCTAAGGGTAAACACTTCATTCTCATCCACAATAAAAATAGACTTCGACCAAAGGACCAAGCTTCTTTGGTGGATATTATTATTGAAGCAGAATTGGAGGGAGATACAGAAAAGACGTATGATGTTGTTACTTAAAAATGCCTACTTTCAAGCAGTAGAATTAACATTTAGTTATTTTTAGAATTTCACCAAAGAGATTCCAAACGTTAGCCAATGAAATAAGCAAGATATTTGGTGAAGACAGGGTGAATGTTTTATTCATTTTTAAAATGTTTATATACATAAAAATATATTTGTATTAGCATGAGTAGTATTTTTAAAAGGTAATATTTTAAGTGAAAAATTGTGTATTATTCTGTAGACATGTTTATATTTATGAATATGGATCCTTTTTTTGGCATGGTGTGGTTTGTGCACATAAGAATTATGCACATATTTATTGTGCACACTTTAGCATTGGAGTATACACATAGATATAGATATACACCAATGCTAAAGTGTGCACAATAAATATGTGCATAATTCTTATGTGCACAAACCACACCATGCCTTTTTTTTCTGAAAAAATTGCTTATTTTAATTAAAATTTGAACAGAAACTGCACCTTATTTCTATTAACTTTTTCATAATTTAAGGAATCAATTTTTGATTTTATTTTGTGCACTTGTATGAAAATTTTCACTTACAGTATGTTACATTCAGATTCAAATTAATAAGCTACCAGGACAAGTCTATGAAAAATTGTTTCAGTCGATTTTTAATCTGTATACTTTGACATTCTTTCGTCAATAATACAATTAGAAAATACGATAATGACTCTGTGTAATTATGCGATTCAAGATATTAAAGTGATAAATAATTGTACTTTTTTATCGTGAACAAAAATTTCAGAATTCTAGAAATATTAATACGAAAAGTGTTTACTTTTATGAATTTATTATGATGAAAATGTATTTTTTCTATGATGAAAAAATATTCCATATATTAAAAGCACCAAACGATAATTTGATAAATGTTTTCTTCAATGATTAGATTTATAGTAAAATTGTTCCTTACGCATAATAAATTGTCTACTTCATTTAAAATTTGATACAATGACTTACTTCAATATAAGAAATAGAACTTGAATTTTGTTTAAATTAAGTATTTCAATTAAATTTTATTACTGTATCTTTTACAAACGTATACATATATTCATAAAAATAACAATTTTGTCTATAAATCAATTTGATATTTTCATTACAATAAAATCTAAGATTAATTTCTGATATTAAGATATGCCAGTGTACTAAATATTAATAATCCCATTACATACATGATTTAAAATACTAAAAATAATTATTCAATTAGGAATATTTTAAGTATCTAATTTATTATTTTATCAAAAAATTATATAATAATAATACGTATAAATAATTTCAGAGAATATATTATATTCCACGACGTTACAATTCAGTCATTAAACGTTATATTCAGCCAAAGGGTAAATTGTATAATAAGTATACCAATGAGATAAAAGAATTTTTGAAAAGTGGTGCACGAACTTCTAAAAAAAGATCAAACAAAACAAATACTCTCGAAGGTATAACAAATTTTAAGTACAACGATGATTTTGAATTTAATTTTGTAATTCAAAATAGTAGTGAGAGACACGATATTCTTTTTATACAGAAGCAGAACCTTTAGATGAAGAAATAGAAGAAGGTTTTGAGTGGTTAAAATTTAATTCTGAACCTTGGTCAGAAGTTCAAAAGATATGGAATTTAACACGAACATCAAGATTGCAGGGTATTAGTAAAACTCACAGAGATCATAAAACAGCGAAATTACAGTCTATTGAAAGCAATACGATAGATTCGTATTTGCAGAAATTTATTGCATTGAAAACCGAACTAGGATATTCTTTGGTGTGTTAACATAAAAATAATTACAGTAATTGATAACAGTTTTTGTGATAATCGTTAAAATTTTTTCTATTATTTTAAGCTATTCTCTAAATATACCTGAAGAACGTGATTGTAAACAATAATAAATTTACTAAGAAACACTTGTATTACTTGTATTTACCTTGACAAAATTAATTTTTTTGTTTTAGCTAGAAGATGACTTTGAATTCATTTATCCTGAAAAAAAAATAAATTGTTTGAGCATTGGGAACAATTTTCCAAAGCAGTTAAACAATTGTCAAAGAATTTTGACCCAGAAGAAGGTGCTTATAAATTATTTTTTATTAACCAAAATATTAAACTTTTCCAATTAAATCATTATAAATGAAAAGATCTTGATTATCAAGTTTTTATTTTATTTATTTAATTGGCTTTAATTTTTTCTTTATTTTATTATAAAATTTTCAATTTTCAGATTGGACTGACCTTGAAGTATTTATAGAATTCGCAAAATTATTTCGATCTATCCAAATTAATGGTAAAGGAGGAAGAAAGTGGAAACCATCAAAAATAGAAATCGCTGAAGCTTTTTTTCTGCATGTAAAGGTGCATAAAATTTTCTTTCTTAGCGTTTGTGTTTTAAAATTTATAATTGTCTATATATAAATATGAATAAAATTTTTTATTAACAGGTTATCGACGATTTAAATGTTAGTATTAATAGGATAAAGAAAAAATTAGAAAATGTAGGAAAGCCAATGCAACCATTTCCAGCTGCGGTATTTGATGGGGAAAACAAAGCATTGTATTATGTCATATTAGATGACTTGAAGTATCGTGTTAATTCTGCGCAAACTGCTGTAGATATTACGTTCAAAGTTTACCATGCTTTGAATGCGCAGTACCCTACACAAAGTGCACAACCGCGGCTGTTATTGCAGAAAATAATATACGATATCCACACTGATTACGATGAAGAAATCCCAGGAGTCATAGAGTTATCTTCGAGTTTTAAGAAAGTTTTAGAAGATAATTAAAATCATTTAGGTTTTAAAATTATTATGAGTAAATAATTATTTATAGGCTCTTTAACTTAGTATATTTAGGTATATTTATAATTTTTCTTATTTTTCAATCATTTATAATTTGATGATTACGCCTATTTGTTCAGAGTGTAACGATCAAATCTGTGATGTGAACAAATTATTGTTGCATTATAAAATTACTCATAAGAATTTAGAAAATTTACACTCTAAACATGTATGTAGATGCGCAGAAAATAAGTGTTACCGAAACTATATAACTTGGCGCGCATTCCGAAATCACTTAATGCTATATCACAAATATCCACTTAATATCAATGATGATGAAAAAGATACGAAATCAGATGAAACGCAGTGTGTTAGTAATATTCATAAATTTGGACAAATTCGTGACATTAATGAACCAAATATTGATAATCCCGAAGGTTATGTTGAAAAATTAAATGCAAGTGAAGATTTAATTAATTCTAAAATTAAAATGATCAACGACGAATTGCATAAAGAACTAGTTTTGATTTTCTGTAAATTATATGCAAATCCAAACTTACCGAGAAATCACGTACAAACAGCAATTGACGATAATCGACAATTTATCACAAAAGTTTTTCAGTATATACAGGATACACAGAACGTATCTGATAACATGAATATCTCAAAAATAGTAGATGTTAACGAAATTTTGAAAGTAGCAACGAATGTTTTCGATTCTCTAAAAAGTGAACATAAAAGAATGAAATATTTAGTAGAAAATGGATTAATTGAACCTGAAACTAAAATTATTGGAACTCGAGAAGATAACGAGTATATTGATGGAAAAGTTGTTAAAGTTAGAAATCCAATTTTTTTGCAATACATTCCCTTACAAAAAACTTTACAATCTTTTTTTGCCTTACCTGGCACATTCGATATGGCATTAAAATATATGGAAAAACTAAACAATGATAAAAATGTATTATCAAATTTCATACAAGGTAATTTATGGAGAAATAAAATTAAAAATCATTTTCCAGGAAAATCTGTTATACCTTTGTTTATATACTTTGACGACTTTGAAGTCAATAATCCGCTTATGAGTCATTCTGGTATTCAAAAATTGGGGACTGTTTATGTGCCAGTACCATGCATTCCACCAGAATCGTTTTTAATACATTAGTAAACGAAATAAATTTGTTACAAACAGATGGCATATCATTCGTTATTAATGGAACCTCGCAAAAAATTTATTTTTCAATTGCCTTAATTGTTGCTGATAATCTAGGGTTAAATTCTGTTTTAAATTATACAGAATGTTTTAATGCCAGATATTTCTGTAAATTATGTAAAACCCCTTCTAATTTAACTCAAATAGACAGAAAAGAAAGAAAAGATACTATTCGAAAAAAGTCTGATTACGACAGAAATGTTCAAGTAGGACTAAAAGGCAGTGGCGTAAAAGGAACATCAATTTGGAACAGAATAGAATATTTTCATATTTATGATAATGCATATGTTGATCCTCTTCATGATCTAAACGAAGGGGTTTTAAAATACGATATTGGGCATTTACTTTTTCATTATATTCTGAAAACAAAAGAATTTTCAATTGACATTTTAAATGAAAGACTAAATACTTTTAATTATTGTTTAAATTCAATTTCAAACAAACCACCGCTTTTTTTGTAGGATGAAGTCAAAAATAGAAAAATGAAATTATCCGGAAGTGAGATGATGAATTTTACGTTAATTTTCTCATTATTAGTTGGTGATTTAGTAGATAAGAATAGTGAATACTGGACATTTTATTTAATTTTAAGAAAAATTGTTGATATTATTTTATCTCGTAGTATACAATCAGACACCTATGTATTGCTAGATGAGTATGTTGCAGAACATCATGATTTATATTTAAAATTATTCAACGATACATTAAAGCAAAACACCATAATTTAACACATTATGGAAGGATATTGAAAAAATCCGGCCCATTAATTAATTTAAGTACAATTAGACCTGAATCGAAGCATAAATTTTTTACTGACACCGCACATAGTATTGTTTCAAGGAAAAATATTACTTACACACTAGCGTTAAAGGAACAATTACGATTTATGTATAGAACATTACGAGGAGTTGATTTTTTACCTCATTTTAAACCAGGATTGTCATTCATTTTAAATGTTGATGACAATAATTATAAAATAATAATTAATTTAAAAAAACTAAAATCAAATATTTTTTCAACATCATCAATATCTTTTAACGGAATTTCATGTAAAGTTAGAATGTGCGTTATTATAGATTATAATCTGCCTCTACCTGATTTCGGAATCATTAATAATATTTTTTATGATGATGATCACATAATTTACTTTGAAATTTTAAAATTAAGAACAGAATGTTTTGAAGAAAAATTGCATTCATTAAAAGTAAGAAATGACTTCTGTCAAAAATGTATTAATAATATTAGTGATTTATATTCACCATTTCCTGTAATTTTACATAAAATGTCGAATGGCGACAAATATGCTATGCCGAGACATATCTTGTAAACAAGTTTAAATAATAAAAAAGTCTAAACATTGTATTATGTATTAATTTAAGTTCATCAATACTTTCTAATATAAGTCATTAAATTATACTACAAATGTTTGTGTTATTAAATAATTTTTTTATCTTATGAATTAAATTATTTTAAATTTATCAATTTAAATAATAATAATAACTATGAGTCATTCTCTTATTATCGTTACCAGGGAATTCTCTGTACTAAATATTATTTAGAATGTTCATATTAACAAATATTTTAGTTTAACGAACAAAAAAAGTATTTTACTTTAACTAATAAAGACTGTGAATATAACCAATTATTTGGTTAGTATAATTTTTCAAACATATTTTCATGCTTCTATTTAATGGATTAATGTTACCCGTATTTTAAATAATAATGTTATTGAACATAACCAATCACTTGGTGAGTACAATAAAATATTTTCTACGAAATACGTACATACTACTAAGTAATGTGATAGTGCAACTATTCTTTTTAGCTCTGGTAAGAATTATTTATTTCATCAATAAACTAAAATTGTTGTTGACTTTACTATTTTTTGTAGTAATAACAACTATGAAGTCATAGTTAATATTACTATTTGAAGTGATAATCTTCAACATTATGTATGGAGAAGATAACCAATTTCAATAAGTTCGGCTAACTACAGATTTATTTTGCCATTTGAATCAAATAAATGGTTAACTCTACGAATTGCCATTTTCAACCAAGTAGCTTGGTCAACTTAACAAAAACATTTAGCAGTTACATATTTAACCAATTTTTATTGGTATACACAACCAATTAGTTTTTTCCGTGTGTGACTTTATAAAATCGCAATAACTATTCGGCGACTACGCCTTATTGATAATTTAATTCGACCGTCTTTTTCTGATAGTTATACTCCACTGTCGTGGCAACGAATTTTCGCAGCCCGCACACCTGGATCCGCGAAAATTCCCTCCCACTACAATCGTTCGCTGTCTCTCTCGCTCCCGTAGCGGCTATCGGCGCAGGTAAGGCAGGGAGCGCGAGAGATGGCCGGGAGGTGCTGCCACCGATCCAGCGCAGCGCCTGTTCTCCTTGCGCTCGTATGTGTTTCCTCGCGGTCGTCGCGCCGGATCAGTGCCATTGCCCTGCTAGCTCAGCGATTCCTGGTCATCGCGCAATTCTTATTTCCTAATTGTCTTTGCGCAATGGCAAGCTACAATGAATTTAACACTCGTTGCGGCTTTAACAATAAATTGAATAAATTAAAAATTAATAAATTAATAATTAAAATATTGGCACGTAACAATTACTAAATTTGGATAGAAAGAAATAATTTTTATTTGAAAAAGAAGTAAGTTATATGGTGCTATTTTGTAATAAGACTCTTCAGGAAGAATTTATATTGTTTCTGTATAAGACTCCGTAGGATAGTAGTTACTTCGAAGAAAATAGTTTTTTAGATGTTTTTGTTTAAGAATCCCTAAGGATATTTTGTCATTTATATTGCATGTATACAATTCCTTGGTTCAAGACTCCGGGTACTTCATACTCTGAACATTTAATGTTTTATTCGAAATGATCTTGTGTAATACAATTTAGTTTTAAATTACACTTTAAGTCCTACTTGAAGGTAACATCAAGATGACAAGTCTATCTTAAATTAGTTTCTCTTATAAATTTTAAAGTTTGTATTTATTTACACTTATTATATTTAATTATTTAAATTGAGTCGAGTTTGAAAGAAAGTTTTTCTTTAATAATATTTTCTCAGTGTTACTGTTACTGAGAGTATTTATATAAGTATTATTTTATAATAATAAATACAGTGTTCTTATGTAATAATTTTGTAATGACTGATCAAAGTATGTTAAATAGACATAAGCATGTTATATTTCAGTTACAATTTCAACATTTTTATTTGTAATTAATGTTTCAATGTTTTATAGAACATAAATAAATACATTTTGTATAGTTTTTTCTTTTTTTAGCGCCCATTGCTTATATTTTTTATTTTAATTATTTTGTAATAAATAAATTGTTTTTTTTGTCAAATGTATGTGTAGATTCTCATGTAAGCAACGATACAATTGGATTGCACATTCGTAGTTAAATTAAACACATTCGCATTTAGTTACATTAAATTTTTCAGGATTTCGCAGCATTTACTGTATGTGTATATACTATATGTATGTACACACACACACATACACACCCCCTACACACACATGTTCCAATATCTTTTTATAAATTATTAATACGTCTTTTTTTTACAATAGCAGCGAAATTGAAATGTATTGTTTTTTTTTTTTTTTTTTTTTTGTCAAAGACGAATATAATGTTTATTGTGCAATTTTGTTTCATTTATTTTAAAAGAAATAAAATAATTGGATAATTTTTATAAAAAATACTAAATCTGAATTTCTTTTTGCTATTTACTTTTAATATGCTTAAGTTTGATTTTTTTTATAAATTCAATGATAGCAGATTTTGGCGCCAACTATTTTATACGGACCAATCAAATTAATCTTTAAGATTAATGATCTTGATCAGAGCTACTTCCGCTTCCGCTCATAAAAAGTTTTTTAACAACAACACGGATATAACGGATATAATTTTTTATGGTAATAAAGGGCCGTTTGATTATAATAAATATTCTGTCCTGCGTACAACATTATTTGTTACGTAAAAGCCATTTCCGTAAGCAAGGATCTGAATTTGTGACCTATCTTGGAATTCTTACAATACTGGTTGCATTGATTTCAACAATAATCAATCTTGGTTTGTTGCAATAATTATTATCGCCATAAGTACCTATTCATAAGGACTGTTGTCATTTCATATTGACGCATGATTTTATGTAAGTAAAATATTAAATAATTAAATTATACGAATATGTATAATTAAATTTTATTATATTTGAGGTTAAGTTTGCTTAGTTATTATTGGAATATATTGTGCCTTCAAAAAATACACTTAGAAAAAATTTTAATGTCATTGTATTTTTAAGAGTTAATATATCAAATACTTCTTACTAGCATTATCAACAATTATTCTTATTAGTAAATTAGTAAAATGTGATCAAAGATGTTAATAATCTTTTATATTTAAAAATTAAAAATTTTTAAATGGTTTTACTTTTGTATTTACAGATTGATTGAAATTATTGAATCCTTCAAAACAATAAATCTACTGGAATGAGCATCGGAATCAAAGTTCTGTTCCTTCAAAACCAATAAATATACTGGAATGAGCATCAAAATCGAAGTTCTGACAGGTAAAAGAAATAAATAAATGTTACTTGCTTATGTATAATATTATTTAGTGCAATACACGTGTATTAGTGAAATCATTTATAAATCATCTGAACAACAACAAATCGTATTACTATCACTGAAAACTCAAACGTTGGCTTATTGTAGTGAAATAGACTTATCAAGATCTCTATTTTATTAGTTGATGTAATAGTATGCACTAATGTGCAGTAATACATTTTTATTAATTAAAATTTAATTTAGCTTGAAATTAATATTCCATGGATCATTATTATTCCAGTTTTATGTTGTATTAATATCTTCAACATAAGGATTTTATTAATTCACACTTCAGTATTTTATATTTTAATTAATTTTCAGAAAATTTATTTTTTGTGAGTTAACTACTCAATACTTTTTTTAGTTGTATTCAATTTGTTTTAAATTTCTGCACTGAGAAAAAAGGCGTTAGTACTGTTAACTATTTTGCATACTGGAACTCTGAGTATTATTGCCTTAACTATGTTTTTTTTTTTAATGAACTATAATAATAAATATATTCATATGATTCAAACGACTATAAATTATAGTAACTGAATTATTGTACATTTCACTAAATTTTTAGTAAACTTTATTATACTTATTTAGTACAATATTATATTTTCTTTTCATTTTCTTTGATATTTCAAATTTTAGCATCGTTAATGATTGCTATAGCCGTGGAGTGGTTGCCTTAAATCCAAAACCTATTTTTCCTGAAGAACTTTCGGGAATGTTTAATGGAACGCATCATAAATCCAATGACTTTTTTCAAAATATTAGATATTACAACAATTCGTTATCATTTGCATCATTTAATGCCAACTTATGTAATTTTCAGTCACGTTGTCAGGGACCTTATTGTTTTAAGATACAAGGACAAATCTATTACCAAATCAACACAGCCTTATATCCATCTGAAAATGAAAGTCCTTTATTTGTACAGCTTTTTTTTGTAGATCCGGAAGAAGCACTTCATTTTAGGATGAATCAAAGTACTCGAATCGATCGTGAAACAATCTCAATTTTAGATAGGGTAATTAGAGAGCATAATATGTTTGCTCAATCTTATGAAATGATGAAAAAAGAAATTGAGACTCAGCGGTTACTTTTGGGTCAAAATGAAAATGAACCTGAATTACAACTATTGTTTACGTTAAAACCAGAAACTGATAGAAGAAGGTATAATTTTCAGCGAACGAATGAAGTGGCAGCTATTTTCGCAACAACAGCTGATGGAGAGATTCCTGAATCATATGTAACCATTCGAAATAAAAATACTAAAACTTTACAATGTGTTAGTACAATGGACCCAAATGTCGAGCCATGGATTTATCCTCTTTTTTACCCACATGGTTCCAGAGGATAGCATAAAGACTTACAATGTGTTAACACACCTAATAACAGATGTCGACGTGTAACTCGTATGGCCTATACTAAATTTCATATAGCTATTAGACCTGATGAATTTAATCCTTTTTTTATCAGGTCGAAGATTATTTCAACAATGGATTGTAGATTCTTACGTAAAAATTGAAAAAGATAGAATTCAATTCTGTAAAGATCATCAAAAAGAATTAAGAGCAGGTAGTTACCAAGGATTACACGATTACATTCAAAATTCAGCTAATGACATGAATGGACAAGTAAAAAAAAACTATTATTCTTCCATCAACATTTATTGGTGCTCCTAGACATATGCAACAATGTAATCAAGATTCTATGGCTATAGTCAATGATAAAGGTAAACCAGATATTTTTTTGACTATGACATGTAACCCTAAATGGCGAGAGATTCAAGATAATCTTCTACCTGGCCAACAAGCCTCTGATAGACCAGACATTGTAGCACGCGTTTTTCATCTAAAGAAAGATCGTTTATTAAATAAGATACTAAAAGATAAATTATTTGGTGAAATGTCAGCTTACGTACATGTCATTGAATTTCAAAAACGAGGTTTATCACATATGCATTTACTAATTACTTTACAACACAGTTATAAAATGACTACATCTGAAATTATTGACAAATTTATATCGGCTGGAATTCCGAATGTTGAAGAAAACCCTCGTCTGCATGAAATAGTTATGAAAAATATGATACATTGTCCATGTGCTGATTGGTGTATGGTTGATGGCAAATGTTCCAAAAGATTTCCGAAGCCTTTTCAAGATGAAACAAGAATGGATGAAAATGGTTATCCCAATTATCGTCGAATCAATGATGGCACTACTTACGAGTTACAAAATGGCCATACAGTTGACAACAGATGGGTTGTACCTTATTGCCCTGTTTTATTAGAAACTTTTAACTGTCACATCAATGTAGAAGTAACTACAAGTATCCAATCAGTAAAATATTTGTATAAATATGTTTATAAAGGACATGATGCTGCTAATGTTACTATTAGTGAGAACGGTAATGAAAGAGTTATTAATCATGATGAAATTCGCGATTACATAGAAACGCCATACGTTGGCCCTGTTGAAGCATGTTATCGAATTCTCAGTAAATCTTTACAAGATAAGAGCTATGCCATAATTAGATTACCAGTGCATCTACCAAATGAACAATCTATAATTATTTCTAATGATCCAATAATTAACATCGAAAATTTGAATCAATCGAGTAGCATGTTGCTTGATTATTTCAAATTAAATTTAAATAATGAAGATGCGAAACAATATTTTTACAGAGAAATCCCTCAGTTTTTTACTCATAAAAAAAGTAAACATGATGACGTAACTATATAAAAATGGGAGAGCCGAAAAAAACATTTTAATTGTATTGGCCGCATGTACTCTGTTAGTCCTACTCACTTAGAACTTTTCCATTTATGATTATTATTGTTGCATGTTAGAGGAGTTTCAAGTTTTGAATCCCTAAAAACCGTTAATGGCATTTTACAACCATCGTTTACAGCCGCGTACCTAGCATTAGGGCTTATTGAAGATGATGAAGAATGGCGTAGAGCAATGGACGAAGCAACTACGTGGATGATGCCTCATGCACTACGTCAATTATTTGTTTCAATTTTGATACATTGCCAACCAATATATCCTGACGAGTTATGGAATGAATTCAAAAATGCAATGTCTGAAGATTTTTCACGTCACCATGATATTGAACTGAGCAATCAACTTGCTTATGCTGCTATTAATTGCATTTGAATAATGAAGGACAAAATATATCCGAATTTCCTGCAATGGATCAAAATGTAGAAATCCCTATTGTAAGAGTTTCAGATGATATTGATGATATATCACAAACGCAATTAGCAGAAGCTGGGCAAAGACAATACGAACAATTAAATGGTCAGCAAAAAGAAGTTGTTAATACTATTCTGCTAGCAGCAGAAACTAATTTTTATGAAAATAACTGTATATATATTGACGGTCCTGGAGGGTCTGGAAAAACTTTTATATGTGAGGCGTTTCACGTCAACTGTCCCAGCGCACGGCGCGCGAGTCCCAAATCGTGCTATTTGTAACTCATGTTTATGATACTAAAATGTACTTTAAAAAATTGTTTGACAAGCGTTTTCGACATATTTTTTCCTCAGCTTTCCAATGATGTAGGCAGTTTTTCCGAAATTTTCCATTTTCACCTTCAAAAAGTACAAAACATGTTATATCTCAAAAAGTGTATTTTTAATATTTTTTTTTACCCTCTAGATCGAAAGCTGAGCATTTTTTACATAGGAAAGGATATTTTCCAAAGAGTGCCCGAGATGTTTTCTGCGAGAAATAGAATGCGAAAGAGTTTTTGAAGATGAAAATGGAAAATTTCAAAAAAACTGACTACATGATTGGAAAGCTGAGGAAAAAATACGTCGGAAAGGCTTATCAAACAATTTTTTAAAGTACATTTTAGTATCATAAACATGAGTTAGAAATAGCACGATTTGGGGTTCGCGCGCCGCACGCTGGGGTAGTTGACGTGAAACGCCTCATATACAACCATCTATAATTTATTAACATCTAAAAACATTAAAGTATGTTCAATGGCATTTACTGGAATAGCAGCAACATTACTGCTAAAAGGTCGGACAGTGCACAAAACATTTGGCCTTCCAGTTCCATTCTATAATGATTCATCATCAAGTATAAAAGCACAGTCTAAAGAAGGCCTTTTCTTAAAAGAAACGAAAGTGTTTATTTGGGATGAGGCACCAATGGCTCCCAGATATGCTTTAGAAATAATAAATAGAACACTTCAAATGATTATGGGTAATGTATTGCCATTTGGTGGGAAAATTATTATTTTGGGTGGTGACTTTAGTCAACTTCTTCCAGTAAAAGTTAGAGGAACTCGAAGTGAAACAATCAATTTATCAATCAAGTATAGTGAAATATGGACACAGTTTTCCAAATATAAACTTACGGAAAATGTGAGAGTTTTGCGGAACGAAATTGACTTTGCAAAATTTTTATTATCAGTTGGTGATGGAACGTTAAATGATGCTTATGATTGTGTAATTCTTCCTGAATCCTGTATTTTAAAATCGGGCGATAACTTGATACTGTATTCGGACATTTGATAAAAAAAAAATTTTGAACAAATGACTAAATGTGCTATTTTAGCAGCTCGAAATGTTGACGTTAACGAAGTTAATAAACAAGTTACCGATCTTCTAGTTAAAAATACAGAACATGTTTACACTGGAATTGATAGTACCGATAATTGTAATAATGGTGAACTGAATGAAGTTATTTTACCAGAATATTTAAATTCTTTAAATCCACCCAGTTTACCTCCTTATGAATTACGCTTAAGAAAAAACTGTATTGTAATGCTTATAAGAAATATTAGTCTTAATAAAAGGTTATGCAATGGTACTCGATTGCGAATAATAGATTTTTCTAATCACTTATTAAAATGTCAAATACTAACAGGGGATAATGCAAATGGTATTGTCACGTCCTAAGACACAACACGACTGGGATTGTTAACTCGATTAAGAGTTACGCTCTTTTTAGGCCTTAGCTGCGCTAGCTAGTAAACCTTGGACGAGCTGAGGAAAGGAGTGTAATATCAAATTCACCCTTAACGTTTGAGATTTAATTTTTACTAATTTTTAGATTAGGATTTGGCTATTGTAAGGACCAACGGTGAGTATTCAGGTTATTCTCAGATTCGCCCTTCCCTATGAAGAGCAGAGCTCGCAATTGAATTTACTGTCTAAATTTTGTTTTAATTACTTTTTTCGTTTGTTCGAAATTTGTTTTTAATTTTACTTGATAAATAGAAAAACTTGCAATATTGTTCGAACTCAAGTGTACGGTGACTCGTAAAGACACACTGAACGAAGTGGGTTACGAAATAATATTTTTAATTTCTCAAAACTCCATTAGACTCAACTCGTAAAGCTGAAGCTACGGGTATTTGAGGAACGCAAATTGTTAATTATCTTTTGACAATGTGTTTTTTTTTATTTCTTTCTAGTAATTATATGTTTTTCTTTAAAACTGGAAATATACAATAATACTAATCAAACTCAAGTGTACGGTGACTCGTAAAATCACACTGAACAAAGTGAGTAATGAATAAGTATGTTATTTCTCAAAATACCAGTAGTCTAGGCTCGTAAAGCTTTGAACTATGATAATTGAGAAATTATGTATTTCCCTTGAATTTAATAAATTTGAAATGTAATAAAATTTGGAAAAAATAGATTTTGAAAATTTTTGTTTGAAATTTGTTTTTAAATTCACTTGAAAAATAGAAAAACTTGCAATATTGTTCGAACTCAAGTGTACGGTGACTCGTAAAGACACACTGAACGAAGTGGGTTACGAAATAATATTTTTAATTTCTCAAAACTCTATTAGACTCAACTCGTAAAGCTGAAGCTACGGGTATTTGAGAAACGCAAATTAGAAATACAAATTGTTTAATTACCTTTGAATTCTTTATTTTTTTTCTTTCCTCAAGAGGTAATGTGTTTTCTTTAAAACTGGAAATATACAATGATACTAGTCAAACTCAAGTGTACGGTGACTCGTAAAGTCACACTGAACGAAGTGAGTAATGAATAAGTATGTTATTTCTCAGAATACCAGTAGTCTGGGCTCGTAAAGCTTTGAACTATGATAATTGAGAAATTATGTATTTTCCTTTGAATTTAGTGTGAAAGGAAATTTTTGTGGGAATTTGAATGTTTGTAATAATAAATTTTTTTGAGAAATTGAATTTGGTAATACTTGAATATTTATTAAAAATTCGAATTTTCATACAGAATCTAAAGCTTGTGGGCTTGTGTCGATCTGTTGAGTAGTCAGCAAAGCTTGTGAGGCTTGTGTTGATCTGACTCCGTCAGTTCAGAAAAGCTTGTGAGGCTTGTGGTGAACTGCACACTCAGCAGTGCGCGTTTGGCGTATTTAAATCAGTTGCTCCTCCTCTTCTTCTGCTTCTAAAGCTGCGGTGTTGAATCGTGTAGTTACGTCATTTTATGATAACGTATTATTGGTGATATGTTCGGCGGCGAGGGATGCTTTGCATATCTCGTAATGTTGTGGTGCGGAAAAGCGGTGTCCAATGGTGTGAGGGCGGCATCCCTTCCCAACGTTGATTTTCAGTTGCGTGGGAGAAGTCCTATGCTTTAACACAGGGAGCGATCGCTCATCCCTTCTCTAGGGTATTTTCCGGCGGCTCGTATCTTCTTTAAGGAGTGAGAGAGAACGCTATATGTGCGACAGAGAAAGAGAAATGAGAGAGACAGAAGATATACCTATCTCCCTCACTCTTCAATCTTGTCACTGACTTTTTCACAGTTTTCTTCACTTTATTTAATATTGTTAGATATCGCAATTTCACAATTTAGTTACTATTTTATTTTAATAGGTATTTTTATAATAAGCTATTACAAATTTGAGCGGTGGTTATACGTTGATTAGAAGTGGAGTTATAGTGAATATAAAAATCGAAGAATATAATTTTAGTTTCACAGAAAAATAATTAATATAATTTTACAATAATATGAAGTTTCATAAGAAATAGTGAAACTAAACAGTCAAGCTAAATATTATAAACATGTTTACAAAATTGTCGTAAATATCGCTATTATTTATTTAATTATAATGTTTTACTTAATATTAACGCAGTGACATAAATGATTCTCTTAGTGTTTACATAGAATGTGTTTTTAGATTATTTCCAATCATAAAATTTATTATTTTTATATTTATTCATCGATTAATTAAGTAATCAGTCTTTCAAGCTTTGGATGTGAATATTTGTAATTGCTAGAAAATGAAATTATTATAAGAACTACTAAGTTTCCACAAGAAAAATAATAATAAATCATTGAAATTATAAACAAACAGTTATTTTTAAAGTGTTGTTTGGAGATGGATTTTATATGAAAATGTAAAGAAAAATTATTGCAGCTGAACTGTGTTGTTAGAAATTAAAAATGTAAAATAGTTAAGTAAATATAAGTCTTATAAGTTTCAAGATTGGAAAATAATATTTGTCGCAGGGTAAAAAAACGAAAGGTTTTCTTGAATAAAAATCGTATTTTCGCTGTTTGTATATGCTACGCAGTATCTTAGGGGAAGATAAGAGTTTCCAGATGTGCGAGACTTCCTGTGTAGGACCTTAGTAACGGTTTTCACATAAAATGTATTATTTTATTTAACTAATAAAATTTCCTATGCAGACTTTATAAAATATTAATTTGTTCATTCTAATTAGAACTCCAATAATTTCGTTAAATTATTTTATTGATTTTATACACTTTTGTGGACTTTTTATTCATTTGAAATATTTGAATTTTAACCGATTACTTATTATAATGTTACGTGAAAAACAAATAAAAAGCATGTTATTGTTTATTTAGAATATTTCTGTATATATGTATATTTTATAAGGTTTGCATGAACAAAATAGAAATTCTTCATTAATAATATATATTTAATTATTTAGAATACATACAGGTTATAGTATAATTTTAACCTTGTTATAATTTCATTATTTGATTCCAAAAGAGAGTTTTAGTTGAACTAAACGAGATAATTATTAATCATTACAAAATACAAACAAGAGTAGTGTTTATTAATTTTTCATCTTTATTTATTCTAAATCTATCGTTCGCTATAAATCAAATTTTCCTACTTATAATTATTGAGATATTCAATGTTATTCTAAAATAATTTCCTCGTGCTATTGTATGTTAAGGCCCGAAAAGTCGTTCCACGAGAAAGTTGGGGTGAGCTATTTTTAGTATGGGCCATGTGTAATGTAGCATCGAGATAATGCATCCGCTCGGAAAAGCGTCCCTTAAAGCTAATTCACACTGTGAAAGAGTATTTTCAATTTTGTATATAGTTATTTTAAACTGAAAAACATTCATTTATTTATTATGTTGTTAAAAATTTATTTATTTATAACAAGAAAATTTTTAATAGTAGCCGAATACCTTGCTATTTGGCGGGCTTTCTTTTATAGAGGTAAAAGAACAAAGATTGAAATGAGTTTTATTACTCAGGTAGAGAAAATAATCCTTCTGGAGTGTGGCTTAAAGTATTACTATAAACTTAAATCTATTTTACAACATTATATTTTATACACTTTTCATCCCACGCCTGAACGGTTGTTAGTTAATATGTATTGTACTTATTTAACTTAACTTATATATAAAAATACAAAATATTCAGTCAACATATAAAAGTAAAATTATAATTAACAACTCATACTTAAGCTATTATTTAAACATATCTTTGTAGAAAGTTGACCATAATTTATAACTAGCGCGTTAATACAACTGAGGTGGTTTTAATAAAAATCATAATGCTGAATTATTGTAATTTAACTAAGGGTACTATTACTATTTTTATGTAAATATCCTTTTCTGATTCGGATTGCTTCATAATTATGTTGTGTTAATAGTTAATTAGTGATGAACAGTTCTCCAGAGTGAATTACTTATTTTGTAATATTTTTCCGATAAATGATTTAATACTATATTTTATTACACTCGTGGTTGTAGGTATAGTTGATTACAATATTTTAGTTTATTGAAAATAATGTTTGTTCTTCATCAAGAAGAAAAGAAAGTTTACAGTCCGTTTAATATAACGCCGAAATATAAGGAAAAAGGAAATTATAAGAATTTAAAATTCAAGAATAAGGCATACGCCGCGTCGACGTTTTATGGCAGCTTGGGGGAAGCTTCGAGTGGTGCAGCTCACAACTCACAACCCTTGGTACAGTAGTGTCGGTAGGGTAGTAGTGGTTCAGGGTTATGATCGTGATTCATCAAATAGGAAATATTTTTAACTATATCCTAAATAATAGAAAGTAATAAAAAAAAAATTCATTTTATGCAAGATCGTAGACGGTTCCGTTACAGTATAGTATTTTTAAATCGTATAACGTTATATTGCGAAAATGAGTATCCATTTAATTTTAAAAGAAGTCAGTTTCCTGTAAAATTAGCATTTGCAATGACAATCAACAAGTCTCAGGGTCAAACATTTCATAAAATTGCTATGGATTTGAGAAGAGATGTTTTTAATCATGGTGAATTATACGTTGCCATGTCCAGAGTGCGATCATGGGATTCTCTTAAAATTTATTTAGGAAATCATCAAAGAGAAAATTTAAAAGTTAAAAATTATGTATATAAAGAGCTTTTTTTGTGAAATATTTTCTTATATAATAGTACATAATTATTTTATTTTTTATTCGTGAAAAGAAAATTCGTTACGTTATATATATATATATATATATATATATATATATATATATATATATATATATATATATATATATATATATATATATATATATATATATATATATATATATATATATATATATATATATATATATATATATATATATATATATATATATATTGTAACGGGGTTCAGTTATGGAGAGGGTATTAATCCCTCTCAGGGTAATATACGGGTGCATTCTACGCCCGGGCGACTCACCGTTGTAGAATTACCTGTAGTCCGGCAGAAGCGCCTCGGCACAAGTTCCGAACATGCAAGCCCGGCTTCTATTGTAGAAAGCCTAGGCCGCTCTCTACTCGAACCGGCGCTGCGCTCTGCCGCTGCTGCCAACTGCTGCCCGCGAACTACCGGCTGCTCGCTATGACCTAACGTTACCAGCGCAGCCGGTCTTTCCCGCACAACGCCGCTCGGTCTAACCTCCAAGCGGCTGATGAAATACTTACACCCGGCTACCTTGTCTCCCCCAGGAGACGATGTCCTCGGCTAGCTGCAGCTGCTGTAATGAGTAGAGGGCGGTATTCGAGGAATCATGCATAGGTTAGGCGCGCTAAATAAATACTCGTGACTCGACGATTTAAGATAAAACAAAACGGGTTTATTGCTGAAAGATGATTCGAGCTAAGGGGCGCGAAACCCGAACAAGTACGAACATAAAACGCGACAGGCCGAGACTTTAAACTACGCACGCACACACGCACGCGGCCGCCGAGACGCGGCGGCGACAGAGTTCGCTCGCGACAATTAAAGCGCCTACATTAGGTGCGACTTACTTTCGGCTGGCCAGCCATCGCAGACCCTATCGCGAGTGGCAGCTGTCTCTCTCGCGCTTACTGCTATCGGGGCGGGGATGGAGCGTGCCTCACTGTCCCCGGCCTATGCTGTCGCTCTCTTTCTCTCTCTTCCTCTCGCTGTCTCTAGCTCGGGCTGGTAACTCCAGGAAATTTTTTTCCGTGTATTAGCATAGATTTTTTGTTGCGGTAAGCCTGGTCTAATTACCACCGGCACACAAACAAAAAAAGTGGTATGTTCTGGGAACCAGACCTATGTATTCTTATGTATTTTCATGCGCTGAATCCGAATCCGAGGTTGGTTTTGCCCAGACACCCCCAAAATTTTTTTAAAATCGCGAAAAACCGTGAAAAATCGCGGAAAATCGTGAAAATTCACACCTAAAAATATAGGTTATGAGCAATAAATTTTTTTATGAGTGTACTATACATGGTTTTTTTGTATTTTGAGTCGCTGAAACCGAATCCGGGGTTTATTTTGCCCGTACACCCTTCTAAGTATGAAAAATTGGTGAAAAACTGTGAAAACACGAAAAAAATTACGGGAAATCATGAAAATTCGCGTTAAAAAGCATAGGTTAAAGCAAAATATTTTTTTATAAGTGTAATTATACATGACTTTTGTGTATTTTGACTCGCTGAATCCGAATCCAGGGTTTATTTTACCCCTACGCCCTTTAATCTTTGTAAAAATAGTGGAAAACCGTGAACAATCGAGAAAAACTACTGCAAATCGTGAAAATTTGCATTTAATAGCATAACTTCGTTCCAATACATTTCTTTGTGAGTGTCTCATGTATGATCTATGTGAATTTTAGGCGTCTAAAATGAGATCTGATGAGTATTTGACTTTTATATCCTCACAACTTTAAAAAAATGTCAAAAAATCTTGTAAAATCGCTTAAAAATAACATTATATGGTGAGAAAGGAAAATAAAAATAAATCGTGTCAATGAAGAAGTTCTTTCTCTTTTCTAAATATGATTTTTGTTTTTTTTTCTTTTTCTTTTCTTTTTCTTATACTTACTACATCAACTCTGCTTTACTCCTTTTTTCTCTTGTAACGAACTCTTTTTTCTTCAAATGACCTGTGCAAGGGATTCCTTTTTCTCTTTTTGCTCTTACTCACAGTGTCTCTTTTAAGCATCCAACAAAAGTCTGCCATCATGTTAACGTCCCATATTCCTTGGTATCGATTCTCCATTACACTTATATCTTGATGAAATCGTTCTCCTTGTTCTTCACTGAAGTCTCCAAGATTAGAAGGGAAGTAGTCGAGATGAGAATGTAAGAAATGCATTTTATAGCTCATCAAGCAACCCAAATTTTAAAAATTTTTCAACATTTCTTCGACAAATTCCTTATAGTTCTCACTCTTTTTATTTCCTAAGAAGTTCTCACATACAGATTTGAAACTTTACCATGCAGCTTTCCCATTGACAGTCATTTTTGTCATGAAATTTTTGTCTTCAAATAGAGCACGAATTTGGGGACCATCAAAAATACCTTCTTTTAATTTAGCGTCATTTATTGCGGGAAACTTTTCTCCTAAATACTCGAAACAATCGCCATCTTTATTCAGAGCTTTTACATACTGTTTCACAAGACCAAGTTTGATATGAAGTGGAGGAACCAGATACTTTGATGGATCAATCAATGGTGGGCGTATAATGTTCTTCGACCCTGGTTCAAAATCAGCCCTAGTTAACCATATTTTTTGAACATAGTGACTCTGCCTGTCTCTGCTATCCCACAAATATAAGAAGCAGGGATTTTTAGTAAAACCTGATTGTTGTTCTAATATCATGGTTGCAATTTTAAGATCGCCACAAACTTTCCATTGATGTTCAGAGTACTTTATTTTTTGCAATACTATCTCCAAATTTTCATAAGTATCCTTCAGTTTAGTCGAGTGAGCTATAGGAATAGATGCAAACTTATTTCCGTTGCGAAGTAACACAGCTTTGAGACTTCGATTTGATAAAGCACATCTGATGACTCTGCATGGTGGCCCTACATTGGTTCAAAGTCATCTCGCACGCCAGTTCTGGTTTGTTCAAGGGCGCAATACTATTCGAGGCGTCATACGCTGTTGTGTGCGTTGCACGCGGTTTAAGGCGTCTACGCTGGAACAGCGGATGGGTCCATTATCTGCTGTAAGAGTAAGACCTGCGCGTCCGCTCACAGTTACGGGAGTTGACTTTGCAGGGCCATTCTTCATTCGTGCTTCTTCAGGCAGAGGTCAGAAATCCTTTAAGGGATATGTGGCGATTTTTGTTTGTATGGTAGTTCGTGCCGTCCATTTGGAGGTTGTGTCAGACCTCACCGCTGCCCCGTTCTTGGCTGCATTTCGTCGATTTGTTGCCCGGCAAGGACTGTGTAAGACACTTTACAGCGATAATGGCAAGAATTTTCAGGGCGCTGAGGCTGAGCTTCGTAGATTGTTTGCGAGTACATCTGCCATCAGTCAGGAAGTGGCGTCAGTTGTTGCTCGTGATGGTTTAG
This sequence comes from Torymus aiolomorphi, assembly GCA_036365515.1. NCBI lineage: Eukaryota > Metazoa > Arthropoda > Insecta > Hymenoptera > Torymidae > Torymus > Torymus aiolomorphi. Next base: position 182,361,876 of record CM070875.1, read on the forward strand.
AGTGGGTTTTTATTCCGCCTAGAGCGCCAAACTTTGGAGGGTTGTGGGAGTCAAAGGTCAAATCATTTAAGAGTCATTTCAAACGGATCATAGGTGAGTCTAAACTCACATTTGAATCATGTTTGAATTCACGTCCTCTTTCTCTGCTTAGCTCTAGTGAGGAGGATGTTGCTGCTTTGACCCCGGATCATTTTCTGATAGGAGCCCCTCTCATCTCACCTGCCGAGCCCTTCCTCGAAACTAATGAGAACTGTTCTCCTTCTTGTAGATGGCAATTGGTCAATCGAATGCGCAAACATTTCTGGAAGAGATGGCATAGGGAGTTTTTTACTCAGGCTCAACAACGCAGTAAGTGGCTTCATCCAAATCGAGACTTCAACATCGGAGATATTGTCTTATTCAAGGACGAATTACTGCCACCAACGAGATGGCCATTGGCGAGAATCGTGCGACTGCACCTGGGTAAGGACGGATTGGCGCGTGTCGCTACCATCCTGTCAGGTACCTCACGGTACAAGCGCCCCCTCAACAAGTTAATCTTGCTGCCAGCCAACCAGGAGGCTGTAACTCATCTCTCCCTAGTTCGCACCGCTATGGCGGGCGGTGGTGACCACACTACATTTGAAAGTTCGAATTGCCATGAAGAGTGAAGAAAGAAGACTGAAGTTAAGAATGTCATTGCGTTCCTTATTTAAAATTGCGAATTTAGATTTATTGTATCAACATTAATTTGTGTTAACCGCGGTTTTTGAAATTTCATTTATGTTGTTTTTGTATAGAGTCTCGTCTTTTTAACTATTGTAAAATTGCGTTTGATCGCGGTTAATTGCGTACGTTTTTTGTTGAGATTTGGCGAAAGATTGATTTTATTAATTTATACGTGCGAAATCGGTATTGTGTGCTCGGTAGTTCTTATCTTTAAATTGTACTGGTATTTAGCTTTCTGGTTAACAATCAAATTTGTCAATTAGATTGTGGCGGGCGGTATGTTGAGGCCGCAGCAGTTATAACGCGCGTATTTATTTTGATGTTCGGCGGTTACCCCTCCCTAAAATCACGCGACACTTGTTGTCTACACGCGTAATGATCCGCGCTTCTCGCGGGTCTACTTTTCGGCTACTTGCGCATTACGAGAGCAGTATTACACGAGCCGCAGGAGAGAGTAGACAGTCTGCATACCGCGCTCTCCAGCTCCCGCGACGTACGAAAACCCTTTCGCCCGCACGCATACAGTATTCTTGATATTAATAGTATTAATAGTTATTGGCTACGAGTATTTTGTATAGACATTTAACCGCTAGAATCATTATAAGCTATAAGAATTTGTGCTAACTCACTATCAACCACTCAATAAACAGAGTTTGATTAGTGCCGTTAATTATACGTGGCTAAGTGATTTTCTCGAGTTATATCCTGCTTCCTCTGTCCGGCAAATGTCGAACGTCGCCCTCTGAATGCGCGTCCAATCATATTTAGAAAAGAGAAAGAACTTTTTCAATGACACGATTTATTTTTATTTTCCTTTCTCACCATATAATGTTATTTTTAAGCGATTTTACAAGATTTTTTGACATTTTTTCAAAGTTGTGAGGATATAAAAGTCAAATACTCACCAGATCTCATTTTAGACGCCTAAAATTCACATAAATCATACATGAGACACTCACAAAGAAATGTATTGGAACGAAGTTATGCTATTAAATGCAAATTTTCACGATTTACGGTAGTTTTTCTCGATTGTTCACGGTTTTCCACCATTTTTACAAAGATTAAAGGGCGTAGGGGTACAATAAATCCTGGATTCGGATTCAGCGAGTCAAAATACACAAAAATCATGTATAATTACACTTATAAAAAAATATTTTGCTTTAACCTATGCTTTTTAATGCGAATTTTCATGATTTTCCGTAATTTTTTTCGTGTTTTCACAGTTTTTCACCAATTTTTCATACTTAGAAGGGTGTACGGGCAAAATAAACCCCGGATTCGGTTTCAGCGAGTCAAAATACACAAAAACCATGTATAGTATACTCATAACAAAATTTATTGCTCATAACCTATATTTTTAGGTGTGAATTTTCACGATTTTCCGCGATTTTTCACGGTTTTTCGCGATTTTAAAAAAATTTTGGGGGTGTCTGGGCAAAACCAACCTCGGATTCGGATTCAGCGCGTCAAAATACATAAGAATACATAGGTCTGGTTCCCAGAACAGACCACTTCTTTTTTTGTGTGCCAGTGTTATTATTGTTAATTTATTATCTCTGTTTAATTGTAAAATAAATTCTAACCATTTTGTATATTTTTTAATAAAGCCTGAAGAGGTCAGTAATCAAGCTGATGAAACGTCGTACAAGCTACAATTGTGTTTTTTTTCTACGTATTGGCCCTCACAGGATCCCATATATATTACTATATTTCACATTAACAATGGAGGGTGCCTCTATTAACTTTAATTCATCATAAACACTGTTACAATATGACACCCAAGTTTAAGGTTGCATTGGCCGTAAGGTCCCTGCCAAAAATTAGTTTTTCACGTTAAAACTACAATAAATAATTATGTAAAGCAATTGATCAATTTTTAGTTCTCGCGATCAATGTATTATTGCAATTGGAATATTATTAGCTTTAAAAATAAAACGTTATAAACTAAAAACTTAGCGATTATCAAAACAAAATGATTTGACAGACAAAATGCCCTTGTCAATCTTCTCGAACATATTAAAAGAAACTCTGAAGGATTGTGAATGCCATATCTCTATTTGTTATGGTACAATCCCCCCCCCCCCCCGACGACATAAGAAATAAAATCATAGATGAAAACCACGATAGCGTCATCGGAGGTCACAGAGGTATAACTAAAACTTACAGAAGGATTAGAGAAAAATACTTTTGGCAAGGTATGAAGCAAGACATCACTGAATACCTATGCAATTGCACCAAATGTCAAGAATTAAAACTAGTAAGGATCAAAAACCGAGAACCAATGATCATCACTGATACCCCTATAGAACCATTCGCAAAAATATCCATAGACACCGTAGGACCTCTACCTATCACACCTGATGGTAACAAACACATCCTCACCATACAGGATAACTTAACGAAATATTGTATAGCCATCGCCATACCCAACACTCAAGCTGAGACAATAGCTGACGCTTTAGCTAGACACGTCACAACCATTTATGGATCACCACAAACAATACTCTCCGATAAAGCACCCGCACTAATTGGCAAAGTCATGCAACAATTATCAAGAATATTTAAAATAAACCAAGTCACCACTTCCGGCCACGAAACGAATCGCTACTAATAACTTAATAAAATCAAAACATAGGCCCAAGCGATACAAATCGAGCAAGAAGAAAAGTCCGAACACGAAGGAAAGTTCGAGACATCTATTGAAGAAGAATCGAAATTGAAAATCGAGCAAGAAGAAAAGTCCGAACACGAAGGAAAGTTCGAGACATCTATTGAAGAAGAAACGACCTTGGAGGTCAAGCACGAAGAAAATTCCGAACACGAAGGAATGTTCGAGAACGAAGAAGACGAAATGGAGAAAAAGGAAGTCACAATACCGGTGTTTGATGGAGAAGACTACAGTATGTGGAAGAAAAGGATTACGATGTACCTAAAGTTGAAAAAATGTGAGGTAATGATAACCAGAGCAAGAGTTGCTGCAGACATAGAAGACTGGGAAGAAAAGGATTTAAAGGCCATAAATTTGATTTATAGTGCCATTTCCAACAAACAATTGGAGTTTGTGTGTGAAGAAGATACGGCGCATAAAATAATAAAGAAATTGGACGAGATGTATTTGAAAGAGTCCACAGCACTACAAATTGTGTGTAGAAATAAATTGGAAAAATTGAGACTAGAAAAGTATAGTGATATAGCAACATTTTTCAGTGAATTTGAAAAATCAGTGAATGAATTAAAAAGCGCTGGTGCAAAAATAAGTGAAAAAGAAAAATTGAATTACATGTTGAACACGTTGCCGAGCCAATACAGTTACATTGGCGATTTAATAGACACGTTAAAAGAAGAGGATCAAACAGCATCGTATGTGAAAAATAAAATCTAGATTGCTGAAACGAAGAACAATAACGAGCATAGAGAACAAAGGTCAAATGTATTCGCTGCAAAAAAGAACCAGAAAGGAAGCTGCTTCAAATGTGGAAGAACCGGGCCACGAGAATACCAAAATGGAGGACAAGCAGGACAAAGCGGCACAACATGGCGAGGCTCAACACGTGGCCGCGGCCGATGGACGGCAGAAAGAGGCAACTACGGCAGGGGGCGCGGAAACTTCCGTCGGCAAGGAGCCAGCACGAGCGAACAGAGCGGCGAAGGTGCGAGCACATGGATAGCTACAGCGTATGCGGCGCAGAGTAACGATAGTCAAGGTAGGCTAGGTAATGAAATAAAGTGGTTGCTGGACAGCGGATGTACAGACCACATAATAAATAGCGTAGGCTATTTTGATAAATTTATTGATCTTAAAGAACCGGTAAATATATACTTAAGGGATAATAGGTATATAAAAGCAACGAAAATTGGAAATGTAGTTAGCTATTTTGACGCGTTTGGTAAAAAGAATGAAGTTGATATGAGTAATGTTTTTTATGCCGAAAAAATGAATACAAACTTAATAAGTTTTGGGAAATTAACAGATAACAATACGATCATTTCAAAGAGAAATACAGCAAGGATAATAGATAAAGCTAATAAATTGATAGCTGTAGCATACAAAGAAAATCGAACTTATAAGATAAATAGTACCTTGAAACATAGAGAGAATTTTGTAAACACAGCCAACTGTAGCAATAATAACATGAGTTTGAAAGAGAAATAGTATAGAATGTTAGGACACGTAAATTTCGGGTATCTAAATACACTATGTAGAGAAGAGTTATTAACGGGTATTCCGAATAAACTTGAAACGGAATTTATGAAGTGCAAAACATGTATAGAGAATAAAATGCATAACTTGCCATTTAGCAACGATAGAATAAAAGCTAAAGATATTTTAGAGATAGTTCATACAGATGTATGCGGTCCATTTAAAACTGCAGGTTTTAATGGAGAAAATTATTTTGTTTCTTTCATTGATGATTATAGCAAAATCGCGAAGGTTTATTGTATCAAAACTAAAGACGAAGTTTTTGATTGCTTAGTTAGATTTATTAATGAATGTGAAAATTTATCTGAAAAGAAAGTAAAAGTTTTGAGATGTGATAACGGGACAGAATATTTAAATAACCGCTTCTATAAATTTGCCAAAGAAAAAGGTTTATTTTGAATAATTGTCCAGTATAAGTACATGAGTTAAACGGAACCGCGGAAAGGTTTAATAGAACGATAATGGATATGGCGCGTTGTTTACTAACAGAGGCACAAGTACATAAACGATATTGGCCTGAAATAGTATGTGCAGCGACGTATTTGAAAAATCGAACGTTGACTAATACGATAGAGAGAAAAACTCCGTACGAAATATTTTTTAAGAAACGGCCGGATGTCAAACATTTACGTCTGTACGGGAGTAGAGTTTTTGTTAGAAAACCGGAACAAAAAAGAAATTCTAAATGGGATAAAAAGGCAGATATGGGAATCCTATTAGGATATAGTGGTGTAGGCTATAGAGTCCTAGTAAATAATAAAATGGTAGTTGCTAGACATGTAGATATCGTAGAGGAAAATGTAAAATGTATAGGACTTAATGATGTAGAGTCAAAATATACATCTCCTTCTACTTCGACTCTCGAGTCATTTAGAGGAGAAGAAAATGATCGTGATGATGATTTAAGCGATGATAATGTTTTTCAAAGCGCGGATGAGAAAAATGAACAGGAACCAAAGGTAGCAAATAAGAAAAATGTAGAACTATTAAAAGTCCCACGTAGATCTACACGTGATAGAAAAAGTCCAATAAGATATCCAGAAACTATTTCGAATAATATTTATGTAAATTACTGCAGGGTAGATACTCCATATACATTTGGGGAGGCGATGAGTAGTAATGATAGTGAGAGCTGGATAAAAGCTATGGATAAGAAATAGAAAGTTTAAAAGATAATAAAACATGGGAATTAGTTGAAAGGATACCAAATGAAAAGGTAATAGATGTAAAATGGGTTTATAGTAGGAAATATGATGATACATATAAAGCGAGATTAGTTGTAAGATGATTTCAATAGACAAATGTGATTGACGACATATACGCTCCAGTTGCTAAAATGCAAACTTTAAAAATTTTGTTTTCCTTTTGTTGTCAGTTTGCTCTAATTATAGAACAAATGGATGTAGTTACTGCTTTTTTAAATGGTGAAGTAAGCTCGGAGGTATATGTCGGTCAACCGAAAGGTTATAGCGATGGAACAAACAGGGTTTGTAAATTACGTAAAGCATTGTACGGACTACGAGAAAGTCCAAGGGCATGGTATGAATGTTTGGATGAATATTTGACAAACATAAAATTTAAAAGGAGTAACGTAGATTATTGTTTATATACTGAAGGTGAGGGTGTAGATCAAATTTACTTATTAATATATGTCGATGATTTGTTAATTTGTAGTAAGAGTATAAAGAAAATTAAAAATTTAAAAAGTCTTGTCAGAAAAATTTAAGATGAAAGACCTAGGAGAAGTTAAAGAATACCTTGGTATTAATATAGAGTATGATCTTCGAAATTGTGATATGAAATTAAGCCAAACTAAGTATATAGAGTCATTAGCTAATAAATATCAATTGCAGAATAGTAAATTATATAATACTCCTATGGAATCGAATCTAAAACTTGAAAAGGCTGAAATATGCGAGTCAAGTATTAAATATAGAAATTTGATAGGTGCATTATTATATATAAATTCTAGTACAAGACCTGATATAAGTTATAGTGTAAATTATCTGAGTAGATATCAGAATAGTTATAATGAGACACATTGGAAATATGCTTTGCGAATCTTGAAATACTTGTATTTAACGAAAGATTTAAAGATGAACTATAAAAGAAATGTAAATTGCGAAATTATAGATTGTTATGTAGATGCAGATTGGGCTGGAGATAATGTTGACAGAAAATCCACATCTGGATATGTTATTAAAGCATTTGGCAATGTAATAGATTGGAAATCGCGAAAACAAAGAACGGTAACAAAGGCCTCAACTTATGCAGAATATGTAGCCTTATCTGAAGCAGTTAGTGAAATAAAGTTTATACTAGAGTTAATGAAAAACTTTAATGTGGAATTGATTGATCCTGTAAAAGTATTTGAAGATAATACAGGAGCGATAAATATAGCGAATTAAGGAAACTTTACTAAAAACTCGAAGCATATAGAAATACATTATCACTATGTTCATGAAAGCGTGAAAGAAAAAGAAATTGTAATAATTAAAATTGACTCGAATGATAATGTTGCGGATATCTTTGCAAAAGCATTGGGTAAAGATAAATTTGAAAAGTTCAGAGAATTATTGAATATCATGTAATGAATTAAAAGTGTACAATATATATTTAAGGAGGCGTGTTGAAAATAGTATACATCTATATTGTACGCATGAATATATACAGTAGGTATGTGTGAGCGCGCGACTGTATCGAGAGCGCGCAATGTCATATGAGTCCGAATGTAAACATGTACCTCTCCCCTTCCTAGTGTGGGCGTGAGCAAGCATCTAAGCCGAGGAGCAGCGAACGATACGCTGCTCTCTCTCTCTCTCTACTGCTGTACGCCGAACGGAAAGCACCTTGCGCTAGGCGCTATGAAGCGCCCGTCTTATTTTATACTTAAGCCTAAATAAATAAGTCATTCTTTTATACCTTAAATGTGTCTCTCCATCATTAATAATAATACCACACCTCAACAATTACTATCAATGCTGTTATGAGCTTCCAAAAGAACAGCTCATCTTCCACGTCGAGCCTATGAAATTACTTCTGTCGATCAGCATCTACCTAGGGTTGAGCCATTTCTTCGACCCCGAAGACATGGTCCGACTAACCAACTCTGTACTTCTCACCAATCAGCCAGACGAAAACGCCGCTACACGTAACCATTGTATATCTCATTTCCCACTTTACTATTATATCCGTACCTATAACCCACGTGACCCCTTTAGAGATAAGCTAGTTTAGTTATAAATACATTTATATTGTGAAAGATTTCTTGAAATCCATCAAAATACGACCTTAAATTCATCGAGGACGATGAACCTTTCTAAGCAGGGAGGTGTGACGTCAAATTAAAATTTTTCCTTTATTTTTTTTCTCTTTTGGTCATATTCTTTTTAATTTCGAAAATTCTTAAATAAAAGTATACCTAAATGTTACTCGCAATTACGACATCATCCGATCGTCGGATGATACTTCAATCTACTACAGTTGTGCATACTATTTAATAGAGACGTATTTTTGAAGTATATTTTTCGGGTTTTTCCCACCACGCGCTGTCGCGTGATGCGTATGACTCTATTGAAGTGTAAACACAGGTGTTCTCTTTTTTGTAATATTTAGTATAAAAGGGCTTACAAAATGCTCCTCACCGCTCTACAGTCCAAGATAGTCCGCGATACGCGACTCAGCTCAGGCCCGAGACCCCTCGTTAAAGCTCTACCGACGGAACAGTAGTCCGCGATACGCGATTCCCGCTAGGTAAATAATGCTATAAATTATCTTAAATAAAGGATCAGTGATGGGCCCCCGAAGTTCGGAAACGGGAAGTAATAACTAGATCTAGTTATTTTCGACCAATACTGAGTACAAGGCAGAGAATTTGCTGAGAATGCAGCATGAGGATCGGGCCAGCCTAACTAGCCTGACTTGACTTTGAAATACACGTTGCGACGTCGCGCTTACACTCGGTCATTCACTAAAGCAAATTCTCTGCCTTGAACGTAGCACTGGTTGAAAATAACTAGATCTAGTTATTATTTCCCGTTTCCGAACTCCGGGGGCCCATCACTGTCAAGGATGCTTGCTACGAGTAGACTAAACGTGACGCGTCTAGTCAACTCATGTGCAGCTCCGTCTTCCGTTTTGAATCATAATTTCGATTATAAAGGTGCCCGCTGCACCTCGGGTTCATGTACATATTTTGTACCTGACTCCCTCACCTCAAGGGATCGTTAGTTTTTGCTCTGCTCAAGTGCAGTACCTTTAGTAGCCTTCGACTTAAAATCTCGCGATTATATTAACTTTAATTATTTAAATAAAAGACTCGTTAGCTATCACATCTACTAGTATTCTTTCGAGCCGTGTGATTCCAATATCCTATTTTGCGAAACCATAAAATATATATACTAATAAAACGAGACAGAAGGAAAGAAGTATCGGGAAAGACGTTCCAGCGAATTTCATAAACCAACCAAAAGGTAAGCTTTTTATTTATTCTAACATTTCCGCTAAAACGACTCTCGAGTCGTTCGAGAATAAACCACCTTCTTGACGCCTACTCGCCACGCTAATCAAATCTCGTCAGTGCAAACCGCTCGGCGCTGAACGAGATTGTCACATTTTTCACGCGTTAGCTCTTTTCGTTATCTTTATTTTATAATTAAAATAGAATTCTGAATTAGCGACACGCGAATGCGACAAACACATTGATCGCGAGAACTAAAAATTGATCAATTGCTTTACATAATTATTTATCGCAGTTTTAACGTGACAAACTAACTTTTGACAGGGACCTTACGGCCAATGCAACCTTAAACTTGGGTCTCATATTGAAACAGTGTTTATGATGAGTAATATTATGACGATCATTGGAGGCAAAATAAAAACAAGATACTGAATGTTGATAGTGGCATCGTTTCGTTGGCATTGGTGCGCCAACCTCATCAGGCCTTCTTTATTTTCAAACACAAAAACGTTCACAATATAAACCATCAAGATGACAAAAGAGAAAAAACAAAATGTGAAAATTAAAGAGTTACCAAATTACAAAGTGTGTTGATATAATCCGTCGATCAGATGTTAATCTCGACGAAATTAATAAACACGTACCTACTATTTATATATTTTGAAACTGTGTTTACAAGCAAGCTATACGTTATAAAGTTCATTTATGATGGGAAAATACACTGTAATTAATTTTTGAATGTCTTTCTTTTTATTGATACTGTGCTTATTAGATTTGATATAAACCATTTCAGAAACCAATCTTTTTTTATAATTACTTTCATAATCCAAGATAGTAGTATGTTTCCAATCAAATTCATGTTGACATTCTAAACGATGTATACTGACAACCGACTCTTTAGTTTTGTTAGTTCTATGCTCACTAATACGTGTATGTAAAGATCTTTTTGTTTCACCTATGTATGTGGCAGGGCAATTTAAACAGTCGAATTTATATACCACGTTCGTACGGTCCCATTTTCTCGTTACGTCTTTACCTAGCTTAATAATTGAAGACAAACTTTTGTTTAGTAACGGGATTGTACAAATGTCGTGAGATCTAAAATATTAGAAAGGCTGTTGAAATCATTATTAAACGGTAAAGATAATTTTGGCAATTTTTCATAATGATTAACTTTTCTCTTGTCTGTGTCTATATGCTTAAGTTTGTTTAATCTAGTTTTTATATGTTTTTCTATGAACCACATCGGAAGTCATTGTTAAGTAAAATGTTCTTTATACGTTTCTTATTGTCTAAGTGGAAATATGGATCCGAGAGAAGAAAAGGTTTAATGGTTTATATCAAATCTAATAAGCACAGTATCAATAAAAAGGAAGACATTCAAAAATTAAGTACAGTGTATTCCCATCATAAATGAACTTTATAACGTATAGCTTGTTTGTAGACACAGTTTCAAAATATATAAATAGTAGGTACGTGTTTATTAATTTAGTCGAGATTAACATCTGATCGACGGATTATATCCACACACTTTGTAATTTGGTAACTCTTTAATTTTCACATTTTGTTTTTTCTCTTTTGTCATCTTGATGGATTATATTATGAACGTTTTTGTGTTTGAAAATAAAAAAGGCCTGATGAGGTTGGCGCACCAATGCCAACGAAACGTTGCCACTATCAACATTCAACATTTTGCTTTTATTTTGCCTCCAACGATCGTCATAATATTACTAATTGAAAAAATGGATGGCGTCATATCTTCAACTTTGGAGTGTTTATGATGATTTATACTCATTTATCAAAGCATACTATTATTTAGTTTAATAATGTTTTTTTGTAATCTATATACCGATATACGTTATAAGATAATTAAGATATTGACTGGACATTTTGTTGGCGTTAGAAGAAGAAATCAAAGTGAAAAAGCCAGTTGCAAGCTCAGTACATTCAATTAGTGTGTAAATTGCACCATCGAAAAAGAAATAAGAAAAATATACGGCGATTAAAGTTAATGCAATATATCTCCAATTGTTAAGCATCTATTGTGTACCATTCTCACAAACTTGTACTTTTCACTAATTTAAAAGTAACAGAAAGATTTAAAATAACAGAGTGTATTTATTTATTTGTTAGATGCATAAATAAATGAAGATTAATTGTAAATTTGTGTTAATTTGAAATCTCCTTGCGTAATGTACATATTCCTTTAATTTCATCTCTAAGAGACAGTAATTATTAACATACACTTACATACAGTCTTCACTTGTAAAAAAAAAACTACGTAAATTTATGAACACCGTTAAAAAATGAATTAAAATTTTAAGCAGTTGTTTGACAGAAAACAAATGCGGAGACATTTACAAATGATCACTTTTCTAGGGAACCTTCCTACATCATAGCTATAGTTTCAAGTTGGAATGAAAATGATTAAAATGAAAAATATTAATTAAATAATAATCAAATTAATGTTGGTTGTCGCTTTAATTTTATTTATTGTAATTAAAATGATTAAAGTGAAAAGTATTAAATAAATAATAATTAAATTAATGTTTCTTTTAGCATAAAAAAATAAATAACACGTAATAATTGTTTGTTCAACTGATGGCCAGAAATAAAGAACAATATGATTAGTTTTTGATTGGGGTGTTTAATTTTAGCAATAAAGAAGGGTTCGAGAATTGAAATGAAAAGTGAAAGAGATTCTTTAAAATAAATTATGTCAAATGATGACAATTTTTTCATCGGTCTTACAGTCTTATAAATTAAATTAAAATAATTAATATTTATGGCAGTCAGATTGCCCTTGTTTATAATCACCCCCGCAGAATCTGAAATAAAAACTGAATTAAAACCTGGAAAAAAAAACTTTATTAGCAAAGGACTATCTGACTGCCCCCCACCACCAAATTGCCCAATTGCCCAACGTTTCGAGCCCGCTCCGGCTCCTCCTCAGGGACTGAAATGAAACCCGCGATACACCTCCTTATATACTCATACCCACTTATTTCCTTTTACCCCCACCACTATCCACCTTCCCCTCTCCAACTTTCCATTCTCACTTAAATTAATAAAGAAAGATAAATGTTATCTAATTTACTTGACTCTACCATTAAATTTGCATTATTCCGATTCCTTAGAATGTGAATACTTTCATTTTTGTGGTGGGGGGCAGTCAGATAGTCCTTTGCTAATAAAGTTTTTTTTCCAGGTTCTAATTAAGTTTTTATTTCAGATTCTGCGAGGGTGATTATAAACAAGAGCAATCTGACTGCCATAAATATTAATTATTTTAATTTAATTTATAAGACTGTAAGACCAATGAAAAAATTGTCATCATTTGATAGTAAGTTGCAGTCGACATAAGTAATATTTTTAATGATAAATTATGTCAATATATTATGTATAACGAATAAATTATTCTTAGCATGTTTAACAAAAAAAGTACATGGAGCGCGAATGGATTTAACTAGTAGAATAAATTATCAATATTATGTTCAGATCTTATTCTTTATTCAATACTTCATTAAAAACTTTTTCGAATAAGCTTATAGTTTCTAGCCTTAAAATTTATTATTCGTGAAGAGTAAATGTATTATATCTGTTGGGAATTCAGCATAAAAGGCTTGACGCCGAGAGCGTTTCCCTCTCCTCTGGCCATCTATACATGCGCGAGTGAGCCGCGCCAATCGTCTCTCGCCACGCGCCTCTCTACCGCCCTCCTCATCTACCAAGACACGCCAATCACACTTTGCAGCGCCGGCCGGTGTCAGTTCAGCGCGCGACGGCAGAGAGAGAGAGCAGCAACGCACTGTACGCCGCGAGGCACAACGGCACTCTAAATAAAGCAGCCCCATTCTCCACACGAAACGCCTTTCTTTATTTGAATGTCCATTCCACGATCCATCATCAACACACTACAAAACATTTGGTCCTTCGAGCCGGATCGTGGGAAATCATCAACATCGCCATGGCCACATCGATGAAGAAAACTTCTCCTATCTTCTACGAGGGTCATTTGACAAGTACCTAGCCTCACCGCCAGATGGTGCCACTATCGCACCAGAAATACACTACAGTGCAGTATCTTCCTGTAAACGGTTACAGACGAAATTTCAGCCGGATCGGAGTTGTAGTTTATTTTTGAGAGCGTGTGAAAGCAAATGTGTCCGTTGATTTTTGAAAAAATGGAGAAAGAACAATATCGGTCGGTGATTCGATTCTTGTTTTTGGAAGGGAAATCGCGCAGTGAAATTAAAGAACGCTTGGATGCAGTGTATGGGGATGCTTCTCCTTCGATGGCGACCGTTAAATTTTGGTGTAACGAGTTTCAACGTGGTCGTACGTCGGTTTTTGATGATCCACGCCCAGGTGCTCCGAAAACAGCCACTACGGAGGAGAACGTGACAAAAATACACGATATCGTTTTGTCAGACCGCCGATTAAAGGTGCACGAGATAGCTGCGATAGTAGGCATCTCAGAAGAACGCGTGTGGCATATCCTACATGAGATTTTAGGCATGAGGAAGCTGTCAGCAAGGTGGGTGCCGCGTTTGCTGACTGCAGACAACAAGCGCATCCGTGTGACCAGTTCAGAGCAGTGTTTGGAGCTGTTTAATCGCAATCCAAAAGAGTTTTTGCGTCGTTACGTGACCGTCGACGAAACATGGATTCACTACTACACTCCAGAGACCAAGGAGCAGTCAAAACAGTGGACCTTACCCGGTGAACCTGCTCCGAAGAAGGCGAAGACGGTCCCGTCGGCCGGAAAGGTGGTGGCCACTGTTTTCTGGGATTCTCAAGGTATGATTTTTATTGACTATCTGGAGAAGGGCAAAACGGTCACAGGACAGTACTACGCCGAACTATTGAGCCGATTTGACGCCGTGTTAGAAGAAAAACGGCCCCATTTGTCTAAAAAGAAAGTGCTTTTCCACCACGATAATGCACCGGCTCACACTTCTGCACTCGCCACGGCTAAATTGGTCGAATTACGCTACGAACTGCTGCCCCATCCACCGTATTCTCCAGATTTGGCTCCGTGCGACTTTTTTTTGTTTCCGAACCTAAAAAATTCGCTCGCCGGGAAGAGATTCCACTCCAATGACGAAATAATCGCCGCCATGGAGGCCTATTTTGCAAACCAAGAGAAAACATTTTTTTCAACGGGGTTAAAAAAATTGGAACACCGCTGGACCAAGTGTATTCAACTAAAAGGAGACTACATTGAAAAATAAATTTTATTTTTTGTAAAATTTTGATGTTTTCATTTGTAGGCTAGGTACTTATCAAATGACCCTCGTATGTCCACTCTCAAGTAGCTTAGAGATAGTCACTTTTTCTTTCAGGTACGCATCTAAAGTGTTCGTGGTCGTGAGTGCCGAAACAGTTGCATGTGCCCGCATGACGACTTCGCGCGTACGTTGCTCTCTCTCTCTCTCTCTCTCTCTCTCTCTCTCTCTCTCTCTCTCTCTCTCTCTCTCTCTCTCTCTCTCTCTCTCTCTCTCTCTCTCTCTCGTTTGTTCCGCCGTCGCGCGCACTCGGAAGCCAATCTCTAAGGCTTCCTAGGGGAAATAGCACATCAATTGCTATTCTACCCATCTTCTAAAACGCCGTGGACTGTGCGTGTCTACCGACTCCAAACATTGCCAAGAGCGTGCGCTGTAAAGCCAGCTCTAGAATCACCGCGTTCGTACGGTGATCGGCTGCCATCTTGTTGTAGCCAAGAGCAACAAGTGGCAATCTTCAATTAAGTGGAGCGCGTGTTGTAAAACTCGCTCAAGAGTCATCGCGATCTTACGATAATCAATTAATTAATAACGATTCTACGGGCTCGCACGAGCCAACACAGGGACAACCCGCGTGCAGCGTACACGCACGGGGTCCACATCACTCAAGCCACGGACTACCCGCGTGCGGCGTACACGCTACGGGGTCTACAACAGACAAATCAAGGAGTACCCGCATGGAGCCTACACGCTACGGGGCTCACATCAATCAAGTCAGGCGTTACCCACGTGTCGGCGCGCTACAGGATCCAAGAAAGTCGAGTCAAGGACTACCCACGTCGAGCGCGAGCGACGGGGCCTACACCAGTTCATCCACGGACTACTCCAGGAAGCGAAGGATACATTGGCCCATTAACTGAACACACGTATCGTTCCAATTTATTTTAGTTGAACTTGGCCTTTCTTTGTTTGAACTTGGATTAATTGTAATTGATCTTGGTGAACTTGGCCTTATTTAGCTTGAACTTGGCCTTTCTTTGTTTGAACTTGGTTTACTTTTACTTGAATTTGGTGAACGTGGCCTTATTTAGCTTGAACTTGGACTTTCTTTGTTTGAACTTGGATTAATTGTAATTGATCTTGGTGAACTTGGACTTTCTTTGTTAGAACTTGGTTTAGTTTCACTTGAACCTGGTGAACTTGGCCTTATTTAGTTTGAACTTGGGTTAATCGTATATAAACTTGGGAATCACATCACTGTTGAGTTTGATGTTGGGTGCAATTGCTTATAATTGCAATTTACTTCTATTACTTGACCTTGCAGTTTACTTGGATAACGACTGCATTCAACTCAAGGCAACGGTGCTACCAACTGCAGATCACGACTTGACTACTGTCCGCTGATACTTCACCTTTGCTGCAACTTCAACTGCTGGCCTACATCTGGATGCATTCCTGACTACAGGGATAGCAGATTACAACGCCTGCAGTATCTTCTCTTCGAGCTGACAAAGCTGTCGATCATCAGCTGACTCACCGTGGGAACGTTAGCAAACGCATTCAACGCTGTATCTTCAAGCGCATCTCTACGTTCATACTAGCATAAGTATTATAATCTAGGTTAATACTTAGTTGTAAAAACTCTCATTATCTCTTTCTCTACTCTCGAGTGGGTAAGGATAGTTAACTCAATACCAAAGTTAAAATAGTCAAATTTGTCACTAGTCTAATTAACTTGATCTCAAAATGGAGGGACTACATACTAGACAGCTGTTACTCCAATCTAGGATTAATAATTCATTTCAAAATTTCAAATCTAAGGGTAAGGATAACATGATGGAAGGTTATGCGGAATCATATCTCGCCGGCCTTGAAGAAAATTATGCGACTTTTCAGTTACATCACGAGTCAATTCTGAAGCTCGAGGTTCTTGATAAATCTCATGCCTATTTTACAACTAACCTCTGTGAATTGATTGAGGATAGCTTTTATGTCCGTCGAGGAGAATTTCTTGATTTCTTAAAGGCTATCAGAAAAAGAGATGCCAATCAAGGTTTGATTGTTGACAGTTGCCACTAGTCCTGCTCATGCAACTAACGTTTCGTTTCAATCTTTACCGAAGGTAGATTTACCAAAGTTTTCGGGGAAATTCTCGGATTGGGAAAATTTTAGAGACGTCTTTCGTTCAGTCATACATCGTCGCGAAGACAACGCCTGTTCTAAAATTGCATTATCTTCCCACTTACCTTACAGGTGAAGCCCTTGAGAAAATTAAATCTCTTCCAATCTCTGGTGATAATTATGACCGAGCATGGACAGTTTTAATCGAATATTACGAGAATCAACGTCGCATTATTAGCTCTCACATCTCAGAAATCTTTTCAGTTAAATCCATGAAGGCAGATTCTTCGTCAAAAATCAAACGGATTTATAGGGAAATTTTCAATCCCATCGCTAGTCTGACCTCTCTAAATAGAGCGGCTTTTTTAGGTAGTGATTTAATTGTTCATTTTATCGAAAGGCTGAATCGACTTGATTTAAATACTCGGAAAGAATGGGAAAAGCATCTAGGTGATAGTGTCGATCCACCGACAATGGAGCAACTTCAAGCTTTTCTTCGTAGTCAAACCCTCACTCTAGAGGCCATCAAACCTGGCACTAGATCGTCGTCAACAAATAATTCAAAAGCTCAATCCACAAATTCAAAACCTCGTAAATCAGAGAATGACAATGCTCAGTCGGTTTATTCGCATCAAACCTCATCTTCGAACCCAACAAAAAAGAAATGTTCGATTTGTAATCAACATCATTTTATAAATAGATGTGAACGATTTCTCAATAAAACGATTCCTGAGTGAAAGGAATTGATCAGATCTTTTAATCTTTGTTTCAATTGTTTAGGAAAGCACAGCGTTAAAAATTGTACTTCTACGTACCGATGCTTTCTTTGTAAAGCCAAGCATCACTCTGTGGTGCACACTGACAGCAATCAAGTAATCAGTTCGCCGCAGACTGATCAGATTGACTCAGTGTCCAGGACCCCTAGCCCAAACTGTGGCAATCTCGTCATTTCAGAAGACATTCAATCTACTCATCAAGCAGTCTCCCTTAATCGTGAGAAAGTACTAAATGTACAGGAGTGCTTTTAGCTACCGCTAGGGTTAACGCCCTTGGTCCTAACGGAACCAAAATTCAAGTTCGTGCGTTCATCGACTCCGGATCTCAAATCTCACTTGTTACATAAGCTTTGTGTAACTTGCTCTCATTAGATTATAGAACCAGTCATACGCACATTCAAGGTATAGGCGAAAAGACAGCTGCCGTGTCTTCGAAGGTAGCTTGTCTTACTATACAACCTCATTTTGATCCAACTTATTCTCTAGAAGTGGATACTATAATCTTACCAAGATTATCTTCGTATAAGCCTCCCGTCGTAGGTGGTAATACTAATTTCGAATACTTGAGAGCGCTGCAGCTAGCAGACCCCATATATTTTGAACCATCACGCATCGATATTATTCTCGGTGCAAGCGCCTATGCGCAAATCATTGAAAATCAAATTGTTAAGGGCCAAAGTCTTCAGCCGATAGCACTTAGTTCCAAACTTCGATGGCTTTTGACAGGTAATCTCTCTTCGTCAACTTCAGAAATAGGGTTAGAATCAATATCTCTTCATTATTTGGACAGCTGCGAGCATGAAGTCAAACTTTTGGAGCTCGTACAAGATTTTTGGAGGGCGGAGGAAATAATCAATGACAAACAATCTTAATCGCCTGACGAACAAGCATGCGAGGAGCTTTATCAAAGAACAACTCGTCAAGATGAAACAGGGCAATATATAGTAAGTCTACCCTGGAAAAGTCGAGACCAGATGACGTCTGTACATCTCGAGAGCTCTCATTCTGCCGCATTACGCGCACTCAATCGTCTCGAAGCAAACTTCGCTAAGGACGAAAAACTGAAATTAGCTTACATTGATTTCATAAAAGAGTACATTGACTTAGGTCATATGTCACTCTCTTCGAACCCTGATTCGTCATCTAACACTTCCCAAGCCTTCTTACTACATCACGGTGTGTGGAAGGAAACGCGTACGACAACCAAATTACGTACTGTGTTTAATGGATCGAGTAAAACCAAATCAGGTGTCTCGGTCAACGATCTTCTACACGTTGGACCTAACCTTCTTCAGAATCCCGTTGCTTTGATCTGTGCTTGGCGTAGGTACAAGGTCGCCCTTTCAGCTGACGTAAAGAAAATTTTCCGTCAGATTGGTATCGAACAAGTTGATCAACCCTACACTGAAAAACATCAGGGAGAAGGAACGTACTAATACTGGCAGTGTAGCTCTACCCGCGCTTCGCATAACGTCTCGTCCAATTTTGGGAGAATAATTACCCCTAACGGATATTTATGCGCGGTTTATGAGAGTTTCGCGTGCCATCTACCAGCCGTTTCCCTTGGCAACGGTACACTCAGTTGCCTGTTTTGGGAGAAATTTTACCCCAAAATAACGTCGCGCAACTCTACCTGTCTTTGGGGCAGCGACTTTCTCAAGTGGTAGACCCGCTCTCTCAAAGGTTTTTCAGTGTACCAGTCGATTTTATGGCGTTTTGACAAGAGTGAACCCATTCAAATTTATCGATTGACTACAGTGACGTATGGATTGGCATGGTCGCCATTTCTAGAAGACTATGCTCGCCATTTCTAGAAGACTATGGCAAAAATTATCCAATCGCAGCTGAAGCTGTCCGAACAGAAATGTATTCAGATAATGTGCTTTCTGGTGCAAACTCTTTTGAAGAAGCTTTGCACAAACAAGATAAGTTAATTCAACTCTTCAAGCAAGGTCATCTTAATCTTCGAAAGTGGACTTCGAATAATGGAAGTACTTTCTTATTTACCCTCGAATATGTTAGCTGCTGATTCTATTACTTTATTCGCCTCAGAAACATCTGTACCAATTCTAGGTATAGATTGGCAACCTAACACAGATTTCTTTAGTTTTCATATCGAAGATGCCCCCGTTGATTCGGCATCTACCAAACATTCGGTTCTCTCTAGAATTGCTCGCATCTTCGACTCCATGGAGTGGTTGGCTCCTACCATAATAACCGCAAAAATTATTATGCAGTCTTTGTGGATTCTGAAGGTTAGTTGGGATGAAGAACTTCCTCTCAATATCTCAAATCGGTGGCAGATTTGGTTGCAAGATCTTCATTCTATTAGTCTGATTAAAATCCCTCGCTGGAGTGGATACACGCCACAATGCGAATTTCTTGAAATCCACGGATTCGCAGATGCGTCTAAATTTGCGTATGGTGCAGTAGTCTACCTGCGTTTAATCCAAACACAAGAAGTGCTTGTCACACTTCAAGTGGCTAAAACGCGAATAGCTCCACTTAAAACGCTAAGCATACCTCGCTTAGAGCTTTGCGCTACGTTGCTACTTGCTCGACTTACTCAAGCGTTCAAGGAATCATTCCCAATTAAGGTTGAAAGTATTCACCTTTGGTCTGATTCTGCTGATGTGCTCTTCTGGTTAAAAGACCATCCATGTCGATGGGGTGTTTTTGTCGCTAATCGGTGCTCCGAGATTCATACTCTACTACCTGATGCATTCTGGCATCACGTGCGATCAGCTGATAACCCCGCCGATGTTATATCACGAGGTATTGAGCCCTCTAAACTAGCTTCGCATCTCTTATGGTGGAAAGGTCCTCCTTGGTTATCAGATAATCTTGAGCCATGGTCGAAGTCTCATGATGAACTCAATTTCACGGTAGCAAGTCTGAACCTCCAGCCTAACCATACTCTAGTCATTAACAAAGTCGCTCCAAATTCTGTTGAAAATACTCCAGGAATTTGGAGCCTTATCAATAATTATTCGTCGCTTAATAAGTTGTTACGCGTGGCTTCGTATTGCTTCCGATTCATTAATAGAATCTGCTCGAAATTAGCATGTACGACGTCTTCAAACTCAGGCGTTAGCTTTCTCTCTGTTTGTGAATCCCTGCTATGCCATGACTCTCCGAGTTCAAAGGAGATCAGCGCTAGTGAGATTGCCAACAGCAAACTTTGTTTGATCTACTTAATTCAGACATCTTATTTTAAGTCTGAACTTCAACAATTAGCTAGAACAGGTAAACTTTCGTCCAAAAGTCCTCTGTTATCGCTAAACCCTGTGATTCAAACTCATTTGCTCAGGGTGGGCGATCGACTCTTTCACTCTCTCCTCGAAGAAGATACTAAGCATCCCCTTATCCTTCCTGCTGATTGTCACTTAACAACTCTATTAATAAGAGATGCTCATCATCGCACTCTTCATGGTGGCACTCAATTAACTCTTTCCACACTGAGATGTCAGTACTGGATAGTGAAAGGTCGATCCGCGGTTAATAAAGTCATCAGAGCTTGCCTGACATGCTCACGCCATGCTGCTCGAGTGCCTACACAATTAATGGGTGAATTGCCCAAGGCCCGAGTGTGCCCCTCTTTACCGTTTGAACGTGCTAGTGTTGACTACACCGGTCCTATCAACGTTCGCCTTACTAAAACTCGAGGAAATGGTACATTAAAAGGATATATCGCGATATTCGTTTGTATGGCTACTAGTGCCATCCACATCGAGGTAGTCGAGGACTACACTAGTGAAGCGTTTATCGCGGCCTTACATCGATTTACCGCACGTCGAGATTTCTGCAAAGAACTATTTTCCGATCAAGGTACAAACTTGTGCGCCTCATTTTGGTGGCATTTGGGAAGCCGCAGTTAAATCGGCAAAACATCATATGCGCTGAGTCATTGGAGATCAAGTTCTCACTTTCTCAGAACTTGCTGCACTTATGTGCCGTATTGAAGCTTGTCTTAACTCCAGACCTTTAACTGCTCTCACCGACGATCCTGCTGACCTTGATTTTTTAACACCTTCACATTTTCTTCTACAACGTTCCTCATTTTTAGTCCCGGAAGAAGATGTCACCAACTCCAATGTCACACCAGGAAAGCGTTGGGTATTGATTAGACAAACGACTCAACATTTCTGGGCCAGGTGGTCCACGGAGTACTTGACGGCTCTGCAATCCCGCATGAAGTGGAGACAGCCACATCCTCCAGTCACCGTGGGCGAAATCGTGCTCGTTCGCAACGAGCTCACACCTCCAGCCAAGTGGCCCATCGCACGCATCACAGTCATTCATCCAGGGAGTGATGGCATCACCCGCGTGGTCGATCTACGCACGGTCACCACAACTCTTCGCCGCCCCATCGCCAAGGTCGTACGCCTCCACCCTGCTGAAGGAGATCCGTTCGCCAATTCGATGAAGGTGGGCGGAATGTTGGGAATTCAGCTTAAAAGGCTTGACGCCGAGAGCGTTTCCCTCTCCTCTGGCCATACATGCGCGAGTGAGCCGCGTCAATTGTCTCTCGCCACGCGCCTCTCTACCGCCCCCCTCATCTACCAAGGCACGCCGATCGCACTCTGCAGCGCCGGCCGGCGTCAGTTCAGCGCGCGACGGCAGAGAGACAGCAACAACGCACTGTACGCCGCAAGGCACAACGGCGCTCTAAATAAAGCAGCCCCATTCTCCACACGAAACGCCTTTCTTTATTTGAACCTCCAGTCCACGAACCATCATCAACACACTACAAAACAATATCAATTATTAAAGATGCATTAAAATTAAAAGAAAAGATTTCCGGATTATGAGAAATAAATTATTCTTAGCATGTTTAATAAAGAAAGTACATAGAGCGCGCGCAGCGCGCATGAATTAAGCTAGTATAAAGATAATGAAAAAAAAAATTATTAAAACTACAAATTCTTTTGGTAATTTTATTAAAAATGCTGAAAAAAATTCCAACCATATAATTATTATAAAAATGGCGCTATTCAAATCGTTGCGCCATTCCTCTAATTTTGTTAAAGTTCATCAATACGTGTTCCCATGTTTCATAATTTTGTCTCGGCAAAACTTGTCTAAGTGACTACTTAAAAGTCGAGATAAACTTGCGTTGCAAATACTCGAGTCGATCTAAAAATGGTAAGTCGAGACGAGACAATATCATAGACCATGGTCTATGCATGGTCTTCCTCGACTCGCGCCTCTAAAACCTACTAAAAAAACTAAAAACATCGGGCTTGCGCATGCGCATAAGCGTGATTTCCGCCGAGACAGCTCTGTGTCGTTATTTGGTGTGTGTCACACCGACACGCTCATCAGAATCAGGCCCCTGAACAGTATTGAACTGAACCTATTGTAGAAAGGCTTCTGCGTGCACATGTGTAGAGAGAGAGAGAGATTAGGATGAATCCACACTGTACCACGTACTCCTACCCTTCCCTATTGAAAATGATCATATGAGTGTCATATGTTAAATCAGATAATGATCATATGCGCTATCATATGATAATCATATGAAAGTCATAAGACAAAGCACATGATTATCATGTGCCGATCATGTGTAAAATTATATAACAATCATATGATACATTATATGTTAAAATAGACCTGATTTCTCGTGTGATAAACATATGATCTTTCGTATGATTGTCAGATGATTCTATATATAATGAACATATAATTATCATATAATTCCTCATATGATTTAACATGTGGTGTAATAAATAAATAAGAATTAAGTGTTTTTAAATTTAGTTATTTGTATGAATAAAAATAAATTTAGCATATTTATATAAAAAAAAAAAGTATGTCTTATAAATACCAATAAATACAAATGAAAAAGCATTTTCAGTTTAACATTTTTTTTTATTTAAACTTTTTGATAAACTTTATAATAATTATGAACATAAAAACTTAATAATATAAATTGACCTTATTATTATGACTCCAATCTCTTTCTCGTTAACCGAACTTAAAGAACACATTTTCTTAATACTGATTCATAAAACAAACTGAAGATATCGGCAGTGCGTTGGTTGCTCTTGAAAATAAACATTTTTCATACTGATTTTTTATAATAACGTAATAAAAAGAAGAGTTTCTAAAAGAATGGAGACCAATTTTTTAAAACGATTTCAATATTTTAAGTAGATATCGCCCACTATACGAAGAACAATACTACTCATAAATGTTTTTCATCTTTCAACCGATTTTTTTTAAAACACATTTTGATCATTGTACTATTTGATCTCAGCTGAAATGAGTCAGATGATTAATCAGGTAAAAAGTCAGATGAGAAATTATCCGAACTCCTGAGTGATTTCCTTACGCCTCACCTGAATCATGATCTAATTTATTTAGACTTAGGCAACATCTATATAAAAAACCGCTGCCAATTCTTTGGCACTTAGCTACCTCAAAATAATTTATCGATTCTTTTTATTAAATTGAAATTATAATAATAAACTTTTCACAAAAAAAAATAAAAAATTTTCTAAATTAAATTATCTCAAATTTATGACTTTTAATACATTTTCATATTTATATAATATTTTTTTTAAGATTGTATTAATATAATTTTTTAATTTTATCTTATTGAAGAAGAAATTATTTTGTTATTAATAATTGGTGATTTTAATATTTTTGTATGAAAAAGACGATTATATGAAAAAAAAAAATTTTAACCTCAAATATCTTGAGTCGTAATGGACCGATTTTTTTTGGCAACTAACTCGTTTCGAAGATATAAAATCGTAGCCGTACTGATTAGCGCCTTCTCACATCTCTGATGGACTCGCCACAAATGACCCGTGCCGTGTCGTGCCGTGTCGTGCCGTGCCATGCCGTGCCGTGCCGTGCGCTTTTGAAAAAGGAGTGTGCCGTCTACCAACATTATTGCGTCCGTGCTCCAAGCAACAATGATTTTGTTAAATAAAAAAAAACGCACCATGATATTTACCGCAAGGTGGTGTGGAAATAATATCATATCAACTGCGGATCGGAAAAAGATGCTATCTCTGATGAGGCTAACAAAAGATGCTATCTTGGCCAAGGATAAAAATGAATTATATGAAAATATTATAAATATTTTAAATGAAGTATACCGTATTGTAACATGAATTATATAAAATATATTCTAAAAAATGTATAATTATTTAAAATAATAATGTAAATATATTCAATATTATTAAATAACTGTATATATGTATTGCTTTATGTATCTCTTATTAGCCATATAATCCTCTTTTTCAAATATCTTTAATCGTAATTGACCGATTTTTTTTGGCAACCAAATCGGTTCGAACATATAAAAAATCTGTCTCTGTGCCAAATTTCAAGACGATTGGTTGACTTTTACTCCTGTTATCGTGTCCAAAAGAAAATTCACTTGTATTCAAAAAATTTTTTTTTCTCGAAAACAAATGAAGATAATCACTTTAAATTTTAACCAAATATAATCCTTAATGAGAGTTATAAATGGTTAAAATTTTAGGTCGATAAATTAACAATTCTCTGAAAAAACACAATTAGAAAATTAAAAAAAAATTTAACCTCAAATATCTTTATAGTAATTTACCGATTTTTTTCGGCAACGAACTCGGTTCGAAGATATAAAAAAGCTGTCTATGTGCCAAATTTCAAGACGATCGTTTGACTTTTACTCCTTTTATCGTGTCCGAAAGAAAATTCACTTGTATTCAAAAATATTTTTTTTCTATGAAAAAAATGAAGATAATCACTCTAAATTTTAACCAAATATAGTCTTCAATGAGGGTTATAAGTGATTAAAATTTTAGGTCGATAAATCAAGGAGCGCGGGAGCGCTCCGAAGGCAAGTATAGAAGAAGCCTAAAGGAGCGACCCGTGCTACATATACATTGAAATGGGTGTACGAAAAATTCAATGCGCTTTTGCATATATTGCGTTAGTTTTTACTATCTAACATATCCCTCTTAATCGAAAGCCATTTCATTGCTCTACTCAAATCAAAAGATTTTATTTAAAAATATTATCTTGTTCAAAAGATATAGAGAGCTGAATTTTTTTATGTGCTGTTTCCTTTCCGAACTTTTCTTCTCCTTGTTCAGATATCCGGTTTGCAGCTCTTACGACACTTCCGGTTGTCGTCTATTTTACGCTTGTATATATTTATATATATAGTACATATACACACCCGTATCTGGTCGACGCCTAACCTTACATATAACATGTCAGTATTTTTATATACAAATGTTATCATTTAGTGAGTTAGTTAATAATAATATATTTCAAAGATCTCAAGAAATCAACTAATTATGAGAAGAATTATGTGTATCAATCAACGGGGAAAATAACTTTTATTAGTTAGATAAGTACTTATTATATATATTGTGACGTAGTGCTTTGTTATATCCACTATATAGAGCTCGTTTATCAAAACGACCCCAGAACAAGCACTAAATCACTTTACCTTCGTGACTTCTAACTGAGCCACACCCCGACTTAAGACTTATATCTCGATAAAGAGGGTTCTAATGGTGAGCAACAACCACAACTCCCGTCATGCCAACGATGAGACAGTATTGCGTTACTGGCTACCCACGCTGATAATTTTCTTTTATTCCTGAAAATAAGACTCGAGGGACAGCACAACCACACTCGCAAATAATAACAATTATAATACTTGGAGATTAATGTAACTTTATTAAAAGTTGGATTGAGTGAGAAACTCCCAAAAATGGCGGCTAGCTGCTGCGTCAGGCCCCTTGCTCAAGATGGCGTCTCCTTCCAAGTTCGTCTCGTAGCCCTTGAACCTGTAAAGAGAGAAAATACCCGACCACAATAATCTCGAAAGTTGAATTCCGCCTCGACACACTCTGGAGCGATTCAGCTTCGCCGGCCAATCTGCACCTATACTGCTCGCGATAAGACTACTCGACCCCTGGACGACACACGGACTGTTACTACTACCTCAATTCTACTTCCCTATTCTAACGAGCTCTCGACCCGTAGCTACTTACAAATAATCCTTGTTTCCTCACAACACGACTCTTAGTACACTTCTAGTACTATAGCACAGTGAAGCTAATGCGACTGTTATATACGTGGCTAATGCAACTGTTATATCTGTGGCTAATGCGACTACTGCTGCTGCTGGTTGGAGAACAAGAGAGCGCTCTTCCTCGAAGCGATCAAGCCCGAGCCCTCCGTTCTGATTCTTCTCCCTTACGTGGATACCATTCATTGGTCCGCGTCCCCGGACTTGCTCACTTTTGTCCACCAGGCCATGACTCGCAACTACTTTGAGTCGTGATAGGTCTACGCGTGAACATGCGCGGCCCCTATCTCACTTGTTGCGCCGCCCGGTACTCAACTATCGTGCGCGCTCACCATTCTATATCGCTACTTACTCTATACGTGAGCTATTACACAGCGCTCCTCTCTCTATCCTTTTACGTATTCATGCCCGCGCGCACTAGTTCTACTCTCCCTCTCTCTCTCTCTCTCCCTCTCTCTCTCTCTTTCTCTCTCTTCTCCCAGTACACACGCTCTGCCTGACTATCCGGCGGCCGGTGCCTTCTCCCTTCCTACTACTCTCTCTCTCCCCGCACGGCACCTGCCTGCCTGTCTTGCTGCTGCGCGATAGCGTATCTCTCACGTATACTCCTGCATACTCCCACTATTCTTCCTGCGCGGACTAGTTGCGCGGCGCTCAGTCTGCGCCTCTACTGATATCGTCCACATCGCGCGCTCGTGACGTCGGCTCTCGACGCCGCTCACCGGGTTACGCGGCTCCCTCGTCCGCCTGTTCTCTCTCGGCCCCTCCCCCCTCGTGCGTCTAAGTCTATCGCATCCCGTGTTGCTGCTCAACCCGGCCGTGGCGTCTAAGTGCATGTGTGAGTGTGTGCGCAACCCGCTCGACATCCTTGCTGCCGGCGCGCACAACATGGCGGAGCCGGTCGAGCATGTGCTCGAAGCTGCTGAGGATGCCGATACATGTGACATCGTCACAATACCCCCCCACTAAGACGATGATTACCCGATAATTATTGGCTTACTCGATCCCATTACCCCCTGTTCCGGCGATCGCTCCAGAGCGTTATCTCTATTACTCGAACTATGACCTACTCACCTTATTGGCCTTGGGCCATGAAGGCCCGCAACAATGCTGCCTGTAGATCCCCGGGCAGGTGCCGAATACTTTGAAAATACTCCAGGATGGACGGGCTGGTAGTTGCCATTCCTGGTGTACTGCTTCCAGCCACCGGTTCCGACGGTGATGGAATAGGTGGTGGATCGGATGATGCTGCCGGCTGATCCCACCGGCTCGGCCGCCACCTCGCTGACACTTGGGACGAACCCCGGCTAGCTCCCTCAGGCTGGTCTCGTCCCGGTGGTTCCTTGTCTCCCACCGCCTGAGGTGGTATTGAAGTACCCTCCGGATGGTTGCTCCGGTTCAAGTCCCGGCCGCGGAGATAAGTAAGGTGCTCGTCCGCACACCGTGGACAGTTGCGCAGCGTTACGCCACGTCGGCCACAATTGTAGCAGAATAAGGTTCTTTCTGCCGTACACACGAATCGTGTATGCCCCTTCTATGAACAATTGAAGCAGACGCTGTCCATTGGATCTACGCTCCTGTCCACGGGCACGGGACGAAGATGCTCAAACAGTACCCCGCGGGCCGGGCAAGAACGGAGGTCCGGATACCTATCTGGAGATGGTCGTCAAGGTAATGGCTGGGGGGGTTCCCCCAATCGCTCGAAGGCCGACCGCCGGGCCTCTTCCTCTCCAGTCTCTGGCTTGCCCCTAGCTGATGGAGCTAGCGAGGTTTGGACCCTATCCTGTCCGATAGGTGAGGTGTTGACCTCTGACGGGGGCCCGGGCTCGCTCTCGGGTGGCCTGACGGAGATTTCCTCCTCCAGATCTGCCGATTCCGACTCTTCGCCGTCCTCAAATCGCCGCGGGTTAAATCGGACTCGTCGACCTTTCTCTTTCGGCCAGTTGGATACGCGGATTAGGGGACTCGGTGATGGCTCATCGTTGTCCCACTCCGCGATATCTGTTGAGAAAGGCTCGATGGGTGGGAAAGGTAAAGTACAGAGAGCTTTCTCACATCGCACCTGCTTAGCCACAAAGTGTGGCCTTCGAAGTGATCTCGATCCTCCCGGTACCTCGACCCCAGACTCAAACTATGTGGGCGGAAGGGTTTGGCTTAGGCAATCTTGCGGCCATGCAATCTAGCGGCCATGACGAGTGGTGTGGTGAAACATCGGTCTCCCCTAACCACTCGTTTAACTCTGCCACAGCCTGGTCACTAAGGAAGCCGGCCCAACCTCCCCCTTCCACTCCCTCAACCCTGGATCCCCCCACATCGACTAACATCTCCTCGATGAGTGATTCAGCCTCACCTACAGCTGGCCGCTTCACTCCCCTGGCTGACGGAGGCGAAGATAAATCGGGTTCGACCTCGGCAGGGTCAATGTGCAATTGAAGGACCGGAGACCCCCCTCGAACATCTTCCTTCCTTCTTGGTATTTTTGGAGCTTGTGCCACCGCCACCTTCCATTTTTCCTCGGGCTCCATGTCTCCCAACCAGTCAGCGTGACTGCCGTTATCTGGGGGAGAACGGAGCGGAGACAGGCTGAGTGCTGGGCTCAGGGCCCGGATAGTAGATGGAGTACTGCCGATCATCCTTGACATTGCTACAGGTCTGCATAGTGATCAAACAAATTGACAAACTTTCCTAACCTCGACTAGAAGCTAACATAATGACAACACGACAGACAGAACAATCAACACTTACCCTTTACATTGGAATTAATACATCAACTACTACTGGTTAGTAATTCCCTTTACCCCTCGAACCTCTCGATACTTCTTAAGTTCGCTTACATGCACTTTCGGGTTCTTTCTTTCATTCCCCATTTTTAATATGTAAACATTCGGTGGTTTGACCTCGATTATCTCAAAAGGGCCCTCCCAGTTCGGGGCAAGCTTAGCGGAAAATTTTCGTGCCCCGCATGACAACACGTGCGCCTTGCGCATGACCAAATCTCCTACTTGAAACTGGACCTCTCTGCGACCCTTATTATAGTATTCGGCCTGCCGTTGTTGAGACCTTTCGATATTCCTTGTTACCAGGTCTCTCAGCGCGTCTAATCGCTTCACTCGATCCCCCCAAACTTCTGGCGGAAAACGTATCTTCGGGCCTTTCGTCTCGACCTCGCGGCACAGACTTTTTACCGGAGCAGGGTGACGTCCATAATTCAAAAACGCCGGCGAGACTCGAGTACTTGACTGAACCGCTGTATTCATCGCATGTCGCAGTTCATGGAGATGTTGATCCCAGTTGAAGTGATCCGTCTTGACAAAAGTGGCGATCATTGTCTTAATTGTTCTATTACTACGCTCTACGGGATTGGCTTGGGGGTGATATGGGGGTGTCATTACTCGTGTTACTCCATATACCACAAGAATTCTCCCTAGGTCCTTGTTGTCGAACTCCTTCCCGTTGTCAGTTAGGAGATAGTCAGGAGTTCCCCATCGGAAGAGGACTAACTCCTCGAATGCTTTTGCCACATTTTTACCCGTGGCTGCTCGTACTGGCCGCATCTCGATCCAGCGAGTGAACAGGTCCTGGAAAACAATGACATACTTATATTGTCCCTTACTCTGTGGAAACTCCATAAGATCTGAGGCCACTATAGTTCATGGACGCTCGATGACTCGACCCCCCATTAGCCCCTTTGGCGCCGTCTGGTCAGGCTTGTACCTCTGACACTCGTCACATCTCTGCACGAACTCATAGACGACATGCCAAACTCCCGGCCAATAATACTCTTGAGCAATTCGTTCATAGGTTTTCTCGACTCCAAGATGGCCCGCCGTCATTTCACAATGAGCATCCTTCAGCACTCGATCTTGATGTTCAGCTGGAACTACCAATTTCCAAGTCTCTTCCTCCCCAGTGATTGAACCCAGGAGGGGATCGATCCGCTGCTTGTACACAAGTCCATCAGCCACTCGCCATGACTTGTACTTGACCGGATTACCTCGAATTTCTTCGATACGCCTCAGATACCACGGATCCTTCACTTCCTCGAATGCAGCAATTTCGACCTCGCTAGGTGCCTCCTCAAAGGTTCTCGATAGTGCGTCTGGGACTCGATGCATTGCTCCCTTACGGTGCACTATTCGGACATCCCACTGCTGTAATTCAAGGGCCCATCGAGCTAACCGGCCCGTTGGTTCCTTCAGACTTTGCAGCCACCGCAGAGCGCTATGATCAGTAATGGCGGTAAACTTATACCCCTCGAGATATGGTCGCAGTTTTTTAATAGCCCAAACCAAGGCGAGGCACTCCTTTTCCGTCGTGGAGTAGTTCCTTTCAGCGCTTGAAAGTACTCGATGGATGTACACGATCGAGTGTTCACCATCTTCGAACTCTTGGGACAATACCGCCCCAATAGCATCATTACTAGCATCACACTGCACCGTGAACTCTCGGGTGAAGTCGAGCCTTGCCAATACCGGAGCCCTTGTAAGCGCGACTTTTAACTGTTCGAACGCGTCTTGCTGCTCCGCACTCCACTGCCATGCCTGCGCTTTCTTGAGTAACTTCAGGAGGGGTAGTTTGATTTCGCTCTCCCTTTCGATGAATCTTGAATACCACCCCACCATTCCTAAAAATCGCCTTAACTGCCTCTTCGTCTTCGGAGCTGGGTATTGTAAGATTGGCTCGACCCTTTCCATGTCTGGCCATAACCCATCTCGATCCAACAAGTACCCCAAGTACCGAACTCTCGAACAACCAAACTCACATTTATTTCAATTGACTGTAAGTTGAGCATCTCGAATTTTTGTAAGGACTATCTCTAACCATTTTTGGTGTTTCTCGAACGAGTCAGTAGCTATGATGATATCATCAAGGTAACCAAACACATGTGGTTCCATTTCTGGACCGAAAAGTGCATCTATCAGCCGTTGAAATGTAGCTGGTGCATTCGTTAACCCGAATGGCATTCTTTTGAACTGCCACAAGCCCGAACCCGGAACTGCAAAAGCTGTATATTGCCTACTCTCTTCATCTAACTCGACCTGAAAGTACGCGTTTTTAAGATCGATTTTGGATATATATTTTGCCCGTTGCAACTTATCTAATATTCCATCCATATTTGGTAGCGGGTAAGCGTCCTTTTTGCTACGAGCATTCAAGTCCCGGAAGTCAATGCAGAAGCGGAATTTTCCATCCGACTTTTTCTGTATGACTGGTGCATGACACCACGCGCTCGCCGATCTCTCGATTATCCCTGCCCGATGCATTTCTCGAACGGCCTCCTGGGCTACCGACCACATTGCTGGTGATCGACGTCTGGGTGCATGGCGAATCGGAGTGTAGTCTATCAGCTCAATGTGATGTTCTGTTAGATGGGTAGATGGCAGATAGTCTATAATTTGTTTATGGGTTAATCTATCCACGATCTCCTTGATGCGTTCGGCTTCGCTCGGCATCAGTTCAGTTAGCCCAGCACACTCCGCCATTATAGCCGGGGTGGAATCGTCGATCTCCATGGCAAAGGAATGCCACTTCCCTTTATCTCCACATTTCCACCGTTTGTCTCGAAGTTGTAATGATAAGTCCCATTCGACTCCGAAATCCATACCCAAGATGATGTCATGATTGATTTCCTTGACGGCTCTGAACTCTAGTAGTCCCAAATGGCCATCAACATCAATCGATATTCGTAAATTACCTTGAATCTTCATCGGAAGTCCAGACACTCCTCTCACTTGGCCACTCGATGGTCGTAGTCGGTCTCGATATTTATCCAAAATTCGCGGACCAACCAGGGATATGGTCGCTCCAGGATCTAGTAGTGCAAGGTAAGGCTCGTTTCCAATCATTACTCGAATAAAGTTTCTATTATCCAATGCGGCTGCTTCCACGACATCCTCGACCTCCACCCACTCTCGTAACTTCATGCTATCCTCCGGAATAGCGTCCTCCCCCCTGCTTAGACCGTTGCTACACCCTCTCGATCCCGAAAGCCCTCCTTCCAGGTTTTGCGACGATTGATTACCCTTGTTCATCGGTCCTGCTGCCGTAGCTTTGGATTCTGCTGTATCCGTCAGCATTATGTCCACAGCTTTTTGAATTTGTGGTAGCAGAGCATAATCTCTCTCTTCTTCTGGATTTAGTAGCGTCCAATCTTTCATAGGTAGCTCCAATACTATTTCGTTATGCATTCCTTCTTCATTCTCGCCCTCCTTTTCGGATCCACTGTCCTCTTTGCTGCTTGACGGTACCCAGCTGACCTGCTTTTCTCCCCAAGGTAAGGTAGCATCTGATGCTTGTTCTTTCTCATCTTCAGTAGTTACCTTTGCTAATTCTTCGTCCCCCTCTTTCTCCTTCCTCGAAACCGTAACACAAGGTTTCTCCACTTCCTCTATTCGTGTCGTAACACAAAGCTCATCTATCCTCGAATCAGCTGCAGCCGGTTTCGATATACTCTCTCCTCGAGCCATAACACAAGGCTCCTTTACGTTTGAAACCATCGCACCCGGTTTCAGCATACTCTCCACTCGAGCCGTAACACAAGGCTCCTTTATGCTTGACACCGTCGCACCCGGTTCCAGCATGCACTCTACTCGAGCCGTAACACAAGGCTCCTTTACGCTTGAAACCGTCGCACCCGGTTCCAGCATACTCTCTACTCGAGCCGTAACACAAGGCTCCTCTACGCTTGAAACCGTCGCACCCGATTCCAGCATACTCTCTACTCGAGCCGTAACACAAGGCTCCTTTACACTTGAAACCGTCGCACCCGGTTCCAGTATAATCTTCACTCGATGTTTCCCCCCACTCGACCCCGACTCCCTGTTGTTGACGTCCTCCTTTAGCTCTACTACTGCGCTTTGGGCCCCAGTTACTCCTGCGCAGGACGCAGGGGCCTCTATTGCGTCCTGGCGGGCCCGTTTCCCAAAGCTAACACAATATGGCGGCAATTAGGGCACTCCTTTAGTATGGTACCCTCCTTGCCACACCCTTGGCACTGCTGCCCTTGCTTTCTTGGACAATCACGAGAAAAGTGTCCTTTTTCCCGCATGTATAACAAGCTCTTTTTGAACAGTTAGCTGCTCGATGACCTACTAATTGGCAAATGAAACATGGTCCTACGAAGCTCGAGCCATCCCCCCCCCCCTCCCCAAGGTCTCGAGTTCTCCGCTGGCGCACAATACGGCGCCGGTTGGCTGCTGTATCCACCAGGCTTTGTTGTCTCATTCCCCTGAATCTTCCCTCTAGGTGGTGAACCGCTTGATGCTTGAGTTGTAGGGCTTGAGTTGTAGGCCCTCTAGGTGGTGAACCGCTTGATGCTGAGCTTCTACCCTCCTTTCCATTGGACCGTCCCGGTCCGCCGGGATTATTCACTGCTGCCACTTCTCCTTCCGTTCTATTTGCTCCGTCCTTTTTGTTTTTCTTTTTACTCTTCCCTCTCTCCGGCTGGCTGCTCTCCCCTTCACTAGAAGACTCCCCCACCGCCGCTACTTTGTGTGTGCTGCGGTGCGGGCCACTGTATGTTGTCCCTGGAATTCTCGATTTGTCTCGACGAGGCGGAGAGTGATATCTCTCCTTAATCGCCTCTCGTCTCTCAAATTCCCTGCCAAATTTCTCGATTGCCTCGAAGCTATCTAACCTCTTCTCCCATAGATAATCTTGATAGTCTGGTCGTAGGTGAGAGAACGCCAAGTTCAGTTGTTCTCTTAATGAAGGTGGTCTCTTTAAGTGAGCAATGATTCTTCGAAATTTTGTTAAGAATGGGGACACCTTTTCCTTCAGACCTTGGTAACGTGCCCTCAGTTCTTCCATGATATCGTCCTCATGTAGTTCACCAATAAATTGGCGTCTGAAGGCCTTCTCGAAGGTTGTGAAGTCCCATAGTTCTATATCTTCCTGACATACATCATACCAATCACCTGCTTCCTTGATTAGCACACTTGCAAAGCATGGCAGGAGCTGTTCGTCACGGATCCCAATGGCTCTTTTATACGCCTTCAGCGGTAATAAGAACTGCTCTGCTACTCAGCAGAAGAACTCCCTTAACATCACCCGCGTACCTCAGACCCCAGCTCTTCAAGGTTTTTATTACGTACAAACTGTTATCTCGAATTGCCGGTGCCTTTTCCGGGTAATAATCTCGCTGTGACCTCTGTTGCCTCACATGTGATTCCTCCCCTCGATTTCGTCGGTTACGAGGAGTCACATATCTTTCTCTCGAATCATTGCTTTGCGGGCTCAGAACTCGAAAATCAGCCCGCAGCCTACTCGAGGACAGTGCCGGAATTCCTTCTTCCGAGTCGAGCTGTCTGGAAGCGCTATCTTCCTGCGTCGTCGGGGGGTAGAACAAGTTGTCATCTGTTTAGTAACTCTTACGAATCGTCCTTCCCTCGATTCATACTCTTCATCTAAGTCCTCTCTTCTGTTGTGGATCTCGAAATCCCGCGTATGTCTTGGCCTGTCGCCGAACTGCCTAATTCTCGACCTATGGCATGATTCGTCGTTCCTTGACTGCGCTTGAAGGCTTGGCATGTGTGCTATTGGCAACCGCGAGCTAGGTGTGCTCCCTCTTGCCTTAGTACTCGCCGCCTCGTAAGGTAGTTACAGTGGCATCAAATATTTCCTGTCCACTGAATTTTCCAACCCCCTATTTTCCCTCTGCTTTGAGTTTAAGTTATGCTCCCTGCTGATACTGATCCTGGGAACTGTTCCATTACTGCTGTCTCTCTAGGGGGCACCTGTGTTCCAGATAACCTCGCACTGGCTTGTGCAGCCATGTCATCCGCCGGACCTTGGTTTCTGGTGACCTCGACTTCCGCTTCTGTCTCTGGGATAGTACACAGTGCGTCTCTGACCCCAGTATTTTCCTTTCGTCGAGATCGTACATCCTCTTCTTCCGTCTCGTACTCTTGGTTGACGTCACTAAAGGCCATTACCAATTCGTCCTCCGATGGCACGTCTTTGCCTTCGGCTTCATCCGTTTCTGGGAACCATGGCACTTCCGTTACCCCCACCGTCCGTAGGCAAGCTCGAAACCATCTCTCTGCCTTAGCTCGATGGCTACCGTGATCATTGAGACCTAATTCCTGTAGGTTACTTTCAACCTCTTCGCTCGATTTCCTCATCACATCACGAAACCGGACCCTATACTCCTGATTTTTACTGAGCTCTCTCATCCTGGCTTGATATTGGTCCACTTTCTTGGCTTTTTTAGTTGCCATGTTGCGCGCGCTATGTAATGCCTCACCACCAGAAGGGATACAGGAAAATAGAACTCGACCCGTATTCGTGATTATTCAATGTTGAGCTCTAATTCAAATACTCGAACCTGTAAATTCAAATACTCGAACCTGTAAATTCAAATACTCGAACCTGTAAATTCAAATACTCGAACAAGTAAATTCAAATACTCGAACCTGTAAATTCAAATACTCGATAGACAGGAAGAGTTAGGAAGAGGGAGAGGCAACTGAAATTTTCTTCTCGTTTCAAATTAAACCCCAAGTTGTCTAGTAACGGAATGATTTTTCCGTTTCCAAATTTCTAACATACTCCGATGATCAACCTGAAAAGAAAATTCTCGACCCTCAATTCACTTAAGAATCCCCCTTCCTGAGCCGTTTTTTCCTTTTCTTACTTTCGTACTGACAGCACTTTATCGCCACTCTTACTCGACTTATTCACTGCCACTAATTACACCTTTACCACATATGACACAAACACTATCTCAACTCGACCCGTTTTTGCTACCACTAATTAGTTGGGCGCCATTTGTGACGTAGTGCTTTGTTATATCCACTATATAGAGCTCGTTTATCAAAACGACCCCAGAACAAGCACTAAACCACTTTACCTTCGTGACTCCTGACTGAGCCACACCCCGACTTAAGACTTATATCTCGATAAAGGGGGTTCTAATGGTGAGCAACAACCACAACTCCCGTTATGCCAACGATGACACAGTATTGCGTTACTGGCTACCCACGCTGATCATTTTCTTTTATTCCTGAAAATAAGACTCGAGGGACAGCACAACCACACTCGAAAATAATAACAATTATAATACTTGGAGATTAATGTAACTTTATTAAAAGTTGGATTGAGTGAGAAACTCCCAAAAATGGCGGCTAGCTGCTGCGTCAGGTCCCTTGCTCAAGATGGCGTCTCCTTCCAAGTTCGTCTCGTAGCCCTTGAACCTGTAAAGAGAGAAAATACCCGACCACAATAATCTCGAAAGTTGAATTCCGCCTCGACACACTCTGGAGCGATTTAGCTTCGCCGGCCAATCTGCACCTATACTGCTCGCGATAAGACTACTCGACCCCTGGACGACACACGGACTGTTACTACTACCTCGATTCTACTTCCCTATTCTAACGAGCTCTCGACCCGTAGCTACTTACAAATAATCCTTGTTTCCTCACAACACGACTCTTAGTACACTACTAGTACTATAGCACAGTGAAGCTAATGCGACTGTTATATACGTGGCTAATGCAACTGTCACGTCCGAAAACACGACACGACTGGATAATTAACTCGATTAGGAGTTATGCTCTTTTTTGGCTGTAGCTGCGCTAGCTAATAAACCATGGACGAGCTGTGGAAAGGAGTGTAATATTGAAATTCACTATTATCGTTGAAACAAGTTTTGACTAATTTTTTTCGGGTTCAGGATTTTGGGTTTTTATAAGGACCAACGGTGGGTAGTACGAACGTATTGTAAAGATCGTTTTCTTGACCGCACGTACCCCCGTATGGACAAGGAATAAGGTCACGAACCCAGGAAAATGATGTGTGTGCGAAAGACCAATTTTACCCAATCTCAGTGGTTTCTCAGATTCGCCCTCCCCTATTAAGAGCAAAGCTCGCAATTGATTTTAAATTCTCCTTTTTTTCTAAATTTTCTTATTCATTATTGAGATTAACGTTCCTCACTTTTCTTTTCTTTGGAAAAAAAGTTTTCAAGCAATAATTGATTTTCATATGTAGATTTAAACTTTCTTATAAATTTAAATATTCTTCGTAAACATAACCAGTGCGCTTACCCGTAAGGTCGTACAATCAAAGTTATGTTTACTTTAATTCCTTTCCAAACCAATAGGAGTATGCTTACCCGTAAGGTCGTAACAACATATGGCTTGGAAAAGTAATTTAGAATATATTAAACTGAAGATTTTATTTACCTTCTCCTTTTTGTAAATTTCCTTTTCTCTTATAATTTTTTGGATATAGGAATTTTGGAATTTTAGAAATTTGTAAAAGAAATTAAACTAGAATTTTGAATAATTTGAATATTTATTTGAGTTGAAATTTGAGTGTTCGTACAGGATCTTAAAACTTGTGAGGCTTGTAGATCTGTTTGAGTAGTCAGCAAAGCTTGTGAGGCTTGTGTTGGTCTGACTGCTTTGGTCAGTTCAGAAAAACTTGTGAGGCTTGTGGTGAACTGCACCCGTCAGTTCAGAAAAACTTGTGAGGCTTGTGGTGAACTGCACCCGTCAGTTCAGAAAAGCTTGTGAGGCTTGTGGTGAACTGCACACTCAGCAGTGCGTGTTCGGCGTATTTAAACCAGTTGCTCCTCCTCTTCTTCGGCTGGAAAAACTGCGGTGTCGAATCGGGTAGTTGCGTCATCTTGTGTTAACGAATCGCTGATTGACATTTGTAACGGCGGTTGATGCTTTGCATATCCGTAATGTTAAATGGAGCGAGTGGTGCGGGAAAGCGGTGTCCAATGGTGCGGGGGTGGCATCCCTTCCAAACGTCAATTTTCAGCCGAGTGGGGAAAATCCTATGTTTTAACATAGAGAGCGGCAGAGAGCGGTCCCTTATCCCTTCTCTAGGGTATTTTCCGGCGGCTCGTATCTTCCTTAAGGAGTGAGAGAGAACGATATATGTGCGACAGAGAAAGAGAGATGAGGGAGACAAAAGATATATCCTTCTCTTTCTTTCGAGTCAAAAATGATCAATTTTCTGTTACTTGCTAAAAATTATACAATGTTGGCAGTTTATAAATTATAAAATATGTTATTCTATTACATTTTGTTCTAAAATGAAAATACAAATTTGAACGGAAGTTATCGGTCTATTACAACAGGAGTTAAACGCATTACAAATTTTATAAACTTAATTATACATTAAACAATGAAATTTCTTATGCAAACTTTATAAAAACATTAGACTATTCATTCTAGCTAATATATCAATCATATTATTAAGTTATCTTATTAAATTAATACATTTTCCTTAGAGCTTCTATTGTTTATTTTAAATATTTGAAATTTAATTAATTGCTTTTAATATCAATGTGTTAAGATACAACTGTTGTATAGCAAAATGTTTTATCTAATGTGTACAGTTCATAAGGTTTGCATTAACAAATGAGAATCTCTTATAAATAGGCGTAATAGTTAATTATTATTAGAGAATGTACGATTTACAATGTATTATTCAAATTCGAAACAGTTTATTATTTTGAACTTAAAATTAAATTAATTAATCTAATAGAAGTAAACAAAATGGATTATTGTTACTACTAAAACATATTATAATAACGGTTTTATTATCTTCTAGTTTTTACTTAACATAATACAACTTTTATCTTGAACAAAATTATTTCCCCTACTTATAGTTATTGAAATATTTAGCGTTATTCTAAATAATATTCTTATGCTTTAGTACATTGAGTCCCAAAAGATGCTGGAAAATATGTCACCACGCGGAGGGACTTGAGGAAATCTATTTTTATGCATGCGATGGAGGGTGCAGATAAACACTCTCTTTGTCTCGGTTTTTCTTATAATTAACAATTTTGAATGTTTTACAAAATGTGAAATTACCTCTTTAATTAGATAATTGCATAGCAAACTATTACAAATCTGAACGAAAACGCTATGATTATTTTAACGATAGTTATTCGCAATATGAAAGTTATTAATACGAAAAAAATCTAATTTATAATGATATTGGATTTGATAAGTTTATAAAAATAGCCGGTTATATAAAATAAATAGTGGTTAACATAACTTGTTGCTTTATGTAATATAATAAATATTATAGTAATTATTTATCGTTTGTTAATAAAGATTCTTTTCATGTTTATTGGTTGCGTTTACAAAATGCATATGGTTAGTTATAGAGTTATATTTTTGGGTTTTTGTTAATAGATCTTAATATTATTAATACGGAAACAAGCAAAAAGCTGTTGATTGCAATTTAACAAAAGAATATGGAATTAGTATTATTTTTCCTAATTTCCTTACTGCTATATTTAATATTCAAAGTTGTTAAAACAATTTTATAAAAGTTGAATAAGTTTTATTATTTGAGTAGGGAAAATATTCCTTCATGAATGTGTCTTAAAGTAATTATTATAATTTATATTTATTTGTGATTGTGAATGTTAAACCTTATATACTCTTACACCTCGCGTTCCGAACGGTTGCTAGTTAAGTCAAACGTATTAAAGTAGGAATTACAATTGTGATTTGTTTGTTTAACAATTCGCACTAAACTTATTATTCAGAACATAACTTTATAGAAAATTAGCCATATTTTGCAACTAGAGTGTTAATGAATTATTAGTATAATTCACTTAAAGATTTTAAATTTACATATGATAATATTTTATTCGAATTGGTACATAATTTTAAAATATAAAGTTTATTGAAAAAATTGCTATTTCTGACTAACATTTCTATTAAGGTGGGTTACTGTTGATTGTATAAAAATGAAATAGTCTTTGTTATCAGTCCTTTGTTTATTATACCCGGGGATCGAATATAACTTTTAATTCTTATTTGTTATTCGGCATTCACCAATAAGAGAAAAAGTTTTAACAAGAAGCCGAAGGATGAATTTAAGAAAGGTGATAACTATAAGATTCTAAACTGGAAATTAATATGTGCGCTGCGTCGTCGTTTTTATGGCAGCTTGGGGAAACTCCCAGTAGCGCCGGTCGCACTTACAACCCTTGGTGCAGTAGTGTCGATAGGTTAGTAGTGGTTCAGGGCTATGATCATGTTTCGTCAATATGTGAAAAAAATTTTTTCTTTTTATGAAATGACGTAGACGGTGCCGTCACACAACTGTTATATCTGTGGCTAATGCGACTACTGCTGCTGCTGGTTGGAGAACAAGAGAACACTCTTCCTCGAAGCGATCAAGCCCGAGCCCTCCGTTCTGATTCTTCTCCCTTACGTGGATACCATTCATTGGTCCGCGCCCCCGGACTTGCTCACTTTTGTCCATCAGGCCATGACTCGCAACTACTTTGAGTCGTGATAGGTCTACGCGTGAACATGCGCGGCCCCTATCTCACTTGTTGCGCCGCCCGGTACTCAACTATCGTGCGCGCTCACCATTCTATATCGCTGCTTACTCTATACGTGAGCTATTACACAGCGCTCCTCTCTCTATCCTTTTACGTATTCATGCCCGCGCGCACTAGTTCTACTCTCCCTCTCTCTCTCTCTCTCCCTCTCTCTCTCTCTCTCTCTTTCTCTCTTCTCCCAGTACACACGCTCTGCCTGACTATCCGGCGGCAGGTGCCCTCTCCCTTCCTACTACTTTCTCTCTCTCTCCCCGCACGGCACCTGCCTGCCTGTCTTGCTGCAGCACTGCGAACTACGAAATTGACCTTCGAAATTCGCAATGAAAAAAATCCTAATAATTGCAGAATCGTTTGAAGGATTTGCAATAATTAATTATAAAACTGCGTATTCAATACTTATTTAATAAAAAAATAAAAACTACCGATGCCGCGAAATATTTGTTTTTTCCCTATTTTCTATCGAAAATTAACGTTTGCAACTACGAAATTACCACGAATCGTTTGCAATTTAATTGCGGAATCAGAAAATATAATAATATGCAGAAAAATTCGCAATGGTTATGTTGTAAATAATGATTTTCTCATTTCGAACGACTTTGCCAGCGCAGAGGCGGTCGGCGCTTGCGCAGAGACGCTCTGCGCATGTGCAGAACTTAAGTTTAGGTGCGTAATTTCAAAATTAAATATCCGTTATCGATCAGTTAACGATCCTATTCAGAGAATAATACGAAATTGGCAATTTGTGAAATAGGCACCATTTTTAAGAAAAAAATAATATATAATTTAGCGCATGCACGTGTGTGTGCGTGTGTGTGTGGGTGGGTGACTTGGGATTGTGAGGTGAGTATATATGGCAAATGTAAATAATTGTGTATTCTTATTATTTTTTTTTTTTTCAAATCTTATCCATCATAAAATAATGAATTTTTTTATAAAAAAAGTGAAGTTTACAAATAAATTTTTCTCTGTGTATATTTCTTGACTGTCAAGATTCACGCGCTCTTTGGATGCTCTCATCCATTCTTTTTGTTACAACAATTGATTTATGACCAATTGGAATTCAGGAATTGCAAACATTTTATTATTGCTTGAACTTTTTAAACGTCACTTTAAATGTTACTTGCTTACATTAATCTGACGCGCTTCACTCGCTTTATCTTGGACACCCACACTAATTTTAATCTATCGTTTAACTTACTGGCTCATATATTAATTTTTAATTGATATCTATTCCCCTTCATTAATATTAAGAAATAAAAAGTAAAAAAATTTAAATAGAAATAGAACAGAATCAAAACAGTTTAATAAAAGGATAATGCTAGTAAGTACATTTCAATAGCAATTTATTGTCGCCTATCAAGTTTGACAGTGTGTGCAAAAATTAATTTTGTTGATACGGCTAAATCTAATCCAAATCGATGTCATCTGAGTGATCGAGGAAATATATCAAATAAGTATACTAAAGAAATAAGAAGAAAAAGAAGAATTATGAAAATGCTGAAGTCTTCTTAAAACATTGAAAATCTAATATGCTACTCGGTCTATATATACTAAACATTAATTTTTTAAACTTGAAAGAGCGAGGATCATATACAGGTATTTTTGCAACATTTCAAGATGTCCTTGCGTACAGACACATTGGTACATTACTTCCTGTAAAAAGATTGTCATTAATAAATTTCTTTTTGTTCTTTTTCTAGTGTATTAATTCAAATGTTACATAAAATAAACACTTTTAGAGAATGGTAAACAAACATTAATAATAAATGTCAACATGGGAGGGATGAAAAAAAATTAATACAAAATTGATTCATAAGCAGAGATACCTGCGTAAGGATCATCAAGTTTTATTTATAAAATTTACCTTATTTAGAATGATACTCAATATAAATTACCAAGGCTGCATTTATGACTGAATTGCTTTTCATTTTTTCTGGCTTTTGTGATGTTGAGGAATCATCATATTTAAACCATCGTGAATTAAAGTCTTTGTTGTACGCAACATAATGCCTTAAAATTTTATTATCTATCGGCTTTTCAAATCCAATGACTCCAACTAATAATACTGTTTGTTCCCCAATTTTTAAAGTTTGCGCAAGTCATTTAAATTAATTGAATTTTCATCGACTTCAGTGGTTTGGTTCTCAACATCAATGCATAAAATATCCTTTATGTAGAATTCTCCTTCTGTTGAATTTGTACACTTTGAACACATTTGATTATCTTTCAATTGAGCATGTACATACTCCGATAAATCTTGTGAAAGTAGATTTTCACATGGTAATTTAATAATGTTCTGGTGGTTATACATCACATTACTGCATGTTTTACAACAATATTTTTTTTAAATTGTGAAATATATAACCTTTTCAAAAAATTGTCCAACTGACTTTGTCCAACAAATTGTATATTCCTGCTGATTACATACATTGTAAAATAATTTTGTACGGGCAGCATACAATTTTGTAACATTAAAATTTTCTGTATAATCCAAACGTATATTTAACATGGTCTGCTGGTATTCACTCAATATGTCCGTTGTATCGTTTATGGAATCTTGAAATTTCTGTGACATAAAATAAGCTGAAGTTAATATTTCCAAGATACTGTCCATGGGACTTGATGTAACTATCTTCTTTTTATTTTTGTCAACACTTTTTGATTTAAGCAAATTACTATTTCTTATAAGTTTTCTTTTTTTGGTTTCTTGGTTGGTTTCTGACTTAGTAAGTCTATTTCTGGATACGGTCGTAAGAATCTTCCCCGTTGCTTTTTTACTTTAACATCAGTTATCTCATCATTAATTTCATTC
Source organism: Torymus aiolomorphi (assembly GCA_036365515.1). Classification (NCBI taxonomy): domain Eukaryota; kingdom Metazoa; phylum Arthropoda; class Insecta; order Hymenoptera; family Torymidae; genus Torymus; species Torymus aiolomorphi. Next base: position 182,405,547 of record CM070875.1, read on the forward strand.
ACATCTTTTTCGATACACAATGACTGTGCAACAGAAGCTTCAGATTTAGTAATTGAATCTTGGTGTGAATCTTCTAAACAAACAGAGTCAATAACAGCTTCTAAAGTTGTTTTTTCGAAACCTGTATTTATATCATCGATGTCATCAATTATATCAAAGCTAGTCTCTGTACTTTTGTCAGATTCACTATCATCATTTACTTCTTCATCACTATTAGAGTCGATCTCGTTTAAACCCATCCAATTTTCTTCATGGTATATAAAAGTATTTTCGGTAATGTCATTTTTTTCTGCAGGCAAAGAGTGATTATTCAAAAATCTTTGATTTTTCCGAGCCTTTTGTAACAATGAATCAACATAATCTATATTTTTCAGTAAATATTCATTTACTGACACTGTTTTTCCATCTTCAATTATGAACTGACTTCTAAAATTTTCTTCGTAGCCTATTATTAGTTCTGTAAATTTTTCTTCAACATTATCACCATCATTTTTTAACATTATTCTCGTCCACACTGTGAGTTCTGCACAAAGTTTTATTAATAGTTTACAAAATTCCTCATTATAGTAAATATTTTTGTCTGATGACTTCTCACTGTAATCGAGGCTTATGCACTGTTTAGCTTTCGCAAAAATTACTATAATATAATCTAAAATTTCTTGACATTTACTATAATCTACTCTTGGTTCCTCCGAATCAATTGAATTTTCATATTTATCACTTATTCTAGCAATATTTGCTTTACTATAAATTTCATTAATTTGAGAACTATTGATTTTCGACAAAAGCCATTCAAAGTGATCATGGGTTTGTTGGCTTTGAAATTCACTGTAAAACAAGAAGAACGTTTTTTCAAGTATGACTTCAAATTCTTCAACATTTGTTTGGATACTTAAAAGAATGACACAATAAACATAAAAAAGTTTGACTGACTCCAAGTGAATGTTAGTAATGCATTGCCACTTACTTACTTTTAAAACTAATAGTCTTTCATTGGTACTGATAATACATCTAGGTAAAATAAAATCATCTTTTTTTCTAAATAGGGTCCGGAAACACATTAATAAATACTGTTCATAAGTTAAAGTGACATTAAATGCTGATACAGCAGCCAAATAGTAGTGCTTATTGTAATCTAACATCAATCTGTATGGTATTCGTAAACCGCTTCTTACACAATCCATTAAAAATCTCTTGATTATGGATTTTGCATTTTCTTCTGAAGACAGTTGACAAATAGGAACAAATTGACCTGCAATTTCTATGCCTAATGCAAACAAATTTATTTTGTTACTTGATGAGCCATCGGGTGCCAAAAATTCTTGACAAAAGTTTCCAATTTGGGCAAAAATAAATTTTGTAGATAAGGCCAAATCTGATACTAAATCGATGGCATCTGATGGCCAATGAAAGATACTAAATTGATAAGAAGAAAACTCTCTCAATATTGGTTTATAGAGAACATTATCTTGAATCTCTAGTAAGAGTTTTTCGTCAAAAAGTTTTTCCTTGTTATATTCTTGAACTCCATCTTGGTGATTGTTTAAAACTTTTTCCGCTTTTAAATCTCTTAAAATATTATTTCTATTTTGTGCTACATATGTATAAATATTTCGTGGGTTTATTTTTGCACATTTATTCTTATTCTTCATTAAATTCGAGCATATATCACTCCAGAAAGGATCACTTTCACGCTTCAGTTTACCGTTATGGTCAAAGATTTCATGTTTTTTTAATTCCTCCACACGTTCCTCGTGAGTAACAGAGGGTTTAGGACCTCTTTTCCCATTATTAAAATGTGAATACTTGCATGTCCTTTTAATGGTAATAAATATCCTAGTTCTTCACCTTCATATATAACAGGGAATCCAAGAAGCTAATGTAGCTGTTTTCTATGTAAAAGAAAATTAACCGTCACCATTACAACCTATAGACTGCAGTCGCGAACCGTAATAGAATCCAGCAGACTACATAGCTTACATAGCTACGGAGCAAACGAGCGAGCCACGTATTGGCCGAATAAATCGAATGCATCCAATAGGTTCATAATCGTTCTCAATGCCAATTATTTCTTTGAAAATTTAGTATACGAAATTAAAAATCATGGGAATCGGTCAATTCGTTTAGTCAGGATCGTGTCAAAAAACGCACTGAATTTCATTGTATTTGTGGTATTGTACGTTGTCCCTGTCCGTCACAGATGTCGCTAACGTCGCTACATATTATCTTATGTTAATCAATAGATTAGATAAAAAATTATAGTGTAGTCACATAAATCAAAAGTAGTTCTTGTATCCCACGTATTTGAATTTGATGTCTTTCGCGTACGAATAAAAAATTACATATCGAGCAGAATAAACAGACCGGTACGCAAGCAAAGCGCGACAAACATCCAGCCAATAAACGTCGAGCTTTAGTTGTGTTGCTTTGTTTCCCGCCTCGCGTAGCATTTCCTGTACTAAAAACATTTTTTTTTACTTCCGCCCATTAAACTACTTTAGTTGAATATATCACAAATGAAAAGTAAATTGAATACTGCATTTTGACAGTACTTATCTAGAAAACTGAATAGATAAGTAAATAAAGGTTGAGTTCTCGAACTGCAATTTAAGTAAGTTAGTAGGTTATTGCTTCAATAGTTTATACTTGTTAACAATGACTGTATTTCTTTTTACTTTAATAGAAATTATGTCAAGAAATTATAACAATGATTTGAATCTGCATGTCTGTTCATAATATATTAAGTACTTACACCTAATTGTATTTTTGATTATATTTTTTTGCAGAAAAACTCGAGATAAAAATTGTAAGTCAAAGATCCCCTTCATTCTAAAAATGATCATGAATGCGCAAAATATTTGAAATGTATGTACACATTGTATGAATATAATTGTTTCAATTATTAGTATATATACAACTTAAAATAAGTAAGTAAAATAATGCTTGAAATATAGACATTATTATTGGCTCATCTTTATTCAAGTTGTGTATACACACTTTTCTTAATAATATATAATACACTAGTTTATTAATTTTTAGCGTTAGTACTTCAAATAATTAATAAAAGATGCCCCGAGAACCGGAAATTTCACCAGATTACCTACTGGTACATTTAAAAAAATAGCCTATATTTGAGAAAGGACAACTGAAGCCTGAAAAGAATCCAGTATGGGCGGATATTAAAAGATGTTTGAATTTGAAAATGACGCCAAAATCATTATTTTTGTATGTATACAATAATAGGCATAATAGTCGAACAGAACTGGAAAAGTTTTATAAAATTAGAAAAAAAGTGATTAATAATAAAAGTAAAAAAAGGGATGCTGGTTATGATCCAGATAACGATCTATCTAATCCATATAACTGTGATGAATTAAATTTTGAAGTGGTTATTTCTATTGACAAAATAGTAAAGAGTATTGAAGATAAAGAGAAACAAGAAGTGTGGTCTGACGAATTAAGGGATGCAATCTGGGAAAGTCAAAAGTTACCTTGCCCCTTTAGATTGAATGGTTATATAACAAAAGAGAAATTTATTTTCAGCGGTGATTGTAGTGATTGTGGAGCAGGGATTCGTGGATGTGGATTTTTAAATAACAATGATTTGAATCTGCATGTAAAAACTTTTGCCACTCATGCGATACGACATAGAAGAAAACTTAAGTTAGCACGACAATGCAGAAAAAAAGTTAAAGGCATTTTGCTTGGGAAAACAGCTAGTGATTACAGAGAAGAATTATTGGAAAGAATACCAACAGAGTATGAGCCACCTTTTCTAAATACTAGCCACACTTATAGGAAGGCTAGAGAAGAAGCTCTTAATGAAGATGTGGGATACACTATGTATAAAAATGTATCGATAACAAACAAGAGCTTCATAAACAAATGTTTTATAAAGAAACTATCACTGAACCCACTGTGTGTCATGTATTGGAGCCAAGAACAAATAGAACTATGGAATATTCTACAAGATAAAATGCTTCCTCTGTCATTTGATTCGACTGGTGGCATGATAAAGAAATATACATTCTATGATAACATAAAAAATAAAATATTTATTATTATATTCTCGTCGTAGGAGTATCAAATAAAATTGTTCCATTACTTCAGGCAATATTATCCATACACCATGTTCCTGTTATTGAAGAAGTGTTAAATAGGTGGTTGGAAAGTGGTGCAAAGATACCGAGAGAAATTACGACAGATGGATCGTTAGCTCTACAAAATGCCATATGTTTGGCCTTTAATAAAATGACGTATGCTTCTTACAATTTGAATTGTTACCTTAGATTGAAAAATGACACTGTAGAGTTGCCAGCTTGCTAGTACAGATGTGATGTAGCTCATCTTCTACGAACCATTAAGAAATGGAAATGTATGAAATCCTTAGACGAAAATAGTGTTCATTTTTATATAAGAAGTGTTGGTTATCTTACTCAAGTCAGCAGTTTAGATGAATTTATTAATATAGCAACATCTGTAATTGTGATCGCTAATAGTGCTCTGTCGGAAGAAAATTCTGAGTGCTTTTGTAGAAAAAGATCATTAATGGAACTTTTTAAAACCTATGAATATGATCCAGATGAATTTATTGTATCAGATAAAAGATTTGAGTCATCCAAGAATGATCTGTTTCCTACCGAAAAGAATAATCAAAAAATTCAAAATAACAAAAACGAACTGATAACATTTGTAACGAAAGTATTGCAAAATGATCTCTCTTTATGTTCTGAAGATGACAAAATATCAGATCAAATTAATGTTTACTATTGTCCAGAGTTTACAAAAAATTTTCAAGCACTCTGTTATAGTTTTGTATCTTGGACCAATGCAATGAAAAATCATTACAACTCACCAAATTCAGCCGATTCGTCTTCTAGATCAGAAGCATATTTCAAAAGAAAAAAAGAACAAGTTCCCTGTGGATTATCCCTGCAAAAATTTATTTTAAAAGATTGTGCAAAAATAAATGCTTTAACTAAATATGGATTATTAAAGTCACAATCTCAAAGCAACATTGAAATTAAAGAACAAGATCTAGTTTTAAACTTAAATCAGTTGAATTTGATACCAGTGGAATGTCCTCTAGATATTACGGCAGTGAGTATTTAAAACTGTTTTTTTTTTTAAACATACACATACATAGGTATAAATAATTTAGACATATTTTAGTATTTATGTAATATATGTAGCTTTCAGACTGGGAAATATGTATTGATGAAACCAATAATTCAATTAATATTGATGCAAATAAGCATTCGTCAACACCGATTTCAACTTCAGACATCAGTATATTGAATAATGATATTGTTGACATTTCTTTTTTAGTAAATGGACACAATAGAAACTTAGTTATAAATGGTAGCATAGTAGGTTATCATGAATACAACATCAATGGTAAATTATTCAAAATTTGTTTTTTGAACACTTGTCCATTTGATAGTACATTCGAAGCACTCGTGGCAGCATATATCCAGAGTAGTATTTTCAAGTCAAATATTGAACATTACAAAATTAAAAATGAGGTAGGAATGTTTAATGCTGTAATTGAGTACTATGGAAATCCTTTAAAAATATATCAGATGAGAGCAGAAATACAGTATCCGATACATAGACAGTCTAAAAATAGTTCTGGTTACTGCATTGATTGTAGGGGTAATGTAACTAATGCATTTACAATGTATATGGCTCCATTAGCATGCATAAAAAAAAATTAAAATGCAGTAATTGTCATTTCAATAATGAAATTTTATTTTACACGATATCTTTGTCATCAAGTGAAATGTATGATATAGGATTGGATAATTTAGAATCAACATTAAATAATAAATTTGCAAATAAAAAAATAGAATGTGAAAACTGTCTCATTAAAAGTGTAAATATGACGTTCGATTATATTAATGGCTATTTAGCAATTGATTTAGAATACTTACACGAAGAAAAAAATAAGAAATTACTCAAAAATACAGTGAAGCAACAATTACGTTTCAAGACAAAATTCAGTAACTTACAATTACAAATGAATTTACAAAAGAGACTTTATCAGTTAATATCCATTATATGTTTTGAAGGTGATACATGTGAAAACAGTGAAATCCCAGTTCACTATAAAACATTCATCCTACAGTCAAATGGAAAGTGGGTCTTATAAGATGGGCTTTTAAAAACAATACAATTATTAGATGAAGACCCATCAGAAAAGATTGCTATACTTATATATGCAGAAGTATAGCTTTCATAAAAAATACAAATATATTCTCAAAAAAAGAAAAAAAAAAGAAAGAAAAATCAACCACGTAATTTTTTTTAAGTGTAATAGAAGAATTTTAAGATATTTTTATTTTTATCACATTCTACAATTTTCAAGATTTTTTTACAAGCTGTATTATTACCATGCATAACTGGTCCAATCTTATTCAATAATCATATGATAACAGAGCGTACTGAATTGGTACATCAAATTTAATAAGTTTACTGCAGGTATATTGTTCGATCCGACATTTATGCAAGCGTAAGCCTATGTTGAATAATTTGAATGGCATATATTGGTACATGTTTTATTAATATAATAATATGCCTATTATTTAGCAGATTTTAATTTTTATTTTGGTTGTAACTTTACAATACTTGCCGAGCAATAGCGGCGATCTCGAAGTGGCACTCGCTGTAAAAGTAGAATAGTAGTGCTTTTTTGAAATATTTATTTTTTGCCAGTCATTAAGTACGATTAAAGAATGTGAGATCTGTTAAGACCATATATTTCATGATTAAAAAAACTAAATTACAAATACTAGATGACATCCTGAGTTTTATCTCTGACTTCACCAAATGACAAAGATAACGAATACTTACTAAGCTACAACTGCTCGCCCATGAGTCAATGCGAAAATTTGATGTCGGCGAATATTTGGATCGCCACGTGCAAGTTAACTTTTACATCAAAAGCAATTGGATAGTTTCGCACTGCTGTCAATTGTAGGTTTGAATACATTTATCTTGTTGTGTTTACTGATGTTATTGTTTGCCATAAGCTATATATCAGTGGTAATACTATCTGGGCAAATATCAGAACATTCCATTATTTAATATTAATAATAATAACTAAGGCACGTGAGGGTAAGCTGCATATTTTATTATTATTTATATCTCAGACTTCATTTGACCATTTTTAATTTAATACATTACAGAGCAACGATACGGATATAGGAAACTTTGATATTGTCTTTTTATTACCATTCTTGTTTTTTTCCACTTAAAAATGCCGATGCACAGTAAACAAGACATGCAGATCATCATTTATGTCTTGATTTTTATCTACACGAAGCTACAACATTGAAGCTTATTGTCATGTTCGTAGGTGAACTATGGTAGTTGTAATGATTTTAATTAGAGTTTAAAATGGAACTCACGACAGCCTTGATAATTTACATCGAGCATCATTTTATATATAAGGTAAACTTTATAAACGAAACGTAATGATCCTTACGTATTTCCGCTTATGAATCAATTTTGTATTAATTTTTTTTCATCCCTCCCATGTTGAAATTTATTATTAATGTTTGTTTACCATTCTCTAAAAGTGTTTATTTTATGTAACATTTGAATTAATACACTAGAAAAAGAACAAAAAGAAATTTATTAATGACAATCTTTTTACAGGAAGTAATGTACCAATGTGTCTGTACGCAAGGTCATCTTGAAATGTTGCAAAACTACCTGTATGTGATCCTCGCTCTTTCAAGTTTAAAAAATTAATGTTTAGTATATATAGACCGAGTAGCATATTAGATTTTCAATGTTTTAAGAAGACTTCAGCATTTTCGTAATTCTTCTTTTTCTTCTTATCTCTTTAGTATACTTATTTGATATATTTCCTCGATCACTCAGATGACATCGATTTGGATTAGATTTAGCCGTATCAACAAAATTAATTTTTGCACACACTGTCAAACTTGATAGGCGACAATAAATTGCTATTGAAATGTGCTTACTAGCATTATCTTTTTATTAAACTGTTTTGATTCTGTTCTATTTCTATTTAAATTTTTTTACTTTTTATTTCTTAATATTAATGAAGGGGAATAGATATCAATTAAAAATTAATATATGAGCCAGTAAGTTAAACGATAGATTAAAATTAGTGTGGCTGTCCAAGATAAAGCGAGTGAAGCGCGTCAGATTAATGTAAGCAAGTAACATTTAAAGTGACGTTTAAAAAGTTCGAGCAATAATAAAATGTTTGCAATTCCTGAATTCCCATTGGTCATAAATCAATTGTTGTAACAAAAAGAATGGATGAGAGCATCCAAAGAGCGCGTGAATCTTGACAGTCAAGAAATATACACAGAGAAAAATTTATTTGTAAACTTCACTTTTTTTATAAGAAAATTCATTATTTTATAGTCACTCGTTTTGATGGATAAGATTTGAAAAAAAAAAAAAATAAATAATAAGAATACAAAATTATTTACATTTGCCATGTATACTCACCTCACAAACCCAAGTCACCCACCCACGCACACACACACACGTGCGTGCGCTAAATTATATATTATTTTTTTCTTAAAAATAGGTGTCTATTTCACAAATTACCAATTTCGTATTATTCTCTGAATAGGATCGTTAACTGATCGATAACGGATATTTAATTTTGAAATTACGCGCCTAAACTTAAGTTCTGCACATGCGCAGAGCACCTCTGCGCACGCGCTGACCGCCTCTGCGCTGGCGAAGTCGTCCGAAATGAGAAAATCATTATTTACAACATGACCATTGCGAATTTTTCTGCATATTATTATATTTTCTGATTCCTCAATTAAATTGCAAACGATTCGTGGTAATTTCGTAGTTGCAAACGTTAATTTTCGATAGAAAATAGGGAAAAAACAAATATTTCGCGGCATCGGTAGTTTTTATTATTTTATTAAATAAGTATTGAATACGCAGTTTTATAATTAATTATTGCAAATCCTTCAAACGATTCCGCAATTATTAGGATTTTTTCATTGCGAATTTCGAAGGTCAATTTCGTAGTTCGCAGTGCTTCTTGCTGCTGCGCGATAGCGTATCTCTCATGTATACTCCTGCATACTTCCACTATTCTTCCTGCGTGGACTAGTTGCGCGGCGCTCAGTCTGCGCCTCTACTGATATAGTCCACATCGCGCGCTCGTGGCGTCGGCTCTCGACGCCGCTCACCGGGTTACGCGGCTCCCTCGTCCGCCTGTTCTCTCTCGGCCCCTCCCCCCTCGTGCGTCTAAGTCTATCGCATCCCGTGTTGCTGCTCAACCCGGCCGTGGCGTCTATAAGTGCGTGTGTGAGTGTGTGCGCAACCCGCTCGACATCCTTGCTGCCGGCGCGCACAACATGGCGGAGCCGGTCGAGCATGTGCTCGAAGCTGCTGAGGATGCCGATACATGTGACATCGTCACAATATATATATATATATATATATATATATATATATATATAGATATATAGATATATATATATATATATATATATATATATATATATATATATATATATATATATATATATATATATATATATATATATCATTGGACGGTATTTTGAGGATTTCATAAAGAATTTGTACAATAGTGGTGACACAAATATAAACATTGTTATAAACAACCAATAAACAAGCGCGTGACTAAAGAAATAATGACCCTAAGGTTATTGACTAACACCACGACGCCTGCGGCGCCCGCTTTTACGGAAAAATATCACGGAATTTCCGAAATCGATGTATTAACACACTATTGTGGAAACCGCTGAAAAATCCTCAAAATGCCTCTCGAGTGCTTTGGACTTTTGAGGAGACTCCTCAAAATGCCTACAAAATCCTCAAAATTCGGTATATATGACCTATATAATCCTCAAAATGCGTCCCAGATGTGAATATATATATATACACACACACACACACACACACACACACACACACACACACACACAGATACATATACAGATTATTTTATTCGCCTCTGCTAAACGTACGTCAGATCTGACGTACAAATAAGAATCGTGCTAGGGAATTTTTGACACTAGTGAAAATCATGTCTCATATGACGTGGCTAACTTCAGATCATTGCGTTAGTGTCATTAGAGAGTTAAGATGGCTCGAGCGGTTTAGTAGACCTAAAGCTATGAACATTTTTTATAAAAATTCATTTACACATTACAATCTGAAAACTTATATGACAGGAAAAAGGTTTCTTTACATAACGGCAAGCATTTTTGTGAGAAAATTTCCTATTTTGCAAAAGTAAATGTTGTCTATTTAAAAAATAAATCAATAAGAAATGATAATCTTTGTTGTGTTTTATTCAATTTTAATTTGCAAGGTCTCATTTTCTTCCTTGTTCAATTCTAAGGGGAGGTACCACAATAAAAATACAAAAATATTCAAAACCCGTAAAGTTATATGCAACTGTTTGTAGAGTTTTCTCCCTGAATTTTATAAACAATTGCATATATAACTTTGCAGGTTTTGAAAACTTTTAAATATTTATGTCGGTACCTTCCCTTCAAATTGAACAAGGAAGAAAATGAGACCTTGCAAATTAAAATTGAATAAAAACAAAAAAGATTATCTTTTCTTATTGAATTCTTTTTGAATAGACAAAATGTAGCTCACAAACAATAAATAACATGTTTTAATTATTTATGAAAGTGATGGCCTGAAGTAGAAAATTATTTCAAAACACAATACGATTATGCACGGTCAAATTCAAAACAATAATCAGTTTTAATCATAAAAGAATCAATTATGATAATATTAGAATAATGTTCATATTAGAAAATTATGTCAATGTTATGTTTGAATTTTATTCTTTATTATTTCGCGAAAAAAATATTCGAATAAGCATAAAGTTTTTAACCTCATAATTTTGTATTCGTAGACGCATCGAAATTAAAGGCAAAAAACATTTTCAGCTTATAAGAAATAAATTATTTTGCACGTTTAATAAAAAAAAAGTGTATATAGAGCACGCGCAGCGTCATGTCTTGTTAGTATATTACGAAATACAATATAAGAATTTGCAAAATTAAAACCAGAATTTTTGCACGCAAAGATTGGTTACTAGGTATGTTTTGTACAGTGAGACCCTGATGGAAATGGAAAATATATTGAAATGTATAAGTGTATGTAAATGTAACCCGGGAAAAAATGATCTATATACGGCCATATATATCCATATATAAAAATCTTGCATGGGGATATATGACCATACGGGATTATATATGATCATATATGTATTTTGTCTTTATATAAACATATAAGCTTGTATATTAGAAAATATAGTCATATATGAATATATATGATGATATATAGACATATATGATTAAATTTGTATGCATTCATGTATGTCCATGTACGGTCATATACGGTTCTACATAGTTGTATATGATGATATATGTTTATATATGGATGTATATGGATATGCATGAAGATAACTTACAAAAGTATAATGTATATTATACACACAAACATGTGCTCTGGACTGGCCAACTCTTTACCTCCCTAGTTGCGTAATATATTATAAAAACACGTTTTAAGACTTTTCACACTAAAATTTCTCATTTTTGAGTAAAAAAATGTGTCTCTGTGTGTACGTATGTGCGTGTGGTGTATTTATGTGAATGGATGTGTGTATGGGCCTTCGCAAAGCTCTGAGGAACAGATATAAAGAACAAGAATAACATGGGTTAGTATATCTATATATACGAGGAACAGCGAGTTGCACGAGAAACAAGAGTCTGTTCCTCGTATATGTAGATATACTAACCTATATGTTATTCTTGTTCATTATATCTGTTCCTCAGAGCTGTGCAAAGGCCCTATGTGTGTGCGTGTGTGTACGGGCGATAACTTTTGAAGAATTCGACTGATTTCGAAAAATATTTTAAAGGACATATAACCCTTTTTTCGATTTTTATTTTTTATTTATTTTCGATTTATTTTTTAATATGGTTTATACTTATTTAATTAATTTAAAAAAATATCTTTTATTTATCCAACTTAAAAATTTTATGACTTTCGCAGCGAAGAAAAAGTGAAGACAATTTAATAAATCCGGAAAATCAGGTATTCACTGCAGTGAATCTGCAGTGCTTATCGGCATGCAGATAATTAGGACAGGAAAATTTCGGAATTGAGATGAAGACAACAGTTGTTTATAGATTTCTTCAGTTACTTTCAGTTATTTTAACTGTTATGTTCAAATTCTAATGGCAGACAAATTTTTTAATTTCTGTCCTTTTCATTCTTATTCTATCTTCTTAGAAATTTTCCTCACTTCTATACAGTTTCGAACTTGTTCGTTTAATTATTAACAGGTATTATCAGTTTTCTAAGTTATTTACTGTTATGTTTATAATTATAGAATTAAATTGTATATAGCAAAATTTTATTTAGAATAAAACTGTAATTTTCAGTTTCTTACTGGTTCCCTTAATTCTTACAACGTTTGCATTTTAGGAAACGAAACCTAACTGTTTATAACACAAGAAAAAAGATGGTTATTTCTTTAAATACTACGTCTAGTTATACGCGTATGTCTGCGGATAATTATGCAATCCATACTGACAGGGATGGTTATTTTTTTAGATTAAAAACCGAGTTTTACGCATATGCGTACCGGTAATTATGCTCTCTATACTTAGAGGGATGGTTATTTATTTAGAATATAAACCTAGTTTTACGCGTATGCGTACAGGTAATTATACTTTCTACGTTAGTAGAAGAGTAGGAGGATCGCAGCACCTGTCAAGGTGTGGTTAGCTAGTCATCGAACGATTAGCATGAGTCTATAATTATACTTTCTACGTTAGTAGGGATGGTTATTTTTCTCAATTATAAATCTAGTTTTACTCGTATGCGTGCGGGCAATCACGCTTTCTATACTTAGAGGGATGGTTATTTCTTTAGAATATAAACCTAATTTTACGTGTATGCGTTCCTGTAATTATGCTTTCTACACTAATAGGGATGGTTATTTCTTCGCCTCTGCTAAATGACCGTCAGATCTGACGGACGAATAACCATGTTATGCTCGATCCCCACTTGCGACGTTGCTAACTATAGCAAGCAATCTGTTAAGGGGATGTTTTACTGTTCGACACTCGACAGGTTATTTTTGCAATTAAAAAGAATTTTACCTGCCGAGTATGGGTAATTATCCGATACACACATTGAGGGATTGGTTATTTCTGGTAATTCAAACGTGAGTTTTACGCCCGCGTGTGCGGGTAATTACGATATTCACTATTCGACTGATTGTTTATTTTTGCAATCAAAAAGAATTTTACCTGCACGAGTGTGGGTAATTATGCGTGTACCAGACATTGAGGAACTGGTTATTTCTTTCAATTAAAAAGAGTTTTATCTGTACGAGTGAGGGTTATATGCTATCCGTTCTTTGAGAGATTAGTTTTTTCTTTTAATTTAATATTCTATGCGCGTTTCTACAGGTAATGATGCGAACCACACTTTGCAAGATTGATTATTTCTTGCAATTTAAAATAATTTTACCTGCACGGGTCCGGGTAATTATACGAACAAACACATTGAGGGATTTGTTATTTCCTGCAATTTAAAAGAATTTTACCTTCACGAGTGCTGGTAATTATTTGAACAAACACATTGAGGCATTAGTTATTTCTGGTAATTAAAAAGATTGTTTTGCCCCCGTGTTGCGGGTAATTAGGCTATTCACTATTTGAGAAATTGGTTATTTTTTGCAATTAAAAAGAATTTACCTGCACGAGTGTAGGTAATTATTAGCAATTATAAACCATTTTTATATGCTAGTGCGCGGGAATTATGTAATCCACACATTGAGAGATTGGTTATTTATTGTTATTAAAAAACATTGTTTTGCGTGCGCGTATGCGGATAATTATACTACTTACAATTTGAGGGATTGGTTATTTCTTCTAATTAAAAAGAATTTTAACTGCACGACTGTAGAAAATTATTAACAATTATAAACCATTTTTATACGCTACTGCGCGGGAATTATGCGATACACATTATGACGGATTTGTTATTTCTGGTAATTAAAAAGTAAGTTTTACGAGCGCGTGTGCGGAGAATTATGCGATACACACTTTGAGGGATTGGTTATTTCTGCTAATTAAAAAGAGTTTTATATATACGAGTGAGGGTTATATGCTATTCATTCTTTGAGAGATTAGTTTTTTCTTTTAATTTGATATTCTACGCGCGTTTCTGCGGGTAATTATGCGAACCACACTTTGCGGGATTGGTTATTTCTGCTAATTAAAAAGATTATTTTACGCGCACGTATGCGGATAATTCTACTATTCACAATTTGAAGGATTGGTTATTTCTGGTAATTAAAAAGAGAGTTTTACGCGCGCATGTGCTGATAATTATGCGAACTACAGTTTGCGGGATTGGTTATTTCTTGCAAATTAAAAGAATTTTACTTTCATGAGTGCGGGTAATTATGCGTGTACCAAACATTGAGGGACTGGTTATTTCTTGCAATTAAAAAGAGTTTTATCTGTATGAGTGATGGTAATTAAGTCTAACAATACTTTGAGGGATTGGTTATTTCTGGTAATTAAAAAGTGAGTTTTTCGCCCGTGTGTGGGGGTATTTACGCTATTCACTATTCGACTTATTGGTTATTTTTGCAATCAAAAATATTTTACCTGCACGAGTGTGGGTAATTATGCGTGTACCAGACATTGAGGGACTGGTTATTTCTTGCAATTAAAAGAGTTTTATCTGTATGAGTGAGGGTAATTATGCTAACAATACTTTTAGGGATTGGTTATTTCTGGTAATTGAATAGAGTTTTGGGCCCGCGTTACGGGTAATTATACTATTCACAATTTGAGGGATTGGTTATTTCTTGTAATTAAAAGGAGAGTTTTACGCTTACTTGGGCGGCTAATTATGCTATCCATTCGGAGAGGAGGTATTGGTTTTTTTTTTTAATCTAAAATTCTAGTCTTACGCGTATCCGTGTGGCTTATTATATGCCATCTACGCTAAAAGGGATTGGTTATTTTGTATTATTATAAAGAGAGTCTTACGAGCACGCACGTTGTTATATGTATGACTATGTGTAGTATTTTTACGTAAAATAAGTGCTTCTTTGGATATCTTAATGTGACTATAATTTTTTTCGTGATATCTGTATTTGAACGTAACTCATATATTTCCCGATGCAAATAGAGGCACGTAAGGTTTCTGAAATAAAGTTGTGACATTTCAAAATTGTGGTACGTCTATTTCCTAGCAACAAATTCCACAATTCAGACGTGTAATATTTTCTTGAGACATGTAAATTATCGAGGCACTTTACGTCAACTTTTTTTATGAAAGCTTATAAATGCCTCTATTGGTAGTTTCTGGGACTTTTCATATATATAATGGCAGCTTCTGGGACTTTCGATGAAACCTGGGAAGTCCCAGGTACCAAACATATATAATGGCACTTTCTGGGATCCTGTAGGTATCTTTCACAACAGTTTTTCCGTAAAATTGTTCCGTAATCTACGGAAATATTCTGCGGAACTGAAAGCGGGCGCCGCAGGCGTTGTGGCGAAAGTCAATAACCTGAGGGATATTATTTCTTTAGTCACTTATATACTATTAACCTTTTATACACTGGTATCATTGTAGAACGGCCTTAGGAGTTTAACATTGGGGTCCCAGATAATAACATTATACACGTTTATATAGATACGATAAAGCTTAAAGACACGTAGCATACACATCATAGTTTGCCTGTTGTGGGTACCTAAAAGCTTCAACATAAGTGAAGATATAATATCGCTTGTATTTTACGACCACGTAGAAGTTTGCAGGTACGGAAAAACTTCGTGACACTTAAAAGCTACAGCCTCGTAAAAGATTACAGATTTGTAAAATATAATGAATTTTGGAACTTTTGAGGACCGTCGTTAAAATTCCACACTGGATAATGATAGATGATTGCATTGACAAACATTGTCTTGATGCAGACGTGTTTGTTTTAGTTGCATAGTATTCTAAAATTAAGATTTTGAAAGTCTATTTCTTATCATTTCATTCATTTATGTTAATTTTATTACAGAAAAAGAACTTCTTCCACAAAGTATCAACTAAATTATCAAAACCAAATATATTCATCTGGAATAATAGATGGGATGCTTCTGCTTCAGAATCATAATTTTTAGATGAGGTAAGATAAGTAAAGATAAATTTAATGTATAGTAATCAAAAATCTTTAGTTTCTTAAAAATTTAGAACTTTTTTATATCAATTGAGAATTTATGCTTTAGCCAGTCGATAAGCAACGAAGATAAGATTTAACTGC
This sequence comes from Torymus aiolomorphi, assembly GCA_036365515.1. Classification (NCBI taxonomy): domain Eukaryota; kingdom Metazoa; phylum Arthropoda; class Insecta; order Hymenoptera; family Torymidae; genus Torymus; species Torymus aiolomorphi. The sequence goes on from CM070875.1 coordinate 182,421,889, forward strand.
AGACTGCACAATGGAAAACTAAAATTTAATTTAGATATTGATTTATTGCAAGCTTTATGTTAATTTACAGATTTTCAAGGGGCTGGATCACTCTTAAAACTGTATGTTTAAAAAAAGTCCTGTCTTAAATATTTTTAACTACAAAGAACTTTTTGATTTTTTGTTTGATTGTACATTATCTAAAATTTAGTGTGCTTTTATTATTTTATTTTAACTTAAATTTTAGTATTGAAATATTTTAAACCTTTTTATCGGATAGATCAGATTTTATTGACTTACTTTTTAAAGTGATTAAATTTCTCCTAATTTTATTTTATTTTTCTGCAGGACTATTTTTTTATGTCTATATAAAAAATAATGCACTATTATATTATTTTTATGCCCTAATATTTTTAATGTGCTTGTTACTTTGTACTATTATTTTAATGTAGACATTCAAAATATTTTTTTGTATATTCTCAGCGTCGAAAACACATAGCTATGTTAGTAATCAATAGAATTTAAGTGAATCGTCTAGAATTACTTAGCTATTATCAATATAATGGTTTCTTTTACAGAGATTCGTCAAACATTGGACGAAATACTGGACCGAACGCAACAAATGAACGCCGAACAATTAAACATTAAGATAGAAGTTCACGATAAACTAAATTTCATAGAACAACAACTAATGCTTTTAACTCAAGAAATGAAAGTAATTGTTTGGCTCTCGAGATCAATGATGTTTTTCGTCTTTTCACTTCACCCATGTCCCTTCCCTACCGTCCCGGCGGTCTCAGATAAAATATTTTTTCCAGGCGTTTCCTACCTTTAGAGCAGTGTGCGGTCGGACCGCTCTGAAGGTAGCAAACGCCCGGAAAAAATATTTTATTTGAGACCGCTGTACCACACACTTTCCCACCACCCTCTTCACCTCCCACCTTACTGCCAAGGGAGGAGGGCTGGCGCTGCAATGCTATCGCTCGCGAGCTTTTCTCTTAGTGCTTGACGAGCCATCAAAGGATTAGGTAGTTACATAAGGTAAGTCTAAAAATGTAATTATCGTTTTCTTTTTTGGAATTCCAAATACGTGTTTATAATATTATCGTGGGCTCAATTAAAATTGTTAATTATAACCGCGTGGAAAATGGCTATAGACGTCCTGTATGTCGCGCTCGAATGTTATTGTTCAACGGCCGCCAGTATTCTCGGAATTTCAGATGTAAAGTAACATAGCTTCAAATTTTGCCAGCGTTGATGATATTGTAAAAAAATGTGAAAAATTAATATAATGACTTCCTTGGTTTTTCATGAAGACAACATTTACATCAATAATAATTTTCGCACCGCCCGTAATTCTTACCGACTCCGATAATCATGTTCACGATATGATTATCGGAGTCGGTAAGAATTACGGGCGGTGCGAAAATTATTATTGATGTAAATGTTGTCTTCATGGAAAACCAAGGAAGTCATTATATTAATTTTTCACATTTTTTTACAATATCATCAACGCTGGCAAAATTTGAAGCTATGTTACTTTACATCTGAAATTCCGAGAATACTGGCGGCCGTTGAACAATAACATTCGAGCGCGACATAGAGGACGTTATTGTTTACGTGGAACACGCGCGCGCGGAATTGTGTAACTTCAGTGAAAAATTTGATCTAAGTAAAAGAGGTTTTCACTTAATGCTTAAATTTGTATATTTTATACGCATAACTTTTTAAGTATTTTTTTCTTAATGTCACTTAATAAAGTTATTTCATTTTAAAAATATTTTTTTTTATAGAAAACAAAGATGGAGAATACGACGTGTTCTTGTTTATGCACATACTGATTGTGTACATATTAATTGTGCACACTTTAACATTGGCATATATCTATATATATAGATCTGTACCAATGCTATCTGTGCACAATAAATATGTGCACAATCCTTATGTGCACAAACAAGAACATGCTGAGAATACTCTCCTAAGTGATTATTTGGTTTCCAATCAACTGGCAAAAGTCCGTTTAAAGTCGGACGAGGCATTGTCAAATTTTGTACAGGAATTAGAGTGCAAAACTAAAGAAAAATATTACAGAAGAGATGCGCAGCCGAAATCTAAATTAAAATCGGAGATGAGACGTTCCGCTAACAACGATATAAAGTACTACATTTTTTATGAATGTGTTCATGGGCCATCACGCCAATCAATTGGTAGCGGAATCCATGAGACATCGTTAGTCTTATTATGGTTTATAATATTTTCATTTTTGATTGTATTTTTAATAATATTTATTTTTATTATTTTAGTACGCGGAAACTTGGATGTCCTGGGTCATTGCGATTTAAGTTATCTACTAATGGACAGTACTATAGTCTAGTTGATGTTGCAGCACATGTCGGTCATCAAGAATTTAAGGTACTAGCAAAATTTAAACCCGCATCGTGATATAGCTAGTGTCCAATATGATATAGCTTTAATTGGTTAAAATGATAATATAATTAGATAGATTTTTGAAGCAGAAAATAAAGTTTTTTTTTTATTTTTAATATTTAGTAGTGCGATAAATACTTGAGTTTTCGAATTCAAATTTAGAATATTATTTATCTAAAAAAAATTACAATATTCGCGCTTTTTCAAATAAAATAAAATATATCAAGTCTTTAAAGGAGCCACTACTTCCGGCTACCATTCTTTTAAGAGAGAAAAAATTGATTAATGTTTGCTATAGTTATTTTTTTTTTTTCTATTATTTAAAGTCGAATATTTTATTTTTTTATCTCTACTTAAAATGTACTATTTTATTTTATTTTTCAGAACTTTAATGAACATTTATCAGAAAACAGACAACTTAATGAGGAACAAAAGAATTTTGCTGTCAAATGTCTGGGAGTAGGATGCAATAAAATGCAGTTGATTCAGCAATTGTCGACTATGGGAAATAGACCGGCAATGAAGGATATATCCAATTTGGAACAATCGCTTAAAGCCGATAAGAAAAAGGATGATTTATCTGCAGTTATCAAAATGCTTAAAGAGTATGGTAAGTTTCCTCTTTCAATACTATTTTTATTATCTATTACTATTCCTACTTTTATGGGAAAAAAATATAAAAATTCATTTTATATTTCAGATGTATCCTATGAAATTTTAACTGACGATAACGTCTTTAAGTCCATTTATTTTTATGATAAAAATATGGAAAAAACTTTAAAGGCGTGGCCAGAAGTTCTATTTATAGATGGTACATACAAACTTCTAAAGATTGGGTATACGGTAATGTTAATAGCAGTCGTCGATGGCATGGGCCAAACGGAAATTGCTTCAGTTTGTATAATGAAACAAGAAACTGAAGAAGTATTTAGATAGTCTATAACCTGTTTTAAAAAGGCTCACGAAGAAGCATGTCAGAAAATCCGATGCGTCATGGGCGACAAGGATTTGGTGGGAAGAAAGGTCATAAAAGAAATTCTCAAAGTGCCAATGTATATTTGTCTATTTCACGTACAAAAGGCCATGAGAAACGCCATCAATAATGAGAAAATGTTAATCGATAAAGAGAAAAGGGAAAAATCTCTTGAACTTCTTCGACAGATGGTGTATAGTAAATCATCAGATCAGTATGATAAAATGTACGAGAAATTTAGTCGTACTGCGCCGCAGACTGTGGTTGAGTATTTTAATAACAACTGGCATACGATTAAAGAAGAATGGGCGTATTATGCCTTGGATTGTAATTTTCTGAATGATACCAACAATCGATTGGAATCTGTTACGTGACAACTTTTTGGCTTTACCTTTTTTCTTTAATTGGTTAAAATTATAATGAGTACAATGATTTTCATTGGAACATATATTTTCCCCGCAGTAAAATTTTAAAATTTGTATACGCGATCCTAGTTAAGAGCTTATCGCCCAAAGCTGCAACAAGTTGCGTCCACGCAGCACTCTCCCCTCGTAGCCGAAAATCGCATTCCTACACGCGCCGAGTAATAAGACACCCCTTAGCGGCGATAAGCGTCGCACAGCGGTGCGACATTGTCGTCAAGGGGCATATGGTGCGTGGGTGCGAGAGAGAAAGCGAGGACAATTGGGGGGCAAGGCGACGGGCAGCTCGACGATGCCACGCCAACTCGGCAGTCAGAAATTAGCAGCCTTCACGCTTAGACTAAGCGAAGTCTACGAGAACCAGTTACATATATACGTTGAAAGAGTCGCAGTGGCCAAAATTATTTTTTTTTACAGTTTTCTTTTTATTCGCACATGTTTCTACATTATTAAAAACCCGGATCAACAGTTTTGTTTTAAAAAATTCCACCATAGTATAACGCATTATAATACGGCGAACATTACTACACGCAAATACAAATCGCACGCAGATCCTACCGAACTCGGACTATCAACGATAATAATCAAATAATTTGCAACCACAGTAGAGAACCAGCACTAGAGTGATTCACCATTTACACAAAGTAAGTTGCCTTTCGTATCATATTACTGTTTCCTTAAGGTATAGACTTCTCCGAACAAAGTTGTGAACTAGCGCGCGGTAGAGATTTGTGTATGTGTGTAGGCCGCGAGTGTTACCCTTGCCGCAATAAAAAGGGTTTTATTGAGGAATCCCGAGTCCTTGAAGCGAGAATAACTAACTAGTCCTCAGATCAGAGTTGTTGGTTCCTAGTCTCATCCGTCAGCTGGTTAAAGAATATAAGGCTGTTAGTTGTTCCATTCCAGGGCTCGTACCAGCTACCAAAGGCGATTCATTGAACTCGGTAGTGCTATTCGACAGGAGAAGCACCTCCACCAGATCACTTTTTGTAGTAGAAGCTCCTTCGAGTAGGTCGCTGGGGAGCTTGTGACGGAGCCCTCTCTACGTCTCCTTTTTTTTTCTTTTCCCTTTTCCTCTTCTCTAGTTGTACCCCTAGTATCAATAGAATAATAAATAAACAAATAAGACTTAGGATCATCTACCCGGCATAAGTGCAAAAATTTCCCTTTTCCTTTTTTTCACTTTTCTTTTACTTTTTATTATTATATATTTTTTTTTACTTTTTATTATTTATATTATTATAAAGTTCATCATAAATATCGACATCTCGCTTATCAATATAATACCTTGTATGTACGCCAAATAAACCTCAGCTCTAAGTCGCATAGAAAAATAGTCATTACATGCATATACCATCAGTGAGAGGTATACCATGCATGTACTCATAAGTGCGTAGGTACTCGTGAACTGATGTTAGCCGCTTGTACCCATACAATTAATATCCAGCTTTTCTTTTTTTTGACTCACCCCCCTGCAATAAGCAGGGAATTGCGGTCTTGCTCCCTGTAGTGGTGGACGAAGGCCAGGTGACATCCTCAACTGTCCTGCTTCCCCTTGTACCTTCTCTTTCCTCGCCCTATAGGAGTTCAGATTCTTCGACAAGAGTCGTAGCTCGAAGGAGTGTCAGTCAACCCTTCGCCTTTCCTTAATCGACACCTAGCATCATCCCCTCCGCAGATACTGGTGAGTGTAGCACGACAGCGGAGCACATGGGAACATCATAGCAACGCAGCCTGATCCGATGGAGCCACACAGGTCTTAAACACACAGTGCAGTGAAGCATCAAGTAGATTAGAATCTAGATGCATATATCCACACTCACATTATATATATATATATATATATATATATATATATATATATATATATATATATATATATATATATATATATATATATATATATTTATATATATATATATATATATTTATTTATATATATATATATATATATATATATATATATATATAAACCCAGCAGTACGCCTCACTATGCATACCCATATGTAGGCGCATAAATACAAATACACTACAGCTGAAGCAATACACTGGGTGGAAGGAGTCCTCTGACCTTGACCCGCACCTTCAGATTTCCTCTCTGCTGTAACTAGAAGAAATCAAAGGAAAAACAACATCACACAGAGTACTCAGTCCTTCTTGTTGGGATTTTCAACTAATAAATAACCATCAAAAAGGAGGCACTTAACTGACATCGGAGATATCTTCGCCGCAGGGATCCGCTCAGCCAGGTATCGAACATCTTGCGGTTTTCCACCTCCTTCCGTTCCCTCGGACAACACCCTCCTCGTGCCACCCGGGTGTCCAGCGTCGTCGTTCGGCTGCCGCGGGGAGCGAGACGGCTGTTCTGCTGCTTTTGCCTGCGACTATAGCTCTACATAGAAGGCCGCGCGCCACCCGCGACATATGCGACTCTACAACGGTGCTGCGCCGCCTCTCCGACATCAAGGTGCGTTCACATAGGGACATAGTATTAGGGTCGCGCTTGGTCTAATTTATAGTAGTTAACGTTTAGACAGTCTAGTTTATACTTCACGCCACGAGACAGGCTCTTATATATCCACGCTTACACAAATAAGTAATAACGGGTATCATCACACTTCGTGATTCTCTACTGCGGTGTCCCCAATAGGGGGGGTTAACGTATCATCATTTCTGCAACGGGGCTTTAGTGTATTTCAGAAGACGGATCCCGGGATATAATCATTAGTTAAGTAGACTCTCCGCGCTCCCGCGTTTTCTCGAACCTTAAGGCGCGTTTACATAGGCGTAAGACGGGAATTGCCGAACTCCTTTGAGGAATTAGGGTTTAGTTTTAGTTATCATTTTTGGATTGTATAAATGATTATAATAAAGGGATAAGAACTTGAAATAATTTCACAGGTCTGTTAATTTTTATTGTTCAGTCGAGTAGCCCTACAATCATACCCTAATCCTTCTAATCTTCGGAATTTTGTTGGACGCAATCGCTTCACTGAACTATCCCCTATATCGCACGCTTGTGGGGGCGTGTGACGAATAAGCTGAGAACGAGAGGTCCTCGTGAGAGCAAGGCGGACGGATGCCTTGTGAACGTCATCCAATCAGAAACTCACTTTGACGCAGGTAACAGAACAAGAAGTTAGTAGGTCAAAGGAAGTGTTACGATATGAGATCCGTTTATATCGTAACAAAAATGGTAGCAGAGCGTGGTTTGACGCTCTAACCTCTTGCGCTTATCTTTTGGAGAATTTTCGAGTTGATCGAAATAATTCAGCGTTATCAGACAATTAATAGTCCAATAAAAATTAAGAGTGCGCAAACACACATGCGCGCGCCTATACACATACATAGATAAACCCGTTATAATTATAATACCAATATATACCTTTTATATAATTGTAATATTTATATAACCTATTTTACTATAAAAAAAAAAAAAAAAAAAAACCCATAGCATTGTGTGCTTCCCGCATGATTGTTTCTCGTTTCCGTTCGATTAAACAGTTGCAAACTCACTCCCCTTTTTTTGAATTGACCATCGTGGATTCAACCAGGATCATTGCTAAATTTTATTCGCAACTCGAGTGTTTCTGACTTCTCTTCCACAACGAGTAATATCCAAGGCAGCGAACCCGGGGACTAAGACGAAACCGAACGCAGTTAACATGGCAGGGGGTGACGATACTACAACCGCAGGGGGGGGGGGTACGAGCGCCGAATGTTCTCAACTAATGGTAACCATGGCAGGAACAATGGCGATGCAAGCCGCCGTTTCTGGCATCCCATCATTTGACGGATCGAATCTGCCCCTCAAGGATTTCCTACAAGACGTGCGGAATGCTGCAACCGATGTGCCTGCGGAGAAGATCGGTGGGTTTCTTAAAAGGTGTTAGGAAAATTAAGGGGTTCTGCTAGGAACTCTACGTATGGAGTGACCTTCAATAGTGTAGACGACCTTGTGAAGCATCTCAAGCGGAGATTCGCACCCGGGAAGACCTTTACGTATTATAACGCTCAAATAAATGGAATCCGGATGTTACAACAGGAAACGGTCGGCGATTTTCGGGACCGCCTCAACATCCTGTTGATGGGGGCTGAAAACGCGCTGAGAGAGGAAAAGGGCGCGGCATACGTAGACGCCATGATGGCACCTATGAAAGACGCTTCCATAGACATCTTTATTCGAGGACTGCCATACACCATCAGCGCTGCTGTGGACGCCTGCCATCCGAAAACTCTTGATGAAGCCTACCTAGAGGGAGTGCGGATCGAATCTCGAATCAAATCCCGAATACTCTCGGACTCGCGCATGCCAGGCGCCTCTCAATACAACGAAGCCCACGAGGTATCACAGAATTTTCGACGATCCGGAAATTATGCGGCGCCGTTCCAGAATCATCACGCGGAGGGAGGACACAAGGCCCCTGCTTACATTGGATACATGGAAAATGGTGATGCTGCTCAGCTGCCGGAGTGCCCGACCATCCAACCTCAGGAGGAGCTGGAAAACCCCTATGTCGGATACTTCTACACGGGGCCGGCAGAACCATCGCCCAATGGAGGCGCTCCCGGTGGCGATCGACCCCCTTCGCGCAATACAATCGAGGTAGAGGGGGATATCGAGGTCGAGGTCGAGGTTACCCGCAAGGAACCCCTCGACCTAAAGAACCAATAGACCCTAGGTTGTACTACCCAAACAATCAACAAACTCAGTCGGGTTTTACCCTTGGCCTTCCTCCATCCCATGGCCCACCGACCTCATACCCTTCGCCGCAGGCGTCTTTAAACTCCCAGAGGGCTCGCCCGGAACTTTCGGAGGCGAGCCCTGTTCACTCAGCACCGACCGTTCAGCCGATGGCTCGCGAGCAACCGCCGGTAAGTCAACTCACCCCGCAAGCCAGTCAAACCAGCCCGACGCCACGGGTGTTTCTAGCAAGAGCCCCGATGACACAGCCGTCCGGATTGGTTCCTGTTCATCCGTTGGCCGAGAGGATGCGAGAGAGGATGAGCCTACAGTAGTACGCGTAAGGGTTCCCGAGGGTCGCAAGGACGGACTCTTATTTATGGTTGACAACGGTGCCACCGTCAACCTAGTTAAGGTTGGAGCCTTGGATCCCAACGTACTGGTGGACACGAACCAAGCCATCCCTTTGATCGGTACTAGCGATCAAACGGTAGAAACCTTAGGCACTGTCTCCCTTACCATCCGGGAGAAGCCTGTTACGTTTTTAGTCACTTACGATGACTTTCCTATCGATCAAGACGGGGTCCTAGGTAGAAATTACCTTAAGCAAGAAAAGGCTGTCATCTCGTACCATTATAATACGTTGATGATTGGGAGCGACGTCATGCACCCAATTCCTTTCATCGATCCGCCCGCCGCGCCCAAACCAATAAATATTTGCGACACCGCCACCTGCAAGCAACCAGAGGGCGAGGAGGCAGACTCCACCGTTCCACGCCCTGAAACGACTAGCAATAAAAACCTACAGGGACCGCCTACTGACTCGCCCCACAAACCTGCCCCCATTCGGTACACTATCCCCCGCCGATCGCGCAGGGTGCTTAAAATTAACCTCGCCAGGACGGATTTGAAGGAAGGTTACCTACCTCTTCTGGACGTCGGGTACGACGACGTCTACGTGGGAGAAGGAATCATAAGGGTGGAAAACAACTGCTGCCATGTGATGGCCATCAACACTCGTGAGGACGATGTCACCATCGAAGTACAACCGGGAGAACTCATTCCTTTCGAATACGCAGCTATGGACTTCGAACCAGGATCGGAGGATGATATCGAGGTCGCAGCCAACAACCCCATCATGGAAAGCTCCAAAAGGATGCAAGAACTTAAAACGATTATCCCCACCGATCATCTGAACGATCAAGAAAAGGCCTATGTAGATAAATTGATCCACGATTACACTAATGTTTTCCTATTACCAGGAGACCCCTTGCCATGCACGGACGCTGTGGAACATTTTATCCCTACGGATACCAACAAGCCTGTTACTGCAAAACAATATCGACATCCCGTGGCACACAAGGAATTCATACAAAGAGACATCGAAAAGAAACTTAAGGAGGGAATCATCGAGCCTTCCAATAGCCCTAGCAGCTCCCGATATGGATCGTCCCTAAGAGGCCGGACCCACAAGGGAAGCCTAGATGGCGCATGGTCGTGGATTTTCGAGAATTAAATCAACGCACTGTTGGAGACGCATACCCCTCCCGAACATAGCCGAGCTTCTAGATCAATTGGGAGGCGCCGTGTATTTTTCGGTGTTCGATTTAGCTTCCGGTTTTCATCAAATTCAAATGGCTCCAGAGGACAAATGGAAAACCGCGTTCTCCACGCCGGAAGGACACTATGAATTCAATCGTATGCCAATGGGACTCAAAAACGCCCGGCTACATTCCAAAGACTAATCGATCAAATTAAGCGCGGGATCGATTGTAAAGAGCTGCTGGTGTACATGGATGACGTAATCATCCACGCTAAAACCCTCGAAGAACATGACCGCCGAGTAAGGAAGTTCTTCGACCGGTTAACAGAAACCAAGCTCGTCCTACAACCTGAAAAGGTGCACTTTCTGGGCAAGGAAGTAGCCTTTTTAGGGCATATTGTCAGCGCCAAGGGCGTTGAACCGGATCCAGGAAAAATTCATGCTGTAAAGAATTTCCCTCGACCCAAGACGGTACGGAATGTGAGAGAGTTCACTGGGCTCACCGGGTACTATCGCCGGTTTATCAAGGATTACTCCAAGATCGCTAAGCCACTGTACGAACTCCAGAAAAAGGATAAAGACTTCCTGTGGGGTCCCGATCAGGAGGAAGCGTTCGAAATCTTGAAGGACAAATTGTGTAACTATCCAATTCTGGCGTTCCCTGATTTTAATAAACCTTTCACTCTGACAACTGACGCATCTGATGGAGCCATAGGAGCCGTACTAAGTCAAGAGAGGGACAAATTTGATCACCCCATAAATTACCTATCGAGGACCCTGAATAAAGCCGAACGCAACTATAGTACTACCGAAAAGGAATGCCTAGCCGTCCTATATGCTCTCAGCCAGTTCAGAGCCTACTTGTTAGGCCGTAAGTTTACCTTAGTAGCCGATCACGAGCCCCTTAATTGGATGCACAGTCGGAAGGATCCGGGACAAAGACTCATGCGTTGGATGTTCAAATTCACCGGGTACGAGTACACATTCAAGTACAAACCCGGAAAATTGAACTGCAACGCCGACGCGTTATCCAGGAACCCCGCAGATCAACCTGACGAAGACGAGATTAACACAAAGCTCCCGCGGCTGAAGATCATGGTTCTGAAGGATCGAAAGGACGCAGGCAAGCCCACGGGAAACGGGGGTGATAGACCCCTTACACCGACGCCCGCCCTTGGTGCAGCTGGTCCGTCAGGGACTCAATCGCTGGCGTCTCGCTCAAAGGCCGTGTTTAACCCCGTCCGAGGTAGAGGGCGCCCCTTGGGTGCTCTAAAGAAAAAGACCGCGCCTGTGTTGGAACACAGCGTGATAGCCCAGCGGACACGGCTGAGGAAAAGAATAGGTTCTGCAGGGAACAAGGATTCAGACAAACGATCGCCTGCCCCTCCCTCGCAATCGTCGACACCGAAAGGACTTCCGGCCCCATCACAGGAGGGTAGTTGTCGCCCTGTGGATGTCTCTATAGGACCCCAGTTTAGCCGGCGCTCATCGATCATTTCCTCCTCAGGAGGGGGGGAATCCGGCGAAATCGACGAACCAAAAACCCCGATCTATGATCCTCGAAGAAGCGGGATCAGGCTTAACGACGAGAAAGGAGAGGAACCAAGAGAAACCACCAATGAATTATCCGAAACGGACGCCACTGCGGATACTTCTGCACCAGTCGACGAGCAGGTGGAGATCCAAGCTACAGCACCAGAACAGAGCGCCTCTGAAGTGGATGACGATCTCTCTCCTGGACAAGTCACCATCAGTCCTGAGGAAGTCGCGGAATCTGCCCGCAAGTTTGAGGAGAGCCTCCGAATTCTGGCGGAGAAAACGAGAACAGAGGAAGAGGGCGATGAGATCCCTCCTCTCGAGCTCCCGTCCCACTTATCCGAAGGGGACGTTGTTGACGAGCACACACGCAGCGTATTGGACCAGTTGGATCTATATGATGGGCAGAACGACGATGCTCTATCCCAAAGGATCACTGAATTGGTGCAACGGGCCGCGGCCCCGACCGAACCCGAATCGGCTACTTCCTCGAACCCAGACACAGCCCCAGAAAAACCCAACCGAGAGCGCGACGGTTCTATGATCAGCCAACCCGTGCAGCGCGCCATATCGGTAACTCCCCAAGTAAGAGCAGGCCTTCCAACGGCCAGAAGCACTCCCTACCCCCCTGGGAGTTTTAAACCTATTCCCCGTTTCCCTCAGCTGGAGAATATCCGAGAAGAAGCGGAGGGGTCTAAACCCGTACACTTAGAATTCCCTCAACCGCCGATCGACACCTTGGGGTTGTTCATGTCTATGCTCGGGCAATACCAGCCTCTGAACCAATACGTCGATCCGGACTGCAGCAACGGAAGGAAATTGCCACCCTCCGAAGGCCCTAGCGAATCAGAGGAGCAACGACCAGCCATACCACTACCTCTTAAGAACAACGTCATTATCTCACGGCAGTGTCTCACTTATAAGAGAGACAATTACGCCCACTTTTTGGCCAAGGATTGCGAAACAAATAACCCCGTTGCTCGCTTATTGTCTGACATCGGGGCTCTAGACCTCAAGAATCTCAAATCAAAAAAAGCCAAACTGGGGCAAATTATTACTACTCCTTATAAGAACCATAATATCTTCTCTCTCGTAATCAAAGAGAGATATTACGACCCTATTGACATAAAATGTTTAAAACGCAGTTTGAAGAACCTACGAGACCTCTTGTTGAAGAAAAACCTACCCAGCATCAGGATATCCCGGAGAGGAGACTTCACCGACACCTTAGACCCTGGACTCCTCACCGAGACCCTCGTGGAGATTTTCAGCGGAACACCGATTAAAGTCGTGATGTGTTACGGAAAGGTGGAGTTGCCTGACAAGGAAGAACGACAGCGGATCATCGAAACCTTGCACGACAGCCTGGTAGGAGGACATAAGGGTATCAACCAAACGTACCAGAAGATCCGAGAGCGATATTATTGGCCGGGGATGCGCAATGATGTTCTAGATCACGTACGTCGGTGCCCAAGTTGTCAAGAAAGGAAAATAGAACGGATCAAAACGCGAGAACCTATGATCATCACCGACACCCCGATCGAAGCCTTCGACAAAATCTCCATTGACACCGTGGGGAAACTCAAGATCACTCCGCGCGGGAATTGCCACATGTTAACTATCCAGTGTAATCTCACTAAATAACTGATCGCAATACCCCTGCCAAATATCAAGGCCCTAACCATCGCGGACACTCTAGCCAAACATCTCATCTGCAAATTCGGCGCCCCCCGAGCTATATTGTCCGATAGAGGAACCAGTTTCCTCTCCGAAATTTTTGACAGCCTAATGAGGATCTTCAAAATACATCACCTCACTACATCGGGGTACCACCCTCAGACTAATGGATCGCTGGAGCGTAGTCACGCCCCTTTGGTCGACTTTATTCGAACGTATTCCGAAAAGTACGACGACTGGGACAACCTCGCGCCGTTTGCCACGTTCACCTACAATACTAGTGTACACTCAGCAACAAATTTTACCCCGTTCGAGCTCGTTTTTGGCAAACTGGCTAGGTTCCCTATGCGCATACCTAACGACGAGAAGTTGCGCACTTACAATGTGTATCTGCAGGACCTTGTGACCAGGTTGGGTGAACTGAAGCGGGTAGCGGGTGAGACGCAGATCGCGAACAAAATACGGAGCAAGGATCGGTATGATCTCAAAATTAAAAACCTTAAGGGAAAGATCGGTGATTACGTGTGGGTATTAAAGGAACCCCTTACCTCAAAATTCGACAGTTTTTATAATAAGCCACTGAAAATCGTAGAAATTCTCGGACGAAACAACGTGATCCTCGAACTCCCAAATGGGAAGAGAATTCGGAAACACACGGATAAATTAAAAGTCGTCCCCCCTACTGACTCCTCTGACTAATCACCTTGCATGAATTTCAGGTAGTACGCTTTTGCGCTTTTTCCCTCACTATGCACCTACTGCTTGCTGCAATCCTCTTCCTAGGGGTGGGGACTTTGGCCATTGCGGACCCTTATTACGATGTCACCCCGATTCGAACCAATCCCGGAATCTATTATGAATGGACCCGAGCCGTGCGGATACGAAAAAACGACTGGAAGATCGTTATCTATCTGGACATACCGGCCTTCATCAATACCCACCGACCCTCTAACAGTTACGCAGCGAACCTCAAGAGGTGCGAAGCATATTTCGACCCGCATAGATGTCATACCATCCTCAGCAAAGAACTAATGGACGTAAAACACCAAACGCTCCTGAACTTGCATGACGAGATTCGGATCCTAGCGGAAAGCATGAACGTCAGGGAACCTAACACGCCCCCCCTCTTAGAGACATGCGATTCAGGAGGATGGCCCCTTTAGGAATAATCGGAAGTATGAGCAAAGGACTATTCGGACTCGTCACGGAGGAGGACGCGGACTTGATCAACAAAAACATCGACCAACTCTTCCAGGATCAAACCAAACTTGCGAAACTCACCGAGGACAAAACACACATCTTAGCGGCAGGGCTGGAAGAGCTTTATAACATGACAGCATCTCATCAAGCCCTAGTAAAAGCAATGGAAGTCCAGATGCGAGACAAGGTGAATAACCTCACTAGAGATTTCGAGAAGAACCAGTTCTTATGGGAACTAAACGCGTTCGCACGACAAACCGAGGCCAAGATGGACCATCTCCTTTATTGCAGCCGAGAATTGTTAGCCATCCTTAACAACCTGATGGAACGAAGAATACATCCCCGGCTGTTAAGGAGGGACACTATTCAGAGTATCGCGAGCGATATTCGGCAATTAGACGACAATCTGGATCTCCCAATCCCTACTCAACACATCCGAGCCGAGGAAATCGCTCGAATTGCCTCCATAGATGCTATATACCACTCAGGGAGGGTTCTGGCAAGGTTAAGCCTCCCGCTCACGGATAGGACTTCTTATGATTTATACAGACTACACCCCGTCGCCATACCTCAAAACGTTCCGGGGCATCCTCTAGGGTCCGCCTGTATCGTCCCCGAATATGAGTATATGATTCTTAGCAAAGATCAAAGGACCTACCTCAAAATCCATCAACATCAGCTGAAGGACTGCCTCGACTCTCACTATGGGTACATGTGCCCCACTCAAGGAGTCGTCTACACCGCCGGGGGGCATAAGGAATGCGAGATCGAAATGTTAACCAATCCCACGAAGGCATCCCTCTCCTTGTGCAACATCGTCATGAGACCGGAAACCACGACGCAATGGCGCTATCTAGAAACCGACGGCACCTGGTTATTTTCCACCATCGAGACTGAGACTATACAGGTCTCGTGTCCAGGGGAAGTCTACAAAAATGTTAACCTCCAGGGGGTGGGGATACTAAGACTGGCCGAGGGATGCATGGGACGTACTCCGCACCTGACCTTAATTCCTAATAGCGTCAGGACCTCCAGGACCCAATATATATACGACCCAGATTTTGGACTGAACGTGACGGACCTCCTACCGAATTTTCAGTTACGGGACAATTCCTCCACCAGCAAGGCAACACTAACCCAAGAAGCCTTAAGTCATCTACCGTCTTGGGGCGACAGAAAGGAATCATTGAGAAACATCATGGCACAACTCCAAGAAGTTGGCCGACACAAGCGGGCTACTTCCTTCACCAACAACTTGATCTATAGCGGGCTGGGAGTCCAGGGAGTTTTCATAATCTGCGCCGTTTTGTACCTCGTCGCACGAATTTTTCCCTTCAAGCGGAACCGGCGCTCCACGTCCAAACCTATTATCCGGGGTATGACATCGAGATGCAGGGGTCCGGAACGGGACAACGTTCCGCAGAAAACCTTAAGAGCCCCGTCCCAATATCCATCTCCTCATGTCCCATCACAACCATCGACACCGAATAAATACTAATCATCCCGGTTCCCCTCGGTTACAGAGCACTCCATAGTGGACTTTCCTCTCTAGCATGGATTCAGTTCTGAATACGGTCTTGATCCAACTACAACGGATGGAAAAATCTATCTCCACTCGAATAAAAAACGAGGTCACCGAAACCCTCTCTGACCCTGGCAAGAACACATCCATTGTACTTGCAACCGAAGACATTGAAGAAACGTCACGACTCGGGAGCCCTGACCCGAAAATGCGATCCGAAGTCCGGAAGGTTCCGAACAAGAAAGACAACCTTAAATTCGATAAGAATCGAATATTCTGTCAGCTACCATGGGATCGACGAGTCAGGCAAGGGACAGAAAGAAATCAGGGTGAAAAGAAGATCGAACGCCGTTTCTTTTCTCATTTTGCGAAATTCGGGACCATGGAATACTGTTATACGAGAAGGGACCATCTCGACAGGTTGTCCCATGGATTCGTGAAGTACCACCACCAGGCAGATGCTAACCATGCCCTTCGCTCGAGCGATGCACGTTACCGAGCTCGACCCGCCCTACGCCAGTACACCATCACCAATAGAATCACGGAAAGGACCCACCGAACCTGTGGATTTCCTATTGACACCAGAAACTGGGTTATGCACTTGCCCACATGCTCGCGACAGCGAGCCCTAGAACAATTACGAAAACAATAAGGACTTCTGTAATAACGCTCACCATTGTCTCTATCCCATAAAAACATATATATTGCCTTGCCATTTTCTTATCTACCCCATCCCAGTCTTAAATAAAACCCCAATTAACTTGTCATTGTCTGTTACAGCCATGTCTCAATCACTATCAACCCAAGAGGACAACGCGTCAGGTACAGGAGCAGCACTGGGAGGCTTACCAGTTGCCCTTCAAAGGATAGCCGAGATATGGAGGGCTCGACGCGAACCTTCTCCTTCCTGTGTCCCCACTGACGAGGAACAAACCAGCCAAGAAGATAAGGATCAGGAAATCGAGAACGCGATCGGACTACGGTTGATATCCATATACGGGAATCCGGAAGAGCCAACAACGGGGACTTTTGAGTACATGGACTGTCGATCCACTACCCTGCTAATGCGGATGTTGAGGAAAGACGGGGCACTCCATTTCACGGGGCCGGATCAAAAAGAGAAACGCGGGCGTACCAGCTATACACTGAACGCAGAGTTCAGTAGCTTCGACGAATGTTTGAAGGCATTCCATAAATACAGCCTGTGGGCGTATGATGACGTGACGTCCGAAGAGGATCAGGACGAGGAGGACTCTGCCTCCCAAGATGATCCGAATGATCAACCGCCCACGCAGCAAGAGGAACGCCCAGCGGAACCGAAAGAATCGCCGAGAATGCTGAAGGCCCCCGAAACGGGAGCAGAAAGGTTCGCGCGAATATTACGGGAGCGGACCCCCAAAATGATCAGCATGAGTGAGCATGTTGCGGGGCTTAGGATCACTATCGTGATCACCCCGGTCGACGAGGAACTAGAAGTCGTCAAACAATTCGGCAGATATGGGCGGATAGATTACTTTTTCTCCCACCCCATCGGAGACAGGGGGATCATCCAGACCTATATCAAATATTTCAACCTACAAGACGCAGAGACAGCCCTGAACCGTGCGCCGCCAAAATATGGGGCGCATCCGACGATTCCCCCCATAATCTCTGCACGAGAGAAGGAGCGCCTAACTATTTACCACCCGATGTGCGGGCGTGATGTGATCCGAAAGCACATCTTCAATCATCAAGCCATTTGCGATCTCCAAGCAGGATTGGAGATAATCAAACACCATGGTTGTGGATTTAGAATGACGCGGCGTAGCCTAAAAGGGCACCTCAGGATGTGTAAACGAGGGACTTACTAAGCCACATATATATATATATATATAAACGGATCCTCAATGGGTCCACAATGCACTTATACTCTACTCTTATTCCACACTAATGACGGACTTAATATTTTTGCAATAAAACAAAAACAAAAAAAAAAAAAAAAAAAAAAATTTTTTTTTTTCGGACTTCAAAAATATTTTTTATCTTTCTCCAAAACCAAGTAGGACTTTCCAGACTCTCCTTCTTCTTCGAGACATGACCAGGCGCAGCGCTTCCAGTGGATCAGCATTTTTCCTATGACTCAAGTTCTCCGTGGGCGGCAAACGTTCCACAAGGGGAGGGTGTTACGTGACAACTTTTTGGCTTCACCTTTTTTCTTTAATTGGTTAAAATTATAATGAGTACAATGATTTTCATTGGAACATATATTTTCCCCGCAGTAAAATTTTAAAATTTGTATACGCGATCCTAGTTAAGAGCTTATCGCCCAAAGCTGCAACAAGTTGCGTCCACGCAGCACTCTCCCCTCGTAGCCGAAAATCGCATTCCTACACGCGCCGAGTAATAAGACACCCCTTAGCGGCGATAAGCGTCGCACAGCGGTGCGACATTGTCGTCAAGGGGCATATGGTGCGTGGGTGCGAGAGAGAAAGCGAGGACAATTGGGGGGCAAGGCGACGGGCAGCTCGACGATGCCACGCCAACTCGGCAGTCAGAAATTAGCAGCCTTCACGCTTAGACTAAGCGAAGTCTACGAGAACCAGTTACATATATACGTTGAAAGAGTCGCAGTGGCCAAAATTATTTTTTTTTACAGTTTTCTTTTTATTCGCCCATGTTTCTACATTATTAAAAACCCGGATCATCAGTTTTGTTTTAAAAAATTCCACCATAGTATAACGCATTATAATACGGCGAACATTACTACACGCAAATACAAATCGCACGCAGATCCTACCGAACTCGGACTATCAACGATAATAATCAAATAATTTGCAACCACAGTAGAGAACCAGCACTAGAGTGATTCACCATTTACACAAAGTAAGTTGCCTTTCGTATCATATTACTGTTTCCTTAAGGTATAGACTTCTCCGAACAAAGTTGTGAACTAGCGCGCGGTAGAGATTTGTGTATGTGTGTAGGCCGCGAGTGTTACCCTTGCCGCAATAAGAAGGGTTTTATTGAGGAATCCCGAGTCCTTGAAGCGAGAATAACTAACTAGTCCTCAGATCAGAGTTGTTGGTTCCTAGTCTCATCCGTCAGCTGGTTAAAGAATATAAGGCTGTTAGTTGTTCCATTCCAGGGCTCGTACCAGCTACCAAAGGCGATTCATTGAACTCGGTAGTGCTATTCGACAGGAGAAGCATCTCCACCAGATCACTTTTTGTAGTAGAAGCTCCTTCGAGTAGGTCGCTGGGGAGCTTGTCACGGAGCCCTCTCTACGTCTCCTTTTTTTTTTCTTTTCCCTTTTCCTCTTCTCTAGTTGTACCCCTAGAATCAATAGAATAATAAATAAGACAATAAACAAATAAGACTTAGGATCATCTACCCGGCATAAGTGCAAAAATTTCCCTTTTCCTTTTTTTCACTTTTCTTTTACTTTTTATTATTATATATTTTTTTTTACTTTTTATTATTTATATTATTATAAAGTTCATCATAAATATCGACATCTCGCTTATCAATATAATACCTTGTATGTACGCCAAATAAACCTCAGCTCTAAGTCGCATAGAAAAATAGTCATTACATGCATATACCATCAGTGAGAGATATACCATGCATGTACTCATAAGTGCGTAGGTACTCGTGAACTGATGTTAGCCGCTTGTACCCATACAATTAATATCCAGCTTTTCTTTTTTTTGACTCACCCCCCTGCAATAAGCAGGGAATTGCGGTCTTGCTCCCTGTAGTGGTGGACGAAGGCCAGGTGACATCCTCAACTGTCCTGCTTCCCCTTGTACCTTCTCTTTCCTCGCCCTATAGGAGTTCAGATTCTTCGACAAGAGTCGTAGCTCGAAGGAGTGTCAGTCAACCCTTCGCCTTTCCTTAATCGACACCTAGCATCATCCCCTCCGCAGATACTGGTGAGTGTAGCACGACAGCGGAGCACATGGGAACATCATAGCAACGCAGCCTGATCCGATGGAGCCACACAGGTCTTAAACACACAGTGCAGTGAAGCATCAAGTAGATTAGAATCTAGATGCATATATCCACACTCACATTATATATATATATATATATATATATATATATATATATATATATATATATATATATATATATATATAAAAACACAGCAGTACGCCTCACTATGCATACCCATATGTAGGCGCATAAATACAAATACACTACAGCTGAAGCAATACACTGGGTGGAAGGAGTCCTCTGACCTTGACCCGCACCTTCAGATTTCCTCTCTGCTGTAACTAGAAGAAATCAAAGGAAAAACAACATCACACAGAGTACTCAGTCCTTCTTGTTGGGATTTTCAACTAATAAATAACCATCAAAAAGGAGGCACTTAACTGACATCGGAGATATCTTCGCCGCAGGGATCCGCTCAGCCAGGTATCGAACATCTTGCGGTTTTCCACCTCCTTCCGTTCCCTCGGACAACACCCTCCTCGTGCCACCCGGGTGTCCAGCGTCGTCGTTCGGCTGCCGCGGGGAGCGAGACGGCTGTTCTGCTGCTTTTGCCTGCGACTATAGCTCTACATAGAAGGCCGCGCGCCACCCGCGACATATGCGACTCTACAACGGTGCTGCGCCGCCTCTCCGACATCAAGGTGCGTTCACATAGGGACATAGTATTAGGGTCGCGCTTGGTCTAATTTATAGTAGTTAACGTTTAGACAGTCTAGTTTATACTTCACGCCACGAGACAGGCTCTTATATATCCACGCTTACACAAATAAGTAATAACGGGTATCATCACACTTCGTGATTCTCTACTGCGGTGTCCCCAATAGGGGGGGTTAACGTATCATCATTTCTGCAACGGGGCTTTAGTGTATTTCAGAAGACGGATCCCGGGATATAATCATTAGTTAAGTAGACTCTCCGCGCTCCCGCGTTTTCTCGAACCTTAAGGCGCGTTTACATAGGCGTAAGACGGGAATTACCGAACTCCTTTGAGGAATTAGGGTTTAGTTTTAGTTATCATTTTTGGATTGTATAAATGATTATAATAAAGGGATAAGAACTTGAAATAATTTCACAGGTCTGTTAATTTTTATTGTTCAGTCGAGTAGCCCTACAATCATACCCTAATCCTTCTAATCTTCGGAATTTTGTTGGACGCAATCGCTTCACTGAACTATCCCCTATATCGCACGCTTGTGGGGGCGTGTGACGAATAAGCTGAGAACGAGAGGTCCTCGTGAGAGCAAGGCGGACGGATGCCTTGTGAACGTCATCCAATCAGAAACTCACTTTGACGCAGGTAACAGAACAAGAAGTTAGTAGGTCAAAGGAAGTGTTACGATATGAGATCCGTTTATATCGTAACAGAATCATTGAATGGAAAATTAAAAGCTAATATTGGTACTGATAGATATTTTCTTGAATTTGTTGAATTATTTTTTATTTATATACAGCAGCACTATACAGAACGTGATCGAGTTGCATCTCATTGTATTATGAAAAAGTCTATATTAAGCCTTAAGTATGATGATTTGGAGAAGTATAAAGAAACGCTAACAAGATATGCATTTATTGTACTTAAAAACGAATATGACAAAATGAGATTTCATGAAGATACAAGAATTACGGAAATTATTTCAGATAGCTTTAAAATTTACTCGAAAAATATTACAAGAGAAGTAACCTTGAATAAATGCAGTTGTAAAGAATTTAACGCGATGCGTTTGCCGTGCAGGCACATTTTCATGGTACGCTGCCTTAAAGGTGTATCACTTTTTTCTACATCGCTATATGCGGAACGATGGACTGTTGATTATTTTAAACATAATCAAAGAAAGTTGAGTTCTACCTACGCTGTTGAAAGTGGTGTAAAAAAAGACGATAGTATGTTGAATACAAATTGTATTATTGTAGATGCAAAGAAAGATAATACCACAGAATGTGAGGTTATTGCTAATGAAAATTGTAATAGTTCTAGGAATGATAATAATACGTCTGCATCAAATGTAAATGCTACATCCGTAGATACAGTTACTATTGTAGCAGTTACAGATGCAAAGAAAGATAATACCACAGAATGTGAGGTTATTGCTAATGAAAGTTGAAATAGTTCTAGGAATGATAATAATACGTCTGCATCAAATGTAAATGCTACATCCGTAGATACAGTTAATATTGTAGCAGTTACAGATGCACAGAAAGAAAATGTTGCTGATATTCCGTCAGAAGCAAGTACTTTTGATAAGGTCAAAATGTTACCAAATTGTAACACTAAAGGACGTCCCAAAGGGTCTGCAGTAACTGTGATAGGTATTCGCCGTAAAAAAAATTGTAATGAAACAAAATGTTCATTGCCGAAAAAGATCATTAAAAAATATGAACATGCATCGATTGTATTGCCAAAAATACCTATCGGATGTAAAAAATATGCAGACATGACAAACGCCGAAAAATGTTACATTATACTGAAAAAATGTGTTAAGAGTGATGTTCTTAACAAAATTTGTGATGGTTCTCACGTGATTGTTCAAGATGACATACATATAGAGCTACAGTTTCAATGTTGGTTTCGAGACGAATTGGTGAAATTGGATGTTTTAAAAGAGTATTTACATGACATATTATATAAGTTAATTGAAACCCAACTGAAATCCAAAGAAGATTATGCATGGTTGTGCGAAAAATGTAACAAATCTCTCTGTGGTAAGCAATATCAATGCGACATGTGTTTAACATGGTTTCATCAGAAATGTGCAAATATTAAAGTTAAACTTAAATCTTCCGAGAATTGGTTTTGCGATAAATGTAAATCATAGAAGATAAAGTATAAAAAAGAATGGAAATGTAATTATAAAATTTTGTATTATTATTTATATAAAGTTTTTGTCAATAAAGTAATAGTTTTTTTATATAGATATTTTTTTCTCTTACATTTCTTTTTTCCTTTACATTATTTGAAAATAATTATTCTGTTCCAAGAACCAGCTAATTAGGTACATGCGGTCTGCGTCTTTTTTTTTTAATTCTAAATTACACTTTCAATGTTTATCGCATACACATAACGTTATGTGATCTGAAGTTAGCTACATTCTTGTAATAATGCCATATTTCATTCGTAAAATTCCCTAGTTCCCGTTTTACTCTTGACCATTGTCTACTGCTACTGTGATGCATTGTACGTTATAGGTTATGTCTACAGAATACTTTTTCCATTTACAATATTATTGATTATTTAATCTCTATGCATAATAATAGTTTGTTTTTAAAAATTTTTTTAGATTCTCTATATATACGACACACTTATTTAAATTTAAAAATGAATGGTTTTGCTTATTTGTACGTCATATTGTATACCTATATATAGCGCTCCTGACGTACGTTTAGCAAGAGCCTATTTTATTTTGGATGAATTGGAATGGATTTGATTGGAAAAATATAACCTATATAAGCAGCTGTGAATATCAGTGGGCAATAGCAATATATTATAATCAGATAAGTAGCAAACTTTTATTATCAAGTTATAAATCAATAAAATTTATAATAAGTATTGTTACTTTGTGAAATCTTGTTTTTATTTTTACAGAGTATATCAGAAAATGTAAGGATTATATTACCAAGTAAATCGATCACTGTTAAAAAAAAGTTTTTAACAAAGAAGAGTTCATTAATTATTATTAATTATTCAAGTTCATCGAAAAAGTAGAGTAGGCTAACCGAATCTTCTGTATGTCCATGAGTCTCAAGAAATTTTTAAATCTTCAAGTGGATTGGAAAATAACCTATGTAAGCAGCTGTGAATATCAGTGGGCAATAGCAATATATTATAATCAGATAAGTAGCAAACTTTTATTATCAAGTTATAAATCAATAAAATTTATAATAAGTATTGTTACTTTGTGAAATCTTGTTTTTATTTTTACAGAGTATGTCAGAAAATATAAGGATATTACCAAGTAAATAGATAACTGTTAAAAATATTTTTTAACAAAGAAGAATTAATTAATTATTATCTTACAGATATTAACCAGAAGATTTTTTCGACTCATTTTGGAAATATGGAGATATATGTAATATAGCCAATAATGTTGAGTTCTAATTGTGTACTGTCTGAAAAATCTAATTTTGAATTAGCAAAAATGAACGAGTGCCCTCATGACCCTGGTGGTTATTTTATTATTAATGGACAAGAAAAAGTTATTGTAATACAAGAACAGACGCTTAAGAATAGAATAATTTATATTAATGAAGATAGTAAGAATATAGTACTACTCAAGAAAGAAAAACCAAACCAATATTATTATGGAAGAGCAGGCAAATACTATTTACGACACAATATTTTTCAAGATGTATCTATATATTCTCAACATGAAAATTTTTCATATGAGATATAATTTTAGAAGAATGTTAAAAATTTGTCTTCATATTTGACAGGGCAAATAGAGTACGTGAATGTCAATGAAGAAAATGACAGTTTCATTGCTTTCAATGAATCACACATAAAACAAACAACAACTAAGATGTTTATTTAGACAGTATTGGATTCAAAGTACGAAAGAAATATTATGTTTTGAAGTAAGTTTTTCAAAATAAGAAAAGAAAATTGTAATATGTGTTTAAATCAATTCAATTTAATGTGTTTATAATCAAATTTAAAAACTTCTATTAAAAATCGTTTCAAATGTTTTGAGAATAGAACAAGTGTTTATTGAATAATTATGTGTTATGTGTCATAATTTTCATAATAAGTTTTTGCATAGAAGAAAATATTGCTGAGCGACATGTGAGGTTATAAATATACAATATAATTAATGATGCCGATTTGAAATATTGGTCTGAGCCTTGGTTTAAAAAGCATCTGTCATCTTCAAAAAACTTAGTCGATATCAGTGCTGTGCTGTTGTACATATTTATTCAAGTGCCAATAAAAAGATTATACCTAATGAACATGGGAATACTGAAAAAAGTAAAAATGATATGTTATTGTGAAAATTTCAACGAATAAAAGTGCTCAGTTAATCTAATATATGATTTCTCACCATGGGAGACGTCAAAATGTTTCAGAGTTCTTAGTAAATATTTTTCTAGACAAGATTCAGATAATAATTTCAAAAAGTTTTATCTATACAAGAATGTCAAGAAAGCTTTTATTCTCAGTGATTTTTAGTTCATAAACTGGTTGCATTTCTAATTTTACAAGATTATGTGTGGCAATGATGGGTTATCAATTTAAGTAGTTTCAATAATAATTTCAAGAACTTATATCTCTACTATAAAAGAATATCGAGAAAGCTTTTTTTCTCACATTTTACAAGTCGTGTAGCAATGATGGGTTATTAATACAAGTGGTCTAACCTAATCTACGGAAATCTGTGTAAATCCACCCGGATCCAGCTGGATTTCCCATGTGACATAGATCCAACTGGGTTTCCTAGCTGGACATTTTTGACCGGGTTCTAGTGATAATTTCAACAAATCCAAGTGTTGAGAATAATATAATTAATTATTGGCTCATGGTGCCAATAATTAATTGCGAAGCTACAAAAATAATTAATGATATTATCATATAACAGTCTTATAGTAGAACTAATTTAAGGCTTCAATAATCAATTTCTAGTACCAAAAAATGAAAATACTTATAATATGCTCTGAAAAAAAATTATAAAAATATGAACTAAAAGCTTCGTTTTAAGATCTAATTTGTTCAAAAAAATATCGATCCCTTTAGTATTTATGTAATTTATCTTCTTAATAATAATCTTTGAAAGTATAAAATAAGGTATGTATATAACTTTTTCCTGCAAACTGAAAACATAAAAAGAATGATATTTTCATATCACTTTACAATAATTAATAGTATTGTTAAATTATCATCATACCTAAGAATATACGCGTTTGATTATATTATTTCAAAAAATTTTACTAATGTAATCATTTTTCCAGCTCCTTGAAGAAACATTCAAATTTAAAACTTTTGTGAATAACAATACTATCATTTACTAATGATATTAAAAATATACTGTACTATAATAAACCCTCATAATGTTATCACACTGTGTAATTATTATTTTCTCTTAAAAAGTTGTGAAATATATCTAAAAAACATTTTACAAAAGTTTAAACTAAGACAAGTATTAGTCTCTCCCGCCCTCCCTCCCTTTATCGCTCTCTCTCTCTCTCTCTCTCTCTCTCTCTCTCTCTCTCCCTCTCACTCTCTCTCTCTCTCTCTCTCTCTCTCTTCCCCTCCCCTCTCTCTCTCCCTTCTCTCGACTTCCGTGAAACTGAGTACCAAAAACTTTAATGAGAGCTTAAATATTTTTTTAAAACAATTAACACGTTTTTTAAAAGCTATTTTTTAAGTACGTTAAATTCTAACAACACAATTTGTCTAGTCCTTTTATTTCTTTTAGTCTCATCTATTCAATAAGGACTCTCTATAAATGGTAATAATTTTTTTCATGATTGTATAAACTCTTTTCCTCCTTCTCTTTCCCGCCCCACTCTCTCTCCCTCCCTCTCTCTCTCTCTCTCAACATCCGTCAATCTGAGTACCAAAAACTTTAATGAGAGATTAAATATTTTTTTTAAAACAATCAAGACGTTTTTTAAAAGCTAATTTTTTAAGTAGATTCTATAACAACATAATTTGTCTAGTCCTTTTAATTCTTCTACTCTCTTCTATTCAATAAGCACTCTTTATAAATGGTAATAATATTTTTCATGACTGTACAAATAATAATATTGCTAATATAAAACTTTCTACGAAAGTATAAAATAAGGCAAGTATAGACGTTTTTTCTGGATAATCTATAAAAAACAACACAATTTGTCTAGTCCTTTTATTTCTTCGAATCTCATCTATTCAATAAGCACTCTCTACAAATGGTAATAATTTTTTTCATGACTGTACAAATAATCTATAAAATAATAATATTTATGATTTTGTAAAAGAAATCAAATAAACACGAATGAAAAAGTCTTTTAAATCTTTGAGTCGTTGTATGCTGAACAAATTATATGTAAGTACATTCAAATTGTTCACTGCAAATCAAACAAACGAAAGTTGTGAAATCAATTATCGATAGTCAAGTAATGCAAACAACTCTCGGAAACTACTGTATGACTGTTCTCAGAAATATATTCAAATTTGTTCATCTTTCTGAGCCATACAAATTAAACACAAGAAAGTACTGAAATCAATTTATTGTAGTGAAGTACCGGCCATAAGTTAACTTGACTGACATAATAGAACTTTTCGTATCTAGCGTGTAAAATTACATTTTACGCCCACATTGTAACTTCAAAATTATTCAGCCAGCGGGCATAAAATACTGCTTAGCGCCCAAGAGGCCCAATAGCTCACATACTCTTACAAAACTTTATAGAACTTACGCACTTTACGCCCGTGTGGGCGAAAATTATTTTAATTATATAACTATAAAGCTTTCTCTTTATTTCTAAAATTCATAAGAATTTTGTTAGATAATTACGAAAAGTCAAAGCCTATATAAAAAAATTACATAGTTACCAACACATCACTATTTTTCATGATTCTTTCTCAATTTTGAACTTTCTATAATATTAGACACGTTGGGAGGAAAAGAGAAGTCTAGAGCTGCTCTAGCCGGGGTGGTCCTCCGATCTTCCATACATACTTTTACTCCTGTTATCGCGTCCGAAAAAAAATGCAATTTTTTTCAAAAATATTTTTTTTCTAGAAAACAAATGAAGATAATCACTTGAAATTTTAACCAAATATAGTCTTCAATGATTTTTATAAGTGGTTAAAATTTCAAGTCGATAAATAAAATATTTTTTGAGAAATTAATTTGTGAAATATAAAAATGTTTTCCTTAATAACAAATGACAGAATAAAGATAATTCAACTTTTAAAAAAAGAAATTGTAGGTAATTTGAAGACCTTTCAAAAACAGTTTACTATATTATGTAATAATGGCTGTATGATATGAAAAAATCAAAAAAACTAAAAATTCAAAATCGTTTTTTGGTTATAAAACAAAAGAAAAACGATAAAATGAAAAAATAGGTTAAGCTATCTCTATTCCAAAACCTTTCAAAAACAGTTTACTATATTATGTAATAATGGCTGTATGATATGAAAAAATAAAGAAAAACTAAAATTTCAAAATCGTTTTTTGGTTATAAAACAAAAGAAAAACGATAAAATGAAAAAATAGGTTAAGCTATCTCTATTCTATGTCCAAACAAAGAAAATAAGCTCTCATCGATGAAAATCGGTCAATTGGTTCAAAAGTTATAGCCGGCACACACACACACACACACACACACACACACACACACACACACACACACACACACACACACACACACACACACACACACACACACACAGATACGACAATTTTTTTTCTCAAAAACATCGGATATTGGTCCCAAAAGTCTTAAAAAATGTTTTTAAACATTTTTTGTTCCAAAAATTTTTTTCACCATTACAAAGCTTCCCCTTTGAAGAATCAAAATTGAAATTGCAAACGTCATTAATTTTGGCTTTTTACACGGAAAAAAATAATTGGTTGTGTATGCCAATAAAAATTGGTTAAATATGTAACTGCTAAATGTTTTTGTTCAGTTGACCAAGCTACTTGGTTGAAAATGGCAATTCGTAGAGTTAACCATTTATTTGATTCAAATGGCAAAATAAATCTGTAGTTAGCCGAACTTATTGAAATTGGTTATCTTCTCCATACATAATGTTGAAGATTATCACTTCAAATAGTAATATTAACTATGACTTCATAGTTGTTATTACTACAAAAAATAGTATAGTCAACAACAATTTTAGTTTATTGATGAAATAAATAATTCTTACCAGAGCTAAAAAGAATAGTTGCACTATCACATTACTTAGTAGTATGTACGTATTTCGTAGAAAATATTTTATTGTACTCACCAAGTGATTGGTTATGTTCAATAACATTATTATTTAAAATACGGGTAACATTAATCCATTAAATAGAAGCATGAAAATATGTTTGAAAAATTATACTAACCAAATAATTGGTTATATTCACAGTCTTTATTAGTTAAAGTAAAATACTTTTTTTGTTCGTTAAACTAAAATATTTGTTAATATGAACATTCTAAATAATATTTAGTACAGAGAATTCCCTGGTAACGATAATAAGAGAATGACTCATAGTTATTATTATTATTTAAATTGATAAATTTAAAATAATTTAATTCATAAGATAAAAAAATTGTTTAATAACACAAACATTTGTACTATAATTTAATGACTTATATTAGAAAGTATTGATGAACTTAAATTAATACATAATACAATGTTTAGACTTTTTTATTATTTAAACTTGTTTACAAGATATGTCTCGGCATAGCATATTTGTCGCCATTCGACATTTTATGTAAAATTACAGGAAATGGTGAATATAAATCACTAATATTATTAATAGATTTTTGACAGAAGTCATTTCTTACTTTGAATGAAAGCAATTTTTCTTCAAAACATTCTGTTCTTAATTTTAAAATTTCAAAGTAAATTATGTGATCATCATCATAAAAAATATTATTAATGATTCCGAAATCAGGTAGAGGCAGATTATAATCTATAATAACGCACATTCTAACTTTATATGAAATTCCGTTAAAAGATATTGATGATGTTGAAAAAATATTTGATTTTAGTTTTTTTAAATTAATTATTATTTTATAATTATTGTCATCAACATTTAAAATGAATGACAATCCTGGTTTAAAATGAGGTAAAAAATCAACTCCTCGTAATGTTCTATACATAAATCGTAATTGTTCCTTTAACGCTAGTGTGTAAGTAATATTTTTCCTTGAAACAATACTATGTGCGGTGTCAGTAAAAAATTTATCTTCCTCTTTTATCTTCTAAATTTCTTTATCCTATTAATACTAACATTTAAATCGTCGATAACCAGTAAATAAAAAATTTTATTCATATTTATATATAGACAATTATAAATTTTAAAACACAAACGCTAAGAAAGAAAATTTTATGCACCTTTACATGCAGAAAAAAAGCTTCAGCGATTTCTATTTTTGATGTTTTCCACTTTTTTCCTCCTTTACCATTAATTTGGATAGATCGAAATAATTTTGCGAATTTTATAAATACTTCAAGGTCAGCCCAATCTGAAAATTGAAAATTTTATAATAAAATAAAGAAAAAATTAAAGCCAATTAAATAAATAAAATAAAAACTTGATAATCAAGATCTTTTCATTTATAATGATTTAATTGGAAAAGTTTAATATTTTGGTTAATAAAAAATAATTTATAAGCACCTTCTTCTGGGCCAAATTCTTTGACAATTGTTTAACTGCTTTGGAAAATTGTTCCCAATGCTCAAACAATTTATTTTTTTTTCAGGATAAATGAATTCAAAGTCATCTTCTAGCTAAAACAAAAAAATTAATTTTGTCAAGGTAAATACAAGTAATACAAGTGTTTCTTAGTAAATTTGTTATTGTTTACAATCACGTTCTTCAGGTATATTTAGAGAATAGCTTAAAATAATAGAAAAAATTTTAACGATTATCACAAAAACTGTTATCAATTACTGTAATTATTTTTATGTTAACACACCAAAGAATATCCTAATTCGGTTTTCAATGCAATAAATTTCTGCAAATACGAATCTATCGTATTGCTTTCAATAGACTGTAATTTCGCTGTTTTATGATCTCTGTGAGTGTTACTAATACCCTGCAATCTTGATGTTCGTGTTAAATTCCATATCTTTTGAACTTCTGACCAAGGTTCAGAATTAAATTTTAACCACTCAAAACCTTCTTCTATTTCTTCATCTAAAGGTTCTGCTTCTGTATAAAAAGAATATCGTGTCTCTCACTACTATTTTGAATTAAAAAATATAATTCAAAATCATCGTTGTACTTAAAATTTGTTATACCTTCGAGAGTATTTGTTTTGTTTGATCTTTTTTTAGAAGTTCGTGCACCACTTTTCAAAAATTCTTTTATCTCATTGGTATACTTATTATACAATTTACCCTTTAGCTGAATATAACGTTTAGTGACTGAATTGTAACGTCGTGGAATATAATATATTCTCTGAAATTATTTATACGTATTATTATTATATAATTTTTTGATAAACTAATAAATTAGATACTTAAAATATTCCTAATTGAATAATTATTTTTAGTATTTTAAATCATGTATGTAATGGGATTATTAATATTTAGTACACTGGCATATCTTAATATCAGAAATTAATCTTAGATTTTATTGTAATGAAAATATCAAATTGATTTATAGACAAAATTGTTATTTTTATGAATATATGTATACGTTTGTAAAAGATACAGTAATAAAATTTAATTGAAATACTTAATTTAAACAAAATTCAAGTTCTATTTCTTATATTGAAGTAAGTCATTGTATCAAATTTTAAATGAAGTAGACAATTTATTATGCGTAAGGAACAATTTTACTATAAATCTAATCATTGAAGAAAAACATTTATCAAATTATCGTTTGGTGCTTTTAATATATGGAATATTTTTTCATCATAGAAAAAATACATTTTCATCATAATAAATTCATAAAAGTAAACACTTTTCGTATTAATATTTCTAGAATTCTGAAATTTTTGTTCACGATAAAAAAGTACAATTATTAACACTTTAATATCTTAAATCGCATAATTACACAGAGTCATTATCGTATTTTCTAATTGTATTATTGACGAAAGAATGTCAAAGTATACAGATTAAAAATCGACTGAAACAATTTTTCATAGACTTGTTCTGGTAGCTTATTAATTTGAATCTGAATGTAACATACTGTAAGTGAAAATTTGCATATAAGTGCACAAAATAAAATCAAAAATTGATTCCTTAAATTATGAAAAAGTTAATAGAAATAAGGTGCAGTTACTGTTCAAATTTTAATTAAAATAAGCAATTTTTTCAGAAAAAAAGGATCCATATTCATAAATATAAACATGTCTAACGAATAATACACAATTTTTCACTTAAAATATTACCTTTTAAAAATACTATTCATGCTAATACAAATATATTTTTATATATATAAACATTTTAAAAATGAATAAAACATTCACCCTGTCTTCACCAAATATCTTGCTTATTTCATTGGCTAACGTTTGGAATCTCTTTGGTGAAATTCTAAAAATAATTAAAATGTTAATTCTACTGCTTGAAAGTAGCCATTTTTAAGTAACAACATCATACGTCTTTTCTGTATCTCCCTCCAATTCTGCTTCAATAATAATATCCACCAAAGAAGCTTGGTCCTTTGGTCGAAGTCTATTTTTATTGTGGATGAGAATGAAGTGTTTACCCTTAGAACTTTTTTCTAACAGTCTGGCGACACTGTAAAAAATTAGATACAAACATTTACATTATATTTATAACTTAATGTATAATTACAAAAGCCTTTTCTCTTCTTCGTTCACTTACATTTTCTTTGAATACATTGTATGATGTCAATTGACGTTTTTCTCTAGTTTGATCGTCTTCAGCTACTGTCACTTCGCTTTGTCCTATTTCAGATGTTATAATGTCATCCGATCTGTTTTTATTAATAGACGAATCTAGTCCAGTCTGAGATAAGTCTGGCGTATTTTCTGTTCTTTCATCACTGATCTATAAAAATACAATAAATTAGTAAATAAACAAAGTTTGACAATGAAATATACATATGTTTTTAAAATGAATTTTATTTTTCACAAAGAACAACTTATAATGTAATTACTTGGCTTATTTTTTTTTTTTTTTTTAATTTTCATAAAACGTTTTTCAGATATATAATTTTGTATTTTTATAAAAATCAAACAATTATCAACACCCATGTTTTTTAATATTTTCCCTCTATATTACAGGTTCATATACTTACACTTTCTGAGCTTTCTTCTTGAAATTTCCGAAACTTAGACATAAACTTGAGCCGTGGGCCTTCCTTAGGGAACAATCGTGCAATGCTCTCTGATGAAAGCAATGAGAAAGCTTCATAATCGATTTCTTCTTCTGTAACGTTTAAAAAAAATGATAATAATGAGTACAAAGAATAAAATTATTATTATTATATATTTACGATTAAAAAACATAAGAAATATACAGTATACCTTTTGTCTTCAGGCATACAATTGTTCATTTCATATTTATACCACATACAGACAGATTAACACAAAAAAAATTAAAAAATAAAATGAGAATTTTCAACCTATGCATAAAAAAGACAATTTGAACAGATAGGGGAAACAGGTATTCTGTATATTTCTAAATTTTGCGCACAGATGCAAAGAAAAAATTACCGCGGTAACGTTCGCATTAGTGTATTGTAACTATCGCATTGTATAGCTATGACGCGACATAATGAGACAGACGATAGAGCCAATAGATGTAACTACAATTTTCTCTACAGAGCGCCCTCTGTAGTTGGTATAAGGAGCGAAATTCTGGGAATATGCTTGCCGTTACGTTTTGGTGAAATCCAAAAATTTCGTTTAAAATTGCAAGCACTTAATTTACAAATTCTTCAATTTTACACTCTGCAACATTTTAAGAAATAATTGTATTTAATTTTTATGTAGAAATATTTAGAATTCGATTTTAATGAAATACTATTAATACGGTTTAGATTTCAAAAACGACAAATAACTTGAGACGAATACAAGTTATTGATAGTTGACATAACATCTTAAATTCCCGATTTTGATTGACGAAAAATAATTTTAAGTGGAATAATTCGCAATAATTTGACGTACTATTAATATGAGCGTATACATACTTACCGATAAATTTGTGAATATATTCTTGAAATCCCCAGCTTTCAAGGATGGTAAATACTTCTTCCAGTCCTTCCATTGTAATAATATCTGATTCTGCTTGGAAGAAATACAAAGAATCACAAGGCGTGTAAAGGTTGCCTTGGCCAATTCTTTGACACATCAACGTTCACTAATGGAATGACACCAATTCAGGATTCTCTAATCAAATGGCACGTGCAGCCAAATACATACTCTTTACTTTGCCTTATGATGGTGTCGCCATGCCCCATGAACATGTATTCACACTAACGCCAACTTGAAAGAAGTCAAAAGTCGCCCTTGGTTATGCTGCTGAGAACAATTTTCACAAAACAGTGCTATGATGTGATGATCGGGTGCGCCGTCTCTGCTCCCTTCCACTGTGAAAGAGCGGCACAGCGATCGTGCCTTTTGGGAATCGCCGCAAGGATAATGCACAGGCCCTTATAGACGCATAAGCGCGTTTACTTGCGTTTGGCCGCAGTCACGTGTACGCGCTCGCTTCTCTCATTGGTCGTCGTAGGCGTGCGCACCCGCTGAGCCTGGTTCCAAACAAGAGAAGCGAGCGCGTGCGCGTGACCACCGCCAAACGCGTGCAAACGCGCTTATTTGTTCTAGGACAAGCACCACTCCGTACCTTGCCGTGCCTCGCCGTATCGCACGTCAACCGCTCGCCGCGCCGGGCCGTACCGCACTCGCGCCACGCTGTCTCGCTAATTCCTGGTATGTCGATGAAGGGCATAAGGCCTACAAAAGTCAGCGCGACTACAACATAGCTTGGCTCAAGCCCGGCGCAACATTAGTGTATATTATCACGTACCCTGTTTTGACGTAGCCGTATATTGTAGTTACATGTCGCGGAAGACTATTTATGAGAAAGTAAAACATATAAATGTAAATAAATGTAAATATATATCGCATAAATGTTGTAATTGGAAATGTATTGATTTATTAAAACTATTTATTCGATAATTTAAATACATGATATTTTTTCAAAGTAAAAATTTGAAGTAAAAATATCAGAAATATTTTTCTAGTCTGCTGTGATTATGGCGCGCTCATGGTAAAACTAAATAATGATGATCCGCTGAAAAAGCACCGTGGTTGCTGTTGCCTCGCGAGTCGCGACGGAGGGGAGAGAAAGTAACATGCTTTTTGTGTTGGTAACAGTGGAAGGAGGGTATATATCTGAGATGCGTGCGTTTGTGTCGAAAGCTATAGACTTAATATACGTTTAAGAAAACTCTATTTATCGAATGGTCTTAGTATACTTCTCTGAACTCTGCGTACTCTTACTGTACTCCGTAGTACTCGTTCATGATCGTATGGAAGAACATGACAGTATAAGAGAGAGTACACAATGAAAAATCTTGAAGTACAAGAAAGGGCATGAAAGCACGTAACAGCACGAATAAAATAGTTGTGTCATTTTTAACAAAAATTATGACAGTCTTAATCATAAAAATATTTTTGAATGCCTATTTCTTAGAGAATATTTCTATTTATCTACTCAAAATTTAAACCATTTATTAGACTTATCTACGACAATATTAGGTTTTTCAAAAGATAATATTTATTTATTTTTGAGAACAAAATTATTTTAGAAAAAAAAAATCAACAAAAATGTGACTCATAACCTAAGACATTAGAGATAAAATGTTTTCTAAGAAGATTTATAATAGACCTAAAATTAGAATGACAATTGTAAAGATTGCTGCCAACGCATTGGTACCTAACTTTGCTAAACCAATGTATTTATTTCTTTTTTAATTTTGAATGAAAATAATTATACTTATCATGCCAACTTTTTTCCACAAATATTATTAATAAAATAACTAATATATATTTGTCAAAGATAAAAGTTTGAAGTATACAAACAATTTTTCTGATTCCTATAAACGTGTGTATATCGAACAGGTAGGGAGACTTCTATATCTTCAAAGACTGAAAAGCTTAAAAATTCAGAAAATTTGATACGAAATTAAAATTTAATTAAAGACACAAAAGCTTTCGAATCTTCTTCGTGAAACTCATCCCCCCCCCCCCCCCCGCCTCCCCAGGCTGTTTAGGATTTACATATTTTTTATTGTATCGCTTGCATTAATCAACACTTCTGCGTATTACCACAAGGTATGTGTAAAATTCAGGCAACGTGTTCAGGTTATTAAAGGTTTAAATATTTTTAAGAGGATATCTCCAGAGATTAACGAAAAAAAAATTATCATTGGAAAAAGGGCGTTTTTGTTGTTGTACGATAACGAGTAAAAAGCAATCAGTCGCTTTGAAATTTGGTACAGAAGTAGCTCTTTTATATCTTCAAACCGATTTCGTTGCCTGGAAAATCTGACTCTTTTGAATAAAGATTGGTAAAATAAAAAAAAATTTTAATGGTAATAAGAAAGCTTGTTATTGGTTACAATTGTTAAATTTATTAGTTGTAATATCTTTAACTTAAATATTTAGTTGAATAAAAAAAATGATTACACTAACTAATTTATTGGTTAAAGAAACGAAGGTTTAAATTATTAAGACAAACAGTAACAATTAGTTTTTCTGACCAAATATATTACTTGCAATATCTATGTTTGTTCGTTATTTAAACGAAGTGTGAAATACTTAAATTAACAATGAAAAAATTGTTATAGCGACCATTTCTCAATTTTTGAATCAACTATGCACAATCATTGTTACATTCTTAACCAAGTCATTCGTTAGGTTAACTAATTATTTTTTTCCGTGTATAGATGTTGCCCAAGCCTAAATAAGTAATTATTCACATAAAGAGTCAGACGGTTAAGCATTGCATATAGTTACATGATTATGCACCTGACTTGTAACCTGATTAATAATCTGACTTTTCAGCTGGGACAACGATGAAGACATACAAATTTTTTAAAATCCATAATTATCTATCAGATGAAAAGTGAAATATATTTATAAAGTAAAAAATACTGTTTTCAATCTAAATGATAAACGCAGAAACAATCAAATTGCTGTTATTCTAATTATAGTTCTAATCTTCCCTAGTAGAAAATAAACCAACTCGGATGGCTTATCTACTAACTGTTGGCCAATAATTTAGACCAACGAATAAGAAAAATATTGACCAACAGTTAACCAACGGTTGGTGGACTATCAATCAATAATAAAACATTGAGTAACTCATAAAACAATAATAGAAATTAATAAGAAATATAGATATGTAAAAAGATTTTGTTACATAAACAATAATAAAAATTATTGTAATGCATTAAAAAAATATTTGAATGAATTTGGGAGTAAATTTATTTGAAGGTTAAGTAGACAGCGTAGCACGTGGGCTATACTCTGAAATTACTGTCCGCATCCCGCTTTCCACAAGACAAGCACACATGCACATAAATGCACACATATTACATACACACGAGTGCGATCGCAGGTTCATGTGTTATGTAAAGGTAAAAGTATTTAACTGCGCAGACTCATACGAGTCACGTGACGGGATTGCCGGGATCGCGTGGTTTCGCCAACGAAGATAGACACTAATAGAAGCGCAAAGCTTATAGGGAGACTGAGGCAACCCGAATGTAGTATGTACCCCGACCACGCGCAGCGCGACAGTCGATTTCTGAAAGTTTCGTGAACAGCTGACTGAGCTGACGAACGGCCGATAACATACCACCCGTAACGACTGCAATGGTAACACAATACATATTATGTATGTAAAACTGATAAACTGGGCATTACAAAAATGTCAGTAATCAACATTAATTACAAGGAAGTAGACTAAACCCCAAAAACATTTAACAAAACAAATTAATGTTAAACTCCAATCTATAAACCAAATGGGGGAACACTTTATATATTACATCCACATTACAAACATATGTATGTGGCGTTGGTCCTGTGGTTAAGGTGATGCGATACCCACGCTATTACTCAAAATTAGGTTCCCGTTTTTCTCATTCAATTTTTAATTTTAAGAAAAAAACTCTTTGATACGTTGTAGTTCTTTATTAAACTTAAAACGTGTCAAAGAGTTTTTTTCAAAAAGTTTAAAATTGAAGGAGAAAAACGGGAACCCAGAATTGAGTAATAGTGTCGGTATCACATCACCTTAATGTACCTGAATACTCTTTTGATGCGGGTTCGAATCCATCACCCGGAGAATATTTTTTTTTTTTTTTTTTTTATTTCTTTAATTAATAAGTAAGACTGTACTTTTCTGCTGGTTGGAAAATAATGTATTGAATTTTGACATTTTTAAATAGTTTTTTGTACTACCCTGGAAGTACTGTTCACAATGCGTGGGATATAATTTTTTTTTTATTTACAAATGATTGTATGAAAAAATTAGAAATACTTCATTACAATCTCTTGGCATGTAGACATTATATTGAACTATTAAATAATATTGTTATATAATTATTGTAAATATAACGGTGGAAGAAAGAAAATAAATGATATAGAGGAAATAAAGAATTGTTCCTTATTTAATTTCCTTATTTAATTTAAAGAATATTATTATTATTATATTAGTATTTTTTGTAAAATGATGTTGTTATAGTTCGTTTTTTATTTACTAAAATTTTTATAATTTGTATACTGTTTTACTTGTATTGCTTAGAAATGTTTTTCCTTACAGTATTATTATTTATTTTAAATAATTTATGTAGTTAAATAATCGAATTAATAATATTAAATATTATGAGTAATTTGTAATCAATTATTATAATCGTATAAGAAGTATAAGAAAAGCGAAAGAAGTTTTGAATTAAAAATGTCATTTAAAAAGGCGCCAAGACGGGAGTTCGCGCCTGCATTTGTTTACATGCGCGAAGATCGTGCTTTATTTTTAACTGTCAGTAATCAGTGTGGCTAAGCAACTCCGCGTGAGAAGCTGTTTTTGCGGTTCGCGATTATCTTTATGTTTTATTAATATTTAATCTTTTGAATATTAGAGCCTTTTCAGTGTTTTCTTGTAATTATTTGTCCGCGATTAATATATTTTGATAGTGTGCCTTTCGTGTTTTAATCGTCACTGTAAATGTGAAAATGCGGAACAGAAACGTGTGTGTTTTTAAGGGCTGCGAGAATGCAAGGGCGAAAGATGCATCCTTGACCTTCCATCGTTTTCCTGTGAAGCTTCCATGCACGTATGTCCCTTTTTTCATCCATTTCATCCATAGCTAATTTATCGACGCAATCAGCGGGTATAAAACCCACTTCGCTCGTGCGAAAAACGTCACATGAGCTAAATAATCACCTTCCGCACCCGTGTCGAAATGTAGTATGATAGTATGATATGATGAAATGTAAATATGATATGTATCTTTGAAGTAAAGGGCTAAAGAGATAAGAAAAGGGTGGGTAAAGGCAGCGAACGTTTTAAAGTTTACTAGCCAAAAATTAAAACAAGGAATAAATACATTAATTTGGGGAGCTTTCGTGCGGTTAGTCAGAAGCGGTTTTTAGCTTAGGAAGCTTTGTAATAGTAAAATTTTAAGTTTCGTTAAATTTCTCTAGAAACATGATTAAAGGTGTTAGAAGTTTGTATCACATGATTTTAGAAAATATCTATGGATGTGTGTGTGTGTGTGTGTGTGTGTGTGTGTGTGTGTGTGTGTGTGTGTGTGTGTGTGTGTGTGTGTGTGTGTGTGTGTGTGTGTGTGTGTGTACCGCTTTATCTCCGGACCCACGCGGTCGATTTTAACCGGGTGGGGCTCATTTTTTTTTGTTTTTTATTCCGAATTCGGGAAGAAAATTAGTTTTTATGATTCACCGATTTATTTTTGTTTTATGTCGAATTTTTGATTTTAGAAAAAATTATTTTTCATTTTTTTTAATGTTTTGATTTAAATTTTTGAGCCGGGTGGGTAGCATTCGAAAGAGCATAAAAAACTTATATTTAAAAAAAAAATTCTCTAGCTATCACGGTTCTTTTGTTATTAACAAAAACTTGTTTTTTTTTTTAAAGATCATAACTCACAATCTAAACGGTCAATTTTTTGGAAAAAAATCATGATAATGCAGAATATAAATAGGTATAATCTGTAAAAATTTGAATCAATTGTTTTGGTTAGTTTTTGAGAAAAAAAATGAAAAATGAAAAAAATTAGTTTTCGTTGTCGCTCGATAACTGGAGTAAAATTGACTTAATCGCTTCAAAATTCCCCGTAGAGGTAGATTTTGTATCGCTCTCGGCTAAGTTCGGTGGGCAAAATGATTCGTCCATAAAGTTCGGAGATATTTGAGGTTAAAATTTAACCCTTTTTTAAATCGTAATATCTCGAGAACGGCTGCATGTATCTGAATCGGATGGGTGTCATTCGAAAGAGAATTAAAATACCAACATTTCCTAAGAAATTTTATTTATAGCTATCACGGTTCGTTTGTTATTAGCAAAAACGTAAAGCTTTAAAAATTAGGAAAATGAGTTTTGTATATCCAACGATTGCGGGAGTTAAATTGTCTTAATTGCTTTAAAATTTCTTGTGGTGATAGATGTTTGGTAGCCCTCGGCTGAGTTCTTTGGGCAAAATGATTGATACATAAATTTCAGAGATATTTGTGGTTAAAACTTTTGTTTGATATCGTTTTTTTGCATTTTACTAAATCATTTCGGTGACTCCACATATTATCCATTTATTTATAAAATCAGAATAAAAAATTTTATATGTAATAATATATAATTATATTATAATTTTTATAGAAATATAATAAAGAATAAAATTGCTTTAAACCCACATGCGTTATATCTCCCATACAATAATTTTCATTGTAAATACAATCAAAGCACAATTTTAGATTATTTTTTTTATTTCGACCCAATGTACGACGAGATGCCGTTGATAGTGGACTTGAAGAAAAGTTTGATGAAGAATAGTACTTCATCAGAGTTTGTATTTGCGATTGTTTTCCATTCCATACAAGAATTAAAATCACAAAAAATAAATTACAAATGGAACAGCAATTAATAGTCATGAAACAATTACAAGTTAATATTTTCCATAAAATTTTTTTCATTAAAATTAGAATATACAAAAATTAAATTAATAAAAACAGAAGAACATAATGTTGAAAAATAAACTTCTTAAATTCCTTTTTTTATCATAATTTTTAATTCTAATTCATGATTTTGTATATAATTGATATAGTTTAAAATATTTTCTTTACTAGCTTGAGTAAATGGCTGGAAGTTGTTCAGGACGAAGCGCTCTCTAAGTTAAACGAAAACGCAGTGGGTCTGAAAAAGTTAGAAAAGAAACGGGTATCTAGTAAACACTTTTTACCATCTGATTTTCTGCACACCTCTACTAGAATGTTACTGAAACCGGGTACTGTCCCACAATCAAGTTTAAGTAGTCTCGTTCCTGAAGTAATAAGTAATGTTTCGAATAATATGACTAGTAATGAACTAAGTAATGAATCAAGTTTAAACGAATCAATTCATGTTAATTCTTTTGATGAAAATACATTAAATTCAGCAGTTAATCTTGAAACTTTTCCCGAGCAAAGTAATGACGATGATGTTTCTGCAGCGGGAACGGAAAATGATGCTAGTTTGCCATTTAATCTTCTTAATCAGCAAGCGCCAATAAAAATAAAACGTAAAAAAAATGTGCTCCACTCATTTCCACAACTTTAAATAAATTCAAACAAAGAAATGCTCAATTATTAAGAAACAATAAAAGTTTGAAACAAAAATTAGACAGATATGAAAAAACTAAAGTTAAGAGCACAAAGTCTGATCCTAAACAAGATATAATCAATGAAGCTTCAAAATACGTTAATAGTAATGTTTTATCTTTTTTGGCAATGCAGTTAAATCATGACAAGCAAAGAAAATGGGAAGAACCGGAAAAGCAATTTGCTTTAGGCCTTTACTACAAATCTCCGAAAGCCTATCAATTTTTTAGGGATTTTCATAAGTTTGCTTTGCCATCTATTTCTTTAATTCGCAGGTGGGTTAACGTTATTAATCTAAGACCGGGAAAAAACGAACAACTTTCAAATCAACTTAAACTTAAATTACAGGGTAAAACAGATTTTGAAAACGAGGCGGTTTTAATGTGGGACGAAATGAGTTTAAAACCCGGGCTTGAGTATAATTTAAAAGAGGATTATATTGAAGGGTATCACGATTTGAACGGTTATGGAGAACGCGAACAGAAGATAGCAAAATCGGTTTTAGTATTTATGGTCGCCGGTTTAACCCACGATTGGAAGCAGCCTTTAATGTTTTTTCCCACGAATGGTCCAGTACCAGGGAGCACATTACAAACCATTGTTTGCGACGTTTTACAATTAACTGAAGATATAGGTTTTAAGGTTCGGCACATGGTTTGTGATCAAGGAGCTTCCAATCAAAAAGCGATTGCTGCGTTAAAAATTGATAAAAATAGACCATTTTTTGAGTTTCAAAGTCGTAAAATAACTTTTGCATTCGACGGTCCTCACATTTTTAAATGCATTCGTAATAATTTAATTAGAAGTGATATTAAAATAGGTAACGATACAATTTCGTGGAATGCTGTTCGAGAATTGAGAGAAATCGAGTGTTCAAAAGTTTGCAAAGCAGCACCTGAACTAACAGATCGACACATAAATCCTAATAATTTCGAAAAAATGAAAGTCAGTTTAGCTACGCAAGTTTTCAGTAATTCCGTTTACGCGGCCCTTATAGCAGGTGCAATTTCTGGCGATTTAAAAGATCAATCAACAGTAGCAACTGCTAATTTTTGTAAAAAATTAAATGATGTTTTTGATTGCCTTAATGCTCGAAGCGCTAATGATCGAAACCCTTTAAAACGCGGCTTATCAGAAAAAAATCCACAGGTAGAAAAATGTTTACGCGATGCGGTGACGTGGTTTGAACAATGGCAAATGAGTAATGGTAAAAATCCGGATTGTTTTAATAGTATAATTTTAACAATAAATGCTACTTTGGAGTTGTGGACTCAGTTAAAAAACGAAGGTAAACCGTATGTATTAACTTCTCGTCTAAATCAAGATAAACTTGAAAACTTTTTCGGAACAATGAGATCTCGATCAGGGCATAACGATAACCCGACTGTTATGCAGTTTCGTAGAAATTTTCAGTACTCGTTAATGATAACTTTATTAGTACCACCCGTCGGAACAAACTGCGAACCGGATGAGGCTCGATTATTAATTTCTAGTTTTGATAAATGTATTAATGAAGATGCGCTTAAAGAGAAAGAAGACTTTAAAAATTTAATAATAAACAAACAAATTGATGAGTGGTTTATTAATAACGATGCCGAATCAACTTTAAACGATGAACAGCAACTTCAAATAAACAAAGAAGTTAAAGAGAAAAGTTCTGATTTCCAAAACTGTTCTAAAAAATACGTTGCTGGTGATAACCGCGAGATATCGCGTTTAAAAATTTACAAAAATTCAACTGTGACGAGTGTAAAAAAGATTTTATTTGCAATGATAACGAACTGGATTCATCATCGGATTTATTGTTGCTGTGGAAAGCATTTCCCTCCTTAAAAGGTTATCCTTATGGGAGTTTAAAAGCTCCAACACAAATTTTCTTTTCGATTATTTTAGATATGTATAGTATTTATGAAAGTGAATTTTGTAAGATGTCTCACATGCATAATGTAGCTGAATATTTGTACCAATTAATAAAAAAGCAATTGCTAGTGAATCATAGTATTTTTTTTGGAAACGACGCGTGTTTAGAACATCGAGATTATGTTATTAAATTTTTTTTGAAGACGCACATTTTTAATAATGTTAAATGGATGACAAAAGATTTTAGAGATAGAAAAGTTAACAAGCGATCCGCTTCCGTAAATGCACCTAAACGTAATAAGAAAATGCTTAAACTTGACTGTTAGTCGCGTTAAAAATTCATTGTATTGTAATTATTGTCAGTATTATATTTAGTATTATTTCTTTTTTTTTCGTGTTAACTTTTCAAAGGCCGCATTACAAAAACCAGAAATAATAATATTAATTTTTGTTGAACTATTTTAAGTAATTGCAAGACATGGTACAGTTACTTTTAGTAGAGAATATTGAAATTAATATTATTATTTTATTATGCACTTCATTATAAAAAGGCAAAAAAGTTACATTTTGTATTTGAATAAAGGCTATAGCCGGATAAGCATGTTAAAATTGCCCCCAACGTAATCGACAAACTAACTTTACTGGTCGATAGAACATGTAAAAAGAACTTCTGCGGTAAATTTTTAGACCATAATACCTTTCCCATGACTAATTAACACCAAAAACGTATTTTCTCGATTTTATTTTTTTCCGAGTGTCAGTTAACTTTTAAAAATCTGAAAAAATTCAGAGAGATGTATATGTAGGTCCCAAATAACCATGAATTTTTTCAGATTATGCCAATTTAAATTGTGCTCTAAAAAAATTCCTAAAGATTTGTATTGATTTTTTAAATTGGTTCCCTATCAATGGCTAACTTCCAATACCATTATTTTTTTGTATTTTTTTTCGCTCTTTCGATTTCCATTATAAAAACTGTGATAAAATGGGGTGGAACACCATCAAAAATCAAAAAAACCGTTTTTTTCTTCATTTTTGGCATGTTCTTTTATCCAAGCGTCAAAAATAACCCCAAAAATCGAATCAACGCATAAGAAAATCCTCTAGAATAAAGTAAAAATATAAAAATTGTCATAACCAACCTAATACCAACGAAAGAAAATCTATATTAATCGTGTAAAACCGTGTAAATAACGATTTAGCTTAAAAAATAA
The DNA here is from genome assembly GCA_036365515.1 of Torymus aiolomorphi. Classification (NCBI taxonomy): domain Eukaryota; kingdom Metazoa; phylum Arthropoda; class Insecta; order Hymenoptera; family Torymidae; genus Torymus; species Torymus aiolomorphi. Next base: position 182,466,384 of record CM070875.1, read on the forward strand.
CTTCATAAATCGATTTGGTGCATCAAATATTTCGTAAAATACAGAAAAAATATAGAACTTCTTATAACTTACCTTACACCACTGAAGAAACTCTATATTAGTCGTATGAAACGATAATAAGCGTGGTTTAGCCTAAAAGTAACTCCATAAATCAATTCAGTTCATAAAAAAATCTCTTAGAATATACTCGTAGTTAAAATATAAAAATTATCATAACCCAGCTATTTGCAATGAGAAATCTTTATCTTATTTGTGTAAAGAGATGCTATTATATAATCTCAACAATAACTATTAATGTTGTGCACACCTGGACTCCGCAAAAGAATGATACTTTACTCCTTAAGTGGATAAATTCTAATTCAAATGTCAGCCAAAAGTGGGATAACATCTAGATATAGGAATTAGTGAGCAGTGGATAAAAAAGATAGAAACAAATGAGCTATAATTATTAAGCATATACTTAAAAAGATGTTTTATAATAGAACACTATACGATAAGTAAGAACAATAGTTGTAATTTAAATAACTAGCGATCGAGCTGCGCTTCGCGCCGATATTAGTTTTGGACATATTATATTCAAAATCATTACATTTTGCATTTATAATAGAGAGGTATCAAACTTTAATTTTTGAGGTTAGAATTTCAAACAGAACGTCACGTTCTATCAATCGAGGTTTCTGTCGTCGCCTTCTTAACATAAAACAAAAAAATGCAATTGGTTGAATAAATAATTATTTGGTTTATTTAAACATACATGAATATTAAAAAAACTACAATAATATTATTATTTCTAATCAGAAATATTAGAATATAATATTGTAATTTTATATTAAAAATCACATTAAAATTAATATTAGATTCATATGCTACGTTAGAAATTATCTCAAGAATTGAAGATATGTATTATATGTAATGTCATATATTTGGAAAACAATAGAATTGGGCAATATCACACTAATTGCAAGAACTATTTCATTTTTATTTTTCCCGAATTTGCTCTATATTAAAACTATTCGGTAAAAGAAATGTTAAAAGTTCAATGTTGTTCAATTAATTAAGAATTATTTTTCAGCAACATTTATCTAAATGTAAAAAAAATCTAGTATTGTACCAATACTGATCCAATACTGATCCAATACACCATGTTTTTGTACATTTGTGATTGATTTATAAAAAATGTATGCCTTTCTTCATACTTAAAAGCCGAAACAATATTTTTTTAAATTAATTGCATTTCTTAGAAATAAATGTTGTGAATAAAAGAACAACCAATGAATAACAACTATTTATATGAAACCATCGAAGTCCTCATTATATATTTTATTAAAAATTCTTCTATTTAAAAATGTAATTGAGACAATTTAATTTAATGATATATTTTTTCCTTTTCATATTGGAAAACAAAATAATTCATTTATTACAAATGTTTACATATTTTATACACAACATTAAAAGGTTACCTAAAAAAACGGCCAAAAAACCACTTGGGTTGCTAAATGTGATGTTTCTCGAGTTCAAATATTATTTTTATCTTTTTCTCAATCGGTAAGTGATTTTATAATTCAATTTATACATTTATTTTTGCTCCTTTTTAATTAATTTTTTAGTTACTTGCACCGTCAACAGATAAAGTTAGTATATTTATAGTGTTAGTGTATACACGTGTATATTATACGTGTACACGTGTATATTAAGTATAATATAGTAGAGATAGAAAAATCTATCATCTGACAATGCAAATATACTTATAGTTACAACTAAATAATTAATTATTAAATTGATAAATAAGTGAGAATCAAATTACAAAAATTAAAAATATTTAAAATAATTAAATTAAATTAATAAATTGAATTAGTAAATTAATAAATTAAATTATTAATTGCCAGCTGATATGAATTACTCGTACACTCATGTGAGCGTAAACTGTGGAAGTGCTGAATAAATATTCTATAAACATAAATATCGAATGTGTGCGTTTGCATATACGAGGGTCATTTGATAAGTACCTAGCCTACAAATGAAAACACCAAAATTTTACAAAAAATAAAATTTATTTTTCAATGTAGTCTCCTTTTAGTTGAATACACTTGGTCCAGCGGTGTTCCAATTTTTTTAACCCCGTTGAAAAAAATGTTTTCTCTTGGTTTGCAAAATAGGCCTCCGTGGCGGCGATTATTTCGTTATTGGAGTGGAATCTCTTCCCGGCGAGCGAATTTTTTAGGTTCGGAAACAAAAAAAAGTCGCACGGAGCCAAATCTGGAGAATACGGTGGATGGGGCAGCAGTTCGTAGCGTAATTCGACCAATTTAGCCGTGGCGAGTGCAGAAGTGTGAGCCTGTGCATTATCGTGGTGGAAAAGCACTTTCTTTTTAGACAAATGGGGCCGTTTTTCTTCTAACACGGCGTCAAATCGGCTCAATAGTTCGGCGTAGTACTGTCCTGTGACCGTTTTGCCCTTCTCCAGATAGTCAATAAAAATCACACCTTGAGAATCCCAGAAAACAGTGGCCATCACCTTTCCGGCCGACGGGACCGTCTTCGCCTTCTTCGGAGCAGGTTCACCGGGTAAGGTCCACTGTTTTGACTGCTCCTTGGTCTCTGGAGTGTAGTAGTGAATCCATGTTTCGTCGACGGTCACGTAACGACGCAAAAACTCTTTTGGATTGCGATTAAACAGCTCCAAACACTGCTCTGAACTGGTCACACGGATGCGCTTGTTGTCTGCAGTCAGCAAACGCGGCACCCACCTTGCTGACAGCTTCCTCATGCCTAAAATCTCATGTAGGATATGCCACACGCGTTCTTCTGAGATGCCTACTATCGCAGCTATCTCGTGCACCTTTAATCGGCGGTCTGACAAAACGATATCGTGTATTTTTGTCACGTTCTCCTCCGTAGTGGCTGTTTTCGGAGCACCTGGGCGTGGATCATCAAAAACCGACGTACGACCACGTTGAAACTCGTTATACCAAAATTTAACGGTCGCCATCGAAGGAGAAGCATCCCCATACACTGCATCCAAGCGTTCTTTAATTTCACTGCGCGATTTCCCTTCCAAAAACAAGAATCGAATCACCGACCGATATTGTTCTTTCTCCATTTTTTCAAAAATCAACGGACACATTTGCTTTCACACGCTCTCAAAAATAAACTACAACTCCGATCCGGCTGAAATTTCGTCTGTAACCGTTTACAGGAAGATACTGCACTGTAGTGTATTTCTGGTGCGATAGTGGCACCATCTGGCGGTGAGGCTAGGTACTTGTCAAATGACCCTCGTATACAGACATACTTAATGTAATTTTGATTCTAATTAAGTATATTTATAGCACTCTAACCTCAAAATATGGCAACTATAATGCCAATTTTAGGCCCTCTTGCTGTAAAATACTATATAAAACTGGTGTGTAAGTGATTATTGGCTCGTGCGACTTTTCACCATCGCTTCGCTCGGGCGCCGACATGCGGGTCAATTCTGCACATATTTCGTAATCTATATACTTTGAGTATCACTTGTTGACTATAAAATTACCAATTCTGTCTGTTACACTCAATTTCTTATTAGCTACATATACAGGGAGTACTAACGGTTTTTTATATATGAGTATTAACAGTATTGTAGAACTTTCTGTATGCGCTGAATCGATTTATGGACTTACTTTTAGGCTAAATCACGCTTATCATCGCTTCATACGATTAATACAGATTTTCTTCGTTGGTGTAAGAAGTTTTAAGAAGTTTTATATTTTTTTCTGTATTTTAGGAGATTTTTTGATGCACTAAATTGATTTATGGAGTTATTTCTTAGGCTAAATCGTTGTTTACATGGTTTTAAACGATTAATATAGAATTTTTTTCGTTGGTATTAAGTTGGTTATGACGATTTTTATATTTTTACTTTATTCTAGAGGATTTTTTTATGTGCTGATTCGATTCTTGGGGTTATTTTTGACGCTTGAATAAAAGAACATGCCAAAAATGAAGAAAAAAATGGTTTTTTTGATTTTTGATGGTGTTCCACCCCATTTTATTACAGTTTTTATAATGGAAATCGAAAGAGCGAAAAAAAATACAAAAAAATAATGGTATTGGAAGTTAGCCATTGATAGGGAACCAATTTAAAAAATCAATACAAATCTTTAGGAATTTTTGTAGAGCACAATTTAAATTGGCATAATCTGAAAAAATTCATGGTTATTTGGGACCTACATATACATCTCTCTGAATTTTTTCAGATTTTTAAAAGTTAACTGACACTCGGAAAAAAATAAAATCGAGAAAATACGTTTTTGGTGTTAATTAGTCATGGGAAAGGTATTATGGTCTAAAAATTCACCGCAGAAGTTCTTTTTACATGTTCTATCGACCAGTAAAGTTAGTTTGTCGATTACGTTGGGGGCAATTTTAACATGCTTATCCGGCTATAGCCTTTTTGTAAGTATATTATTCTTCTATATATTTATAAAAATGTTGAAGATTATAATAGGCGCTTTTAGAGTTTTTTTATAATGAAGTGCACACAAAGGAGGAGGTGGAAAAGGTCAAAGGAGCCTGGAGATGGGATGGACGGCTCCCGTGGTTTGTGTAGGGCTACTGGCGAAGGATTCCACGGTTTTATTTACAATAGTTATATTTAAAGATTATTGAATACTTCAATATAATTTCTACATGTCATGAGATTGTAATGAAGTATTTTGAAATGTTTTATATGATAATTTGTAAATAAAACAAAAAAAATATCCAACGCACTTCGAACAGTACCTCAAAGGTAGTGCGGAAAACTGTTCCAAAATTGCAAAAAAATAAGCAGCAGAAATAAAAGAAGGGTTGCAAATAATTTATTAAAATTTCAATTAATTATAATTCGTTTACTAATTTATAATTCGTTTTATACTTGTTGTTATCTTACCACCGTCTATATACCTAGTATTTAATATATGTAAAGGCCAATTTGCCCGTCTAAATAAATAAATAAATTAATTAATTATTCAGTTTAATTAAGGATTAAAATATCAATCGTTAATTAAACCCGCGTTTAGTTAAGAACTAAATTTTTAATCGTTAATTGAATCAGTGTTTAATTATAAGAATTAAAATTTCAAGCGTCAATTAAACCCGCGTTCAGTAAAAAATTTAAATTTCAATCGTTACTTAAACATGGGTTCAATTAAAGACTGAAATATTAAATCTTAATAAAATGCTGGTTTAATTAACAATTAAAATTTTAATTCTTTATTAAACGCTGGTTCAATTAACGATTGAAATTTTAGTTCTTAATTAAAATTAAATTAATGCGCAATTAAAGGCATGGTGTGGTTTGTGCACATAAGAATTATGCACATATTTATTGTGCACACTTTAGCATTGGAGTATACAAATAGATATAGATATACACCAATGCTAAAGTGTGCACAATAAATATGTGCATAATTCTTATGTGCACAAACCACACCATGCCCAATTAAAAATATTACAATATTTTCGCAGCCCTGAATAAAAGTATACAGTCTTAAGTACTCATTAAAGAAATAAAAAAAAAAAAAAAAGAAATATTTTCCGGGTGATGGATTTGAACCCGCATCAAAAGAGTAGTATTCAGGTACGTTATCCACAGGACCAACGCCACATACATATGTTCGTAACGTGGATGTAATATATAAACTGTTCCCCCATTTGGTTTATAGATTGGAGTTTAACATTAATTTGTTTTGTTAAATGTTTTTGGGGTTTAGTCTACTTCCTTGTAATTAATGTTGATTACTGACATTTTTGTAATGCCCAGTTTATCAGTTTTGCATACATAATATGTATTATGTTACCATTGCAGTCGTTACGGGTGGTATGTTATCGGCCGTTCGTCAGCTCAGTCAGCTGTTCACGAAACTTTCAGAAATCGACTGCCGCGCTGCGCGTGGTCGGGGTACATACTACATTCGGGTTGCCTCAATCTCTCTGCAGGCTTTGCGCTTCTATTAGTGTCTATCTTCGTTGGTTTTGCTTCACTGTAAAGGTCAGATGGTAACGGAGCACCGCGTAGAAAACGGAGCAATACGAGTTCGAAGAATTTATGTAGGATACTTTCAAATTTTAAATGTAGAATACCTTTTATGTAGGATTCTTTCAAATTTTAAATATAGGATACTTTAAAATTAAAAAAAATTTAAGTATCCACCTGTACATGTCCTGACTTACGTCAAAAAGTCACGCACACTACACATTAACACGCCCTAACCTCAATTTGAACAAACAAAACTATACCCGTTACCGATTTAACCATATTTATCTGAAGAAAACTACTATTAATATGTGGGTTTTGATTATTCTATGAATAATACAAATTTTGAGAGTTTTATTTAAATAATAAGTTGTGTAAATGATTTTTATTTAAGATTTTTAATATTAAGCATTCATTGACCAAGCGCAAGGGTGATTCCGTGACCAAATAAGCGGTATTTATCGCTAACTGTTGGTTAAACGGTTGGCCAAATCCTTGCGATTTGGCGAACGGATGGCGGTTGGTTACAATTTCTACCAGGGTTCTTCTAACTGTCATAGTTCTTTGCTTTTCCCCATCCGCTACAATATCACGAATTTTCAGGGCTAAGTATGATGTAGCTTTTCTCATTAAATAAATATTTGTTTAAGGACGTTCTCCGGCTCAACTTCATCAATATCGCAAAAATTGTGATCTAAAAATATTATTTTTGATGGAAACCCTTCATGAGTCTCTATACACTACTCTAAAAATAATAAAAAATGACGGCGTAAGAAAAAAGATGTCAATACCATATTTGAAATAAATACCACTTACACGGTGTGACTATATATAGATATACAAATAACATGGTCGTTTTTCTAATTATGTCGCTATGTCTCCGAAATTAATACCGCTTGCCATATTGAAAATTATATACCATATTATTCCTCTGGATTTTTAGTTTTATATTCCGTAGTTGAAAAAAAATCACAAAGAAAACTTTTTTTATAGTAAATTAAAATGTATTTTTCCAACGAGCTTATAGATAGGGATCCCATGTTAACGCTGAAACTTTGAAATCAAATATTTTTATTTTGAATACCGCTTTGGACATGGGGCTTTGAAACATGTACTTAGGACTAAAAATCAAACATTTTCTGCAAGTTTCAGGAAAATCACAAGAAAATTGTTTTCTGGGAGAACGTCCTTAATACATAAAATTGATTATATAAAAGCGGACAATTATTTATTTATCTAAATTTTAATTACTTGACTTGAGTATATATTAATCTACATTTATAAAATATTGTATTAGTTTCAATACATAGATTTTTAGAAATGAATACTCATTTATTATTGATACAGTTTGTGTACTTAACAAATATATATTTTGTATAGATAAATATGTAATTACTAACTACAGAGATTTTGCTAATTCGAATAAATATTTAAAAATTAGTATTTTAATAAATACTGTATTAAAATTTAATAAATTTTAGTTGAATTTATGAAATATTTTTTCAGTATAATTATTTTGGAGGTTCTATGAAGTAAATATTTTCTCAACTGAAACATTACTCAGTAATCTGTGTATGTTTGAGGTGTGAATTTATCGCCCTCCATATTATTCATGTTTGAAAGATACTTATGGATCAGGATGGGGCTTTTTTAATACAAAAAAAGAGACTTGATCTTTTTTTCTGTAAATGCTTCAAAGCGACGTTTCGTCGGCTTGGTCTGCCGACCTCTTCAGGCTAGATGTTTATTAAATAAAAATACAGAATTACAAATCACGTATAACATTCGGTAAAAAAAACCAATGATATATAAAAAAAAAAAAAGGAAACGAACCCTATTTACCTTGAACGTTGGCACAAGTCAACGAGTCAAAATTTATAACGATGTACAGTCATATTAACACTTACGGCTAGTGGCAAAGAACATTAACGTACATATCAATTTATACACAACGCTATCAAAATAGACGAAAGTATTGAAGTAGTCAATCATAACAAAAACAATCATGACGTTAGCAGTTAAAATTTCGAAAGTAAAGGAAAATAAATGCGGTTAAGTGTATAAATATCCTCTTTCTTGTTTATACTGTGTTTGTTACATTTTATGTGTATCATTTCCGATAAGAGTCTTTTTTTATAATTCCACTCAATGTCTATAATTTTTGTGTCGTCCCAATTAAATTCATGATTCAAACTATTTTTGTGGGTGTGTACTACGGACTCGATGTTTTTGTTTTTCTTCTTTGCTGATATTGTTATGGATGATTTGGAAAAAATGTGTTTACAAACCTTGAAGAATAAATATAATTGTGTACCACTTTTTTATTATAGATATGTTGATGACACTATTATGTGCATAAAAAGAGAACACATTGATCTGGTAGTTTCCATTTTTAATTCATACCACAAAAGTTTACAATTCACATATGAAATAGAAAATAATAATAGTATTAGCTTTTTAGATATGACATTAATTAAAGAAAACAATAGAATTAGTACAAATTGGTATCAAAAGCCAACTTCTTCAAGTAGAGTAATCAATTTTCTTTCAAAACATCCAATCCAGCAAAAAAGAAATATCATCTATAACTTAACTGACAGAGCGATTGTACTTTCAGACAAGCGATTTCATTTCGAGAATTTGAAAAAAATTAAAAATATGTTAATTCTTAATGAGTATCCTTCTACTTTCATTGATAAAAATATTAAAACACGTCTACAGTATCTAAAATATAAATCAAAATTCATCAACAAAAACACACATAAAAAATCAATGTTCCAAAAAATGCCTAAGATTCAATTACCGTTCACTAACAATTACGAAAGAATTTCTTCAATTTTTAAGCAATACAATATTACCACGATTCCCACAGTGAATAAAAGTATGAACTCCGTGATTAAATTGGGGAAAGATAAGTCTGACAAATGGGATCAAACAGGTGTGGTGTACAAATTTACTTGTAAAAATTGCCCAGCTACGTACATTGGTGAAACCAAACGTTCTTTAAAAACAAGAATCAATGAACATAAGAAAAACAAAAACATCGAGTCCGTAGTACACACCCACAAAAATAGTTTGAATCATGAATTTAATTGGGACGACACAAAAATTATAGACATTGAGCGGAATTATAAAAAAAGACTCTTATCGGAAATGATACACATAAAATGTAACAAACACAGTATAAACAAGAAAGAGGATATTTATACACTTAACCGCATTTATTTTCCTTTACTTTCGAAATTTTAACTGCTAACGTCATGATTGTTTTTGTTATGATTGACTACTTCAATACTTTCGTCTATTTTGATAGCGTTGTGTATAAATTGATATGTACGTTAATGTTCTTTGCCACTAGCCGTAAGTGTTAATATGACTGTACATCGTTATAAATTTTGACTCGTTGACTTGTGCCAACGTTCAAGGTAAATAGGGTTCGTTTCCTTTTTTTTTTATATATCATTGGTTTTTTTTACCGAATGTTATACGTGATTTGTAATTCTGTATTTTTATTTAATAAACATCTAGCCTGAAGAGGTCGGCAGACCAAGCCGACGAAACGTCGCTTTGAAGCATTTACAGAAAAAAAGATCAAGTCTCTTTTTTTGTATTAAAAAAGCCCCATCCTGATCCATAAGTATCTTTCAAACATAAGTAATCTGTGTACTTATTTGCAATAAATGCTTTATTAATATTATAATAATTTAGTTGCATTTTGCATGTATGTGCAAAAATATTTATTACTATTGAAATCATAATTATTATTATTAAATGAATAATTATTTAAAAAGTGAGCTGTTTACGATTATTTTTAATAAATATTTATTATGTCAGTGCATTTATGTAATTTAAAATAATTTTTTTATTCAATGAAATAAATATTTACTTATATTTAGAAATAACTTTTATTAGACATTGAATAAAATTTTTTATAACAATAAAGCATTTATTGCAAATAAGTACACAGATTACTGAGTAATTGTTTCAGTTGAGAAAATATTTACTTAATAAATTATGAAATATGAAAAATTTTATAAACTAATTAAATGTTCTTATTATAACTAAACATTTTTTCATTCAAAATACTCGACCAAGTAGAAAATTTTGATAGTATTGGTTTACATGGTATTCGTTAAAGATAAGTATATGGTATTGAAAGGACAGTAGCGATAGTGTTGTATAGATCTAAAGTCAATTAAAATGTTAGTGTTCTTGCATACTGCTAACAATAACTCGTAATATTATAAATGGAATACTAGCAAAGCATGACTATAACTTGAAAAAAAAAATAGAATGGCTATTTACAGTCCAAGACACGCACAACTAATATTAAATTTTTGTTGTTGTTATGTCTTGGGTAGCAGTATGAAAAAATACTGACATTTCATATAACTTTAGATCCAATACTATTGCTGATGTCACTTCAATGCCAGACTTATATGTTTAACAAATAACACGTAAACCAGTACTATCAAAATTTTCTTACTTGGCAGAGTATCTTATTGAGGTGAATTTCAACTTAACATATTTTAATTAGGAATGATTGATGGAAAAATGTTTAGTTATAATAAGAAAATTGAATAAGAGTTTATAAAATTTTTCATAATTTGTACGGTATGTTTTGAATGGTTCATCAAAGTATGATTAAGGAAATTGTAAAATTGGACATTAGACAAACTATATTGCCTGGTGTTAGGCTGGAATAAACTAGCGTATCCAATAGAGTTCATTGGATGTCCAATTTGTTCAATTTCCTAACTCATTATTTGTAAACGTGTACTAATCAATTTTTACTAGAACTGTCAGTATAATAAAGATGCAGTAGCATCAGTATCAGTTGTAAAGCTATATGAAATGCCAATGCTCTTTCATATTACCACTCGTGTCATAAATATATAAGACTAAGCTACATTTAATGATGCTTGATATTCTCTTATTAAACAATTAATTGCATTTTGGTTTATTATTCTAAGGTACATTATATCAACAAAAAAAGAATTGAATCTTAGTTGATTTGGTACAAGACAATATAAAGCATTTATAATTATTGTCAATTCACACATATTTATAAAATAACTTCACATATATTAGAGAATATTTACATGTTTGTGTCTTGGATTGTAACAAGTCATTCTGATTTATTTTAAATTTAATATTTATGATTTGCAGTACTTTATACATAAAAGTACAACTTATGGTTATATAACTTAAAGTGAAAGAGGAAACTCATTTAGCAATAAATTTAAAATAATATAATACTTATTACATGGATTTTTTCCTAATTTAAAAGTATGTGATAATAATTAAGTAGCGCTTGTTCATATCAGTTGCAAACCATATACATAACGAAACTGAAAAGGACAGTTTGGATAAGATTCTCAGTCGTCGCCCATGTCAACGCCCCACACAGCATGTATTAATTCTGAAAGGATTCTGAAAGAATGCATGAAATAATTTTATTCTTTCAGAAATCATTCAGTGAAAGGATTCTGTAATAATGCTATGTCCGGGGTATTTTCCTTTCAGAATTAATTCAATGGAATAATTCAAAAATAATTTATAATATCATTGCAAAATTTATTCAATAGAAGATTTCTGAAAGGATTCATGGATTATTACCAAAAGGTTACTAAAAGATATTTCAAAATTATTTCCTGAAATAATTCTGAAAGGAAAATACCCCGGACATAGCATCATTACAGAATCCTTTCACTGAATGATTTCTGAAAGAATCTTTCAGAATCCTTTCAGAATTAATATCACATATTATTGCAGAATCCTTTCAATGAAAGGTGTCTGAAAGGATTCAGGAATTAATTTTGTGAATTAATTCGAAAATATTATGAAAATATTACTAACAAGAAATTTGGAAGACGGATAAATCCCGTATTATTACAGAATCCTTCCAATGAAAGATGTCTCAAAGGATTCAGGAATTAATTTGTGAATTAATTCCTGAATCCTTTCAGACATCTTTCATTGAAAGGATTCTGTAATAATACGTGATTTATACTGTTCGAAATTTCTTTTTAGTAATATTTCCATAATATTTTCGAATTAATTCACAAAATTAATTCCTGAATCCTTTCAGACATCTTTCATTGGAAGGATTCTGCAATAATACGTTATTTATACTCTTTGAAATTTCATTTAGTAATATTTCCATAATATTTTCGAATTAATTCACAAAATTAATTCCTGAATCCTTTCAATGAAAGATGTATGAAAGGATTCAGGAATTAATATTGTGAATTAATTAGAAAATATTATGGAAATATTACTAACAAGAAATTTGAAGAGGATAAATCCCGTATTATTACAGAATCCTTCCAATGAAGGAAGTCTGAAAAGATTCAGGAATTAATTTTGTGAATTAATTCGAAAATATAATGGAAATATTACTAACAAAAAATTTCGAAGGTTATAAAATCATGTATTATTGCAGAATCCTTTCAATGAAAGATTTTTGGAAGGATTCAGGAATAAATATTGTGAATTAATTAGAAAATATTTAGTAAATATTACTAACAATAAATTTCGAAGGGTATATATAATCCCGTATTTGAAGGTACATTTTTATAATTTAGAATATTATTTAAATAATATTCTAACTATTTTTACATATATTTACATTGTTAATAATTTTACACTATTTAATCGCAGAAAAAAACGCAGAAAAATTTTTTACATGATGGAGATTCGAACCCGGGTCGCTTGGGTACTACGCAAATACGCTATCCATTACGCTATCGCTCGCTTGTTAGATCATTTCATTTTTTTCATTATATACTGCAATATGAGTGATACGATACATTAGAAAATTTATTCTTAATATTACTTTATTTTTTAATATTAACTTTGATCAATTAATTCATAGTTATTTAATACTTTTAGTTTATTAAATATTGTATTAAGTCGATGTGAAATGTGTGTATAAAGGGAGCTCTTCCTTACCGACGTTATGAGTTTTTACATTTTTTTTATCTTAGATTCAACTTTTGATGAATGAAGCTCTTCACTGCACTCCGTAATTGCATAAATAATACACCTATAAATTTTTCAGAAATTCTGTTCATTATTTTTCATAAAAAACTGGTAGAAAATTTTTCAACCCGTTTCCTGTAAAATCTATAACGAGCAATAACTTGAAAATTTACACATAGTGTATTTTTGTCATTACGAAGGGCAATAAAGAGCTCTTTTCCCGAAATTCGATAAAAATAAAAAATGATAATTGCATATAATGCAGAGATGAATAGAATGAGCTCTACCTTACCGACGTTATTATTATTTGTAGTGTTTTCAATTTAGAATCAACTTTTAGAGTCAAAGGCTCTTTACTCTTGGCAGACGTATAAATAATATTTCTGTCGATTTTGAGGGGACTTCTAAACATTGTCATACTGAAAGAATACTATTATGAATAATAATAAAAAATATTGCTTATTTTAAGTACCTATATTATTCATCTTTAAATGTTTTTTTTCCTTTTATTTTAAGTTTTTATATTCTTACATTAACTTTTCAAATTAATATTTTTCGCAATTAGTAAATGTTTCAATCTATCTTAGTTCACAAAAACGAAAAATTATATACCCCCACACATTTTAATACGTTCTTTAATAGGATCATACGAATGTAGAAAACAATGGACGACTAAATCCGATCATTATCCAATCATTTCATTTTTTTCATTATATAGTGCAAAATGACTGACAAAATAAATTAGAATATTTATTTCTAATATTTCTTTATTTTTTAATATTAACTTTGTTTAATTAGTATATACTTATTTAGTAAGTTTTGTTTATTAAATATTGTATTAATTAGGACTTATTTGATTGAAACAAATTCGAATTAAAAACAAAATAAATACATTATACGATGCCTCTTATATACGGACGCTGCCCTTTTCGTGTTGAATACTTGCAATAATTTCTGAACTATTTTATGATTTCTTTCAAAAAATCTTTTCAAGGTTCTTTCAGGAAGAATTCGTGTAAATATCTTTTTTGCTATTGTGTTTTAAAAAATTTTATTGTAACAATCTTTTTCAAACGAATTCTAAATTATTTCTTGTATTAATTCACGTGAGTTTCCCGCAACATTTCATGAAATAATTCATGAAATTATTTTCAATAGATATTGAATTATCTTTGTGAATGATTAATTTTTATCATTCTGAAATTATTTCTGAATTATTTCGTGATATAATTCTTGACATGATTGCTGAATTGTTATGTTTTCTTTAAAAAAATCTATTAATTCACACGAGTTTCCCGGAAGATTTCATGAAATAATTCATGTAAGATTTTTGAATAGATATTGAATTATTTTTGTGAATGATTAATTTGTATCTTTCCGAAATGATTTCTGAATTATTGCATGAAAGAATACTTGCAATAATTTCGAAATTATTTTATGTATTCTTTCAAAAAATCTTTTCAAAGTCCTTTCAGAATTAATTCGTGTAATTATTTTTTTTGCTATTTTGTTTTAAAAAATTTTATTTTAAAAATCTTTTTCAAAAGAATTCAAAATTATTTCTTGTATTAATTCACACGAGTTTCCCAGAAGATTTCATCAAATAATTCATGTAAGATTTTTGAATAGATATTGAATTATTTTTGTGAATGATTAATTTGTATCTTTCTGAAATTATTTCTGAATTATTGCATGAAAGAATACTTGCAATAATTTCGAAATTATTTTATGTATTATATCAAAAAATCTTTTCAAAGTCCTTTCAGTATTAATTCGTGTAATTATTTTTTTTGCTATTTTGTTTTAAAAAATTTTATTCTAAAAATCTTTTTCAAAAGAATTCAAAATTATTTCTTGTATTAATTCACACGAAGTTTCCCAGAAGATTTCATGAAATAATTCATGTAAGATTTTTGAATAGATACTGAATTATTTTTGTGAATGATTAATTTGTATCTTTGTGAAATTATTTCTGAATTATTGCATGAAAGAATACTTGCAATAATTTCGAAATTATTTTATGTATTCTTTCAAAAAATCTTTTCAAAGTCCTTTCAGAATTAATTCGTGTAATTATTTTTTTTGCTATTTTGTTTTAAAAAATTTTATTCTAAAAATCTTTTGAAAGTCCTTTCAGAATTAATTCGTGTAATTATTTTCTTTGCTATTTTGTTTTAAAAAATTTTATTCTAAAAATCTTTTTCAAAACAATTCAAAATTATTTCTTGTATTAATTCACACGAGTTTCCCAGAATATTTCATCAAATAATTCATGTAAGATTTTTGAATAGATACTGAATTATTTTTGTGAATGATTAATTTTTATCTTTCTAAAATTATTTCTGAATTATTGCATGAAAGAATACTTGCAATAATTTCGAAATTATTTTATGTATTCTTTCAAAAAATCTTTTCAAGTCCTTTCAGAATTAATTCGTGTAATTATTTTTTTTGCTATTTTGTTTTAAAAATTTTATTCTAAAAATCTTTTGAAAGTCCTTTCAGAATTAATTCGTGTAATTATTTTTTTGCTATTTTGTTTTAAAAATTTTATTCTAAAAATCTTTTTCAAAACAATTCAAAATTATTTCTTGTATTAATTCACACGAGTTTCCCAGAAGATTTCATCAAATAATTCATGTAAGATTTTTGAATAGATACTGAATTATGTTTGTGAATGATTAATTTGTGTCTTTCTAAAATTATTTCTGAATTATTGCATGAAAGAATACTTGCAATAATTTCGAAATTATTTTATGTATTCTTTCAAAAAATCTTTTCAAAGTCCTTTCAGAATTAATTCGTGTAATTATTTTTTTTGCTATTTTGTTTTAAAAAATTTTATTCTAAAAATCTTTTTCAAAAGAATTCAAAATTATTTCTTGTATTAATTCACACGAGTTTCCCAGAAGATTTCATGAAATAATTCATGTAAGATTTTTGAATAGATATTGAATTATTTTTGTGAATGATTAATTTGTATCTTTCTGAAATTATTTCTGAATTATTGCATGAAAGAATACTTGCAATAATTTCGAAATTATTTTATGTATTCTTTCAAAAAATCTTTTCAAAGTCCTTTCAGTATTAATTAGTGTAATTATTTTTTTTGCTATTTTGTTTTAAAAAATTTTATTTTAAAAATCTTTTTCAAAAGAATTCAAAATTATTTCTTGTATTAATTCACACGAGTTTGCCAGAAGATTTCATGAAATAATTCATGTAAGATTTTTGAATAGATACTGAATTATTTTTGTGAATGATTAATTTGTATCTTTCTAAAATTATTTCTGAATTATTGCATGAAAGAATACTTGCAATAATTTCGAAATTATTTTATGTATTCTTTCAAAAAATCTTTTCAAAATCCTTTCAGAATTAATTCGTGTAATTATTTTTTTTGCTATTTTGTTTTAAAAAATTTTATTTTAAAAATCTTTTTCAAAAGAATTCAAAATTATTTCTTGTATTAATTCACACGAGTTTCCCAGAAGATTTCATGAAATAATTCATGTAAGATTTTTGAATAGATATTGAATTATTTTTGTGAATGATTAATTTGTATCTTTCTGAAATTATTTCTGAATTATTGCATGAAAGAATACTTGCAATAATTTCGAAATTATTTTATGTATTCTTTCAAAAAATCTTTTCAAAGTCCTTTCAGAATTAATTCGTGTAATTATTTTTTTTGCTATTTTGTTTTAAAAAATTTTATTCTAAAAATCTTTTGAAAGTCCTTTCAGAATTAATTCGTGTAATTATTTTCTTTGCTATTTTGTTTTAAAAAATTTTATTCTAAAAATCTTTTTCAAAACAATTCAAAATTATTTCTTGTATTAATTCACACGAGTTTCCCAGAAGATTTCATCAAATAATTCATGTAAGATTTTTGAATAGATACTGAATTATTTTTGTGAATGATTAATTTTTATCTTTCTAAAATTATTTCTGAATTATTGCATGAAAGAATACTTGCAATAATTTCGAAATTATTTTATGTATTCTTTCAAAAAATCTTTTCAAAGTCCTTTCAGAATTAATTCGTGTAATTATTTTTTTTGCTATTTTGTTTTAAAAAATTTTATTCTAAAAATCTTTTTCAAAAGAATTCAAAATTATTTCTTGTATTAATTCACACGAGTTTCCCAGAAGATTTCATGAAATAATTCATGTAAGATTTTTGAATAGATATTGAATTATTTTTGTGAATGATTAATTTGTATCTTTCTGAAATGATTTCTGAATTATTGCATGAAAGAATACTTGCAATAATTTCGAAATTATTTTATGTATTCTTTCAAAAAATCTTTTCAAAGTCCTTTCAGAATTAATTCGTGTAATTATTTTTTTTGCTATTTTGTTTTAAAAAATTTTATTTTAAAAATCTTTTTCAAAAGAATTCAAAATTATTTCTTGTATTAATTCACACGAGTTTCCCAGAAGATTTCATCAAATAATTCATGTAAGATTTTTGAATAGATATTGAATTATTTTTGTGAATGATTAATTTGTATCTTTCTGAAATTATTTCTGAATTATTGCATGAAAGAATACTTGCAATAATTTCGAAATTATTTTATGTATTCTATCAAAAAATCTTTTCAAAGTCCTTTCAGTATTAATTCGTGTAATTATTTTTTTTGCTATTTTGTTTTAAAAAATTTTATTCTAAAAATCTTTTTCAAAAGAATTCAAAATTATTTCTTGTATTAATTCACACGAAGTTTCCCAGAAGATTTCATGAAATAATTCATGTAAGATTTTTGAATAGATACTGAATTATTTTTGTGAATGATTAATTTGTATCTTTGTGAAATTATTTCTGAATTATTGCATGAAAGAATACTTGCAATAATTTCGAAATTATTTTATGTATTCTTTCAAAAAATCTTTTCAAGTCCTTTCAGAATTAATTCGTGTAATTATTTTTTTTGCTATTTTGTTTTAAAAAATTTTATTCTAAAAATCTTTTGAAAGTCCTTTCAGAATTAATTCGTGTAATTATTTTTTTGCTATTTTGTTTTAAAAAATTTTATTCTAAAAATCTTTTTCAAAACAATTCAAAATTATTTCTTGTATTAATTCACACGAGTTTCCCAGAAGATTTCATCAAATAATTCATGTAAGATTTTTGAATAGATACTGAATTATGTTTGTGAATGATTAATTTGTGTCTTTCTAAAATTATTTCTGAATTATTGCATGAAAGAATACTTGCAATAATTTCGAAATTATTTTATGTATTCTTTCAAAAAATCTTTTCAAAGTCCTTTCAGAATTAATTCGTGTAATTATTTTTTTTGCTATTTTGTTTTAAAAAATTTTATTCTAAAAATCTTTTTCAAAAGAATTCAAAATTATTTCTTGTATTAATTCACACGAGTTTCCCAGAAGATTTCATGAAATAATTCATGTAAGATTTTTGAATAGATATTGAATTATTTTTGTGAATGATTAATTTGTATCTTTCTGAAATTATTTCTGAATTATTGCATGAAAGAATACTTGCAATAATTTCGAAATTATTTTATGTATTCTTTCAAAAAATCTTTTCAAAGTCCTTTCAGTATTAATTAGTGTAATTATTTTTTTTGCTATTTTGTTTTAAAAAATTTTATTTTAAAAATCTTTTTCAAAAGAATTCAAAATTATTTCTTGTATTAATTCACACGAGTTTGCCAGAAGATTTCATGAAATAATTCATGTAAGATTTTTGAATAGATACTGAATTATTTTTGTGAATGATTAATTTGGATCTTTCTAAAATTATTTCTGAATTATTGCATGAAAGAATACTTGCAATAATTTCGAAATTATTTTATGTATTCTTTCAAAAATCTTTTCAAAGTCCTTTCAGAATTAATTCGTGTAATTATTTTTTTTGCTATTTTGTTTTAAAAAATTTTATTTTAAAAATCTTTTTCAAAAGAATTCAAAATTATTTCTTGTATTAATTCACACGAGTTTCCCAGAAGATTTCATGAAATAATTCATGTAAGATTTTTGAATAGATATTGAATTATTTTTGTGAATGATTAATTTGTATCTTTCTGAAATTATTTCTGAATTATTGCATGAAAGAATACTTGCAATAATTTCGAAATTATTTTATGTATTCTTTCAAAAAATCTTTTCAAAGTCCTTTCAGAATTAATTCGTGTAATTATTTTTTTTGCTATTTTGTTTTATAAAATTTTATTCTAAAAATCTTTTGAAAGTCCTTTCAGAATTAATTCATGTAATTATTTTCTTTGCTATTTTGTTTTAAAAAATTTTATTCTAAAAATCTTTTTCAAAACAATTCAAAATTATTTCTTGTATTAATTCACACGAGTTTCCCAGAAGATTTCATCAAATAATTCATGTAAGATTTTTGAATAGATACTGAATTATTTTTGTGAATGATTAATTTTTATCTTTCTAAAATTATTTCTGAATTATTGCATGAAAGAATACTTGCAATAATTTCGAAATTATTTTATGTATTCTTTCAAAAAATCTTTTCAAAGTCCTTTCAGAATTAATTCGTGTAATTATTTTTTTTGCTATTTTGTTTTAAAAAATTTTATTCTAAAAATCTTTTGTAAGTCCTTTCAGAATTAATTCGTGTAATTATTTTTTTGCTATTTTGTTTTAAAAAATTTTATTCTAAAAATCTTTTTCAAAACAATTCAAAATTATTTCTTGTATTAATTCACACGAGTTTCCCAGAAGATTTCATCAAATAATTCATGTAAGATTTTTGAATAGATACTGAATTATGTTTGTGAATGATTAATTTGTGTCTTTCTAAAATTATTTCTGAATTATTGCATGAAAGAATACTTGCAATAATTTCGAAATTATTTTATGTATTCTTTCAATAAATCTTTTCAAAGTCCTTTCAGAATTAATTCGTGTAATTATTTTTTTTGCTATTTTGTTTTAAAAAATTTTATTTTAAAAATCTTTTTCAAAAGAATTCAAAATTATTTCTTGTATTAATTCACACGAGTTTCCCAGAAGATTTCATCAAATAATTCATGTAAGATTTTTGAATAGATATTGAATTATTTTTGTGAATGATTAATTTGTATCTTTCTGAAATTATTTCTGAATTATTGCATGAAAGAATACTTGCAATAATTTCGAAATTATTTTATGTATTCTTTCAAAAAATCTTTTCAAAGTCCTTTCAGAATTAATTCGTGTAATTATTTTTTTTGCTATTTTGTTTTAAAAAATTTTATTCTAAAAATCTTTTGAAAGTCCTTTCAGAATTAATTCGTGTAATTATTTTCTTTGCTATTTTGTTTTAAAAAATTTTATTCTAAAAATCTTTTTCAAAACAATTCAAAATTATTTCTTGTATTAATTCACACGAGTTTCCCAGAAGATTTCATCAAATAATTCATGTAAGATTTTTGAATAGATACTGAATTATTTTTGTGAATGATTAATTTTTATCTTTCTAAAATTATTTCTGAATTATTGCATGAAAGAATACTTGCAATAATTTCGAAATTATTTTATGTATTCTTTCAAAAATCTTTTCAAGTCCTTTCAGAATTAATTCGTGTAATTATTTTTTTTGCTATTTTGTTTTAAAAATTTTATTCTAAAAATCTTTTGAAAGTCCGTTCAGAATTAATTCGTGTAATTATTTTTTTGCTATTTTGTTTTAAAAAATTTTATTCTAAAAATCTTTTTCAAAACAATTCAAAATTATTTCTTGTATTAATTCACACGAGTTTCCCAGAAGATTTCATCAAATAATTCATGTAAGATTTTTGAATAGATACTGAATTATGTTTGTGAATGATTAATTTGTGTCTTTCTAAAATTATTTCTGAATTATTGCATGAAAGAATACTTGCAATAATTTCGAAATTATTTTATGTATTCTTTCAAAAAATCTTTTCAAAGTCCTTTCAGAATTAATTCGTGTAATTATTTTTTTTGCTATTTTGTTTTAAAAAATTTTATTCTAAAAATCTTTTTCAAAAGAATTCAAAATTATTTCTTGTATTAATTCACACGAGTTTCCCAGAAGATTTCATGAAATAATTCATGTAAGATTTTTGAATAGATATTGAATTATTTTTGTGAATGATTAATTTGTATCTTTCTGAAATTATTTCTGAATTATTGCATGAAAGAATACTTGCAATAATTTCGAAATTATTTTATGTATTCTTTCAAAAAATCTTTTCAAAGTCCTTTCAGTATTAATTAGTGTAATTATTTTTTTTGCTATTTTGTTTTAAAAAATTTTATTTTAAAAATCTTTTTCAAAAGAATTCAAAATTATTTCTTGTATTAATTCACACGAGTTTGCCAGAAGATTTCATGAAATAATTCATGTAAGATTTTTGAATAGATACTGAATTATTTTTGTGAATGATTAATTTGGATCTTTCTAAAATTATTTCTGAATTATTGCATGAAAGAATACTTGCAATAATTTCGAAATTATTTTATGTATTCTTTCAAAAAATCTTTTCAAAGTCCTTTCAGAATTAATTCGTGTAATTATTTTTTTTGCTATTTTGTTTTAAAAAATTTTATTTTAAAAATCTTTTTCAAAAGAATTCAAAATTATTTCTTGTATTAATTCACACGAGTTTCCCAGAAGATTTCATGAAATAATTCATGTAAGATTTTTGAATAGATATTGAATTATTTTTGTGAATGATTAATTTGTATCTTTCTGAAATTATTTCTGAATTATTGCATGAAAGAATACTTGCAATAATTTCGAAATTATTTTATGTATTCTTTCAAAAAATCTTTTCAAAGTCCTTTCAGAATTAATTCGTGTAATTATTTTTTTTGCTATTTTGTTTTAAAAAATTTTATTCTAAAAATCTTTTGAAAGTCCTTTCAGAATTAATTCATGTAATTATTTTCTTTGCTATTTTGTTTTAAAAAATTTTATTCTAAAAATCTTTTTCAAAACAATTCAAAATTATTTCTTGTATTAATTCACACGAGTTTCCCAGAAGATTTCATCAAATAATTCATGTAAGATTTTTGAATAGATACTGAATTATTTTTGTGAATGATTAATTTTTATCTTTCTAAAATTATTTCTGAATTATTGCATGAAAGAATACTTGCAATAATTTCGAAATTATTTTATGTATTCTTTCAAAAAATCTTTTCAAAGTCCTTTCAGAATTAATTCGTGTAATTATTTTTTTTGCTATTTTGTTTTAAAAAATTTTATTCTAAAAATCTTTTGTAAGTCCTTTCAGAATTAATTCGTGTAATTATTTTTTTGCTATTTTGTTTTAAAAAATTTTATTCTAAAAATCTTTTTCAAAACAATTCAAAATTATTTCTTGTATTAATTCACACGAGTTTCCCAGAAGATTTCATCAAATAATTCATGTAAGATTTTTGAATAGATACTGAATTATGTTTGTGAATGATTAATTTGTGTCTTTCTAAAATTATTTCTGAATTATTGCATGAAAGAATACTTGCAATAATTTCGAAATTATTTTATGTATTCTTTCAATAAATCTTTTCAAAGTCCTTTCAGAATTAATTCGTGTAATTATTTTTTTTGCTATTTTGTTTTAAAAAATTTTATTCTAAAAATCTTTTTCAAAAGAATTCAAAATTATTTCTTGTATTAATTCACACGAGTTTCCCAGAAGATTTCATGAAATAATTCATGTAAGATTTTGAATAGATATTGAATTATTTTTGTGAATGATTAATTTGTATCTTTCTGAAATGATTTCTGAATTATTGCATGAAAGAATACTTGCAATAATTTCGAAATTATTTTATGTATTCTTTCAAAAAATCTTTTCAAAGTCCTTTCAGAATTAATTCGTGTAATTATTTTTTTTGCTATTTTGTTTTAAAAATTTTATTTTAAAAATCTTTTTCAAAAGAATTCAAAATTATTTCTTGTATTAATTCACACGAGTTTCCCAGAAGATTTCATCAAATAATTCATGTAAGATTTTTGAATAGATATTGAATTATTTTTGTGAATGATTAATTTGTATCTTTCTGAAATTATTTCTGAATTATTGCATGAAAGAATACTTGCAATAATTTCGAAATTATTTTATGTATTCTATCAAAAAATCTTTTCAAAGTCCTTTCAGTATTAATTCGTGTAATTATTTTTTTTGCTATTTTGTTTTAAAAAATTTTATTCTAAAAATCTTTTTCAAAAGAATTCAAAATTATTTCTTGTATTAATTCACACGAAGTTTCCCAGAAGATTTCATGAAATAATTCATGTAAGATTTTTGAATAGATACTGAATTATTTTTGTGAATGATTAATTTGTATCTTTGTGAAATTATTTCTGAATTATTGCATGAAAGAATACTTGCAATAATTTCGAAATTATTTTATGTATTCTTTCAAAAAATCTTTTCAAAGTCCTTTCAGAATTAATTCGTGTAATTATTTTTTTTGCTATTTTGTTTTAAAAAATTTTATTCTAAAAATCTTTTGAAAGTCCTTTCAGAATTAATTCGTGTAATTATTTTCTTTGCTATTTTGTTTTAAAAAATTTTATTCTAAAAATCTTTTTCAAAACAATTCAAAATTATTTCTTGTATTAATTCACACGAGTTTCCCAGAAGATTTCATCAAATAATTCATGTAAGATTTTTGAATAGATACTGAATTATTTTTGTGTGAATGATTAATTTTTATCTTTCTAAAATTATTTCTGAATTATTGCATGAAAGAATACTTGCAATAATTTCGAAATTATTTTATGTATTCTTTCAAAAAATCTTTTCAAGTCCTTTCAGAATTAATTCGTGTAATTATTTTTTTTGCTATTTTGTTTTAAAAAATTTTATTCTAAAAATCTTTTGAAAGTCCTTTCAGAATTAATTCGTGTAATTATTTTTTTGCTATTTTGTTTTAAAAAATTTTATTCTAAAAATCTTTTTCAAAACAATTCAAAATTATTTCTTGTATTAATTCACACGAGTTTCCCAGAAGATTTCATCAAATAATTCATGTAAGATTTTTGAATAGATACTGAATTATGTTTGTGAATGATTAATTTGTGTCTTTCTAAAATTATTTCTGAATTATTGCATGAAAGAATACTTGCAATAATTTCGAAATTATTTTATGTATTCTTTCAAAAAATCTTTTCAAAGTCCTTTCAGAATTAATTCGTGTAATTATTTTTTTTGCTATTTTGTTTTAAAAAATTTTATTCTAAAAATCTTTTTCAAAAGAATTCAAAATTATTTCTTGTATTAATTCACACGAGTTTCCCAGAAGATTTCATGAAATAATTCATGTAAGATTTTTGAATAGATATTGAATTATTTTTGTGAATGATTAATTTGTATCTTTCTGAAATTATTTCTGAATTATTGCATGAAAGAATACTTGCAATAATTTCGAAATTATTTTATGTATTCTTTCAAAAAATCTTTTCAAAGTCCTTTCAGTATTAATTAGTGTAATTATTTTTTTTGCTATTTTGTTTTAAAAAATTTTATTTTAAAAATCTTTCTCAAAAGAATTCAAAATTATTTCTTGTATTAATTCACACGAGTTTGCCAGAAGATTTCATGAAATAATTCATGTAAGATTTTTGAATAGATACTGAATTATTTTTGTGAATGATTAATTTGTATCTTTCTAAAATTATTTCTGAATTATTGCATGAAAGAATACTTGCAATAATTTCGAAATTATTTTATGTATTCTTTCAAAAATCTTTTCAAAGTCCTTTCAGAATTAATTCGTGTAATTATTTTTTTTGCTATTTTGTTTTAAAAAATTTTATTTTAAAAATCTTTTTCAAAAGAATTCAAAATTATTTCTTGTATTAATTCACACGAGTTTCCCAGAAGATTTCATGAAATAATTCATGTAAGATTTTTGAATAGATATTGAATTATTTTTGTGAATGATTAATTTGTATCTTTCTGAAATTATTTCTGAATTATTGCATGAAAGAATACTTGCAATAATTTCGAAATTATTTTATGTATTCTTTCAAAAATCTTTTCAAAGTCCTTTCAGAATTAATTCGTGTAATTATTTTTTTTGCTATTTTGTTTTAAAAAATTTTATTCTAAAAATCTTTTGAAAGTCCTTTCAGAATTAATTCGTGTAATTATTTTCTTTGCTATTTTGTTTTAAAAAATTTTATTCTAAAAATCTTTTTCAAAACAATTCAAAATTATTTCTTGTATTAATTCACACGAGTTTCCCAGAAGATTTCATCAAATAATTCATGTAAGATTTTTGAATAGATACTGAATTATTTTTGTGAATGATTAATTTTTATCTTTCTAAAATTATTTCTGAATTATTGCATGAAAGAATACTTGCAATAATTTCGAAATTATTTTATGTATTCTTTCAAAAAATCTTTTCAAGTCCTTTCAGAATTAATTCGTGTAATTATTTTTTTTGCTATTTTGTTTTAAAAAATTTTATTCTAAAAATCTTTTGAAAGTCCTTTCAGAATTAATTCGTGTAATTATTTTTTTGCTATTTTGTTTTAAAAAATTTTATTCTAAAAATCTTTTTCAAAACAATTCAAAATTATTTCTTGTATTAATTCACACGAGTTTCCCAGAAGATTTCATCAAATAATTCATGTAAGATTTTTGAATAGATACTGAATTATGTTTGTGAATGATTAATTTGTGTCTTTCTAAAATTATTTCTGAATTATTGCATGAAAGAATACTTGCAATAATTTCGAAATTATTTTATGTATTCTTTCAAAAATCTTTTCAAAGTCCTTTCAGAATTAATTCGTGTAATTATTTTTTTTGCTATTTTGTTTTAAAAAATTTTATTCTAAAAATCTTTTTCAAAAGAATTCAAAATTATTTCTTGTATTAATTCACACGAGTTTCCCAGAAGATTTCATGAAATAATTCATGTAAGATTTTTGAATAGATATTGAATTATTTTTGTGAATGATTAATTTGTATCTTTCTGAAATTATTTCTGAATTATTGCATGAAAGAATACTTGCAATAATTTCGAAATTATTTTATGTATTCTTTCAAAAAATCTTTTCAAAGTCCTTTCAGTATTAATTAGTGTAATTATTTTTTTTGCTATTTTGTTTTAAAAAATTTTATTTTAAAAATCTTTTTCAAAAGAATTCAAAATTATTTCTTGTATTAATTCACACGAGTTTGCCAGAAGATTTCATGAAATAATTCATGTAAGATTTTTGAATAGATACTGAATTATTTTTGTGAATGATTAATTTGTATCTTTCTAAAATTATTTCTGAATTATTGCATGAAAGAATACTTGCAATAATTTCGAAATTATTTTATGTATTCTTTCAAAAAATCTTTTCAAAGTCCTTTCAGAATTAATTCGTGTAATTATTTTTTTTGCTATTTTGTTTTAAAAATTTTATTTTAAAAATCTTTTTCAAAAGAATTCAAAATTATTTCTTGTATTAATTCACACGAGTTTCCCAGAAGATTTCATGAAATAATTCATGTAAGATTTTTGAATAGATATTGAATTATTTTTGTGAATGATTAATTTGTATCTTTCTGAAATTATTTCTGAATTATTGCATGAAAGAATACTTGCAATAATTTCGAAATTATTTTATGTATTCTTTCAAAAAATCTTTTCAAAGTCCTTTCAGAATTAATTCGTGTAATTATTTTTTTTGCTATTTTGTTTTAAAAATTTTATTCTAAAAATCTTTTGAAAGTCCTTTCAGAATTAATTCGTGTAATTATTTTCTTTGCTATTTTGTTTTAAAAAATTTTATTCTAAAAATCTTTTTCAAAACAATTCAAAATTATTTCTTGTATTAATTCACACGAGTTTCCCAGAAGATTTCATCAAATAATTCATGTAAGATTTTTGAATAGATACTGAATTATGTTTGTGAATGATTAATTTGTGTCTTTCTAAAATTATTTCTGAATTATTGCATGAAAGAATACTTGCAATAATTTCGAAATTATTTTATGTATTCTTTCAAAAAATCTTTTCAAAGTCCTTTCAGAATTAATTCGTGTAATTATTTTTTTTGCTATTTTGTTTTAAAAATTTTATTCTAAAAATCTTTTTCAAAAGAATTCAAAATTATTTCTTGTATTAATTCACACGAGTTTCCCAGAAGATTTCATGAAATAATTCATGTAAGATTTTGAATAGATATTGAATTATTTTTGTGAATGATTAATTTGTATCTTTCTGAAATTATTTCTGAATTATTGCATGAAAGAATACTTCCAATAATTTCGAAATTATTTTATGTATTCTTTCAAAAAATCTTTTCAAAGTCCTTTCAGTATTAATTAGTGTAATTATTTTTTTTGCTATTTTGTTTTAAAAAATTTTATTTTAAAAATCTTTTTCAAAAGAATTCAAAATTATTTCTTGTATTAATTCACACGAGTTTGCCAGAAGATTTCATGAAATAATTCATGTAAGATTTTTGAATAGATACTGAATTATTTTTGTGAATGATTAATTTGTATCTTTCTAAAATTATTTCTGAATTATTGCATGAAAGAATACTTGCAATAATTTCGAAATTATTTTATGTATTCTTTCAAAAAATCTTTTCAAAGTCCTTTCAGAATTAATTCGTGTAATTATTTTTTTTGCTATTTTGTTTTAAAAAATTTTATTTTAAAAATCTTTTTCAAAAGAATTCAAAATTATTTCTTGTATTAATTCACACGAGTTTCCCAGAAGATTTCATGAAATAATTCATGTAAGATTTTTGAATAGATATTGAATTATTTTTGTGAATGATTAATTTGTATCTTTCTGAAATTATTTCTGAATTATTGCATGAAAGAATACTTGCAATAATTTCGAAATTATTTTATGTATTCTTTCAAAAAATCTTTTCAAAGTCCTTTCAGAATTAATTCGTGTAATTATTTTTTGGTAACACTTTTTTTATTTTTTTGGATGATTTTTGAAAGTATTTTGTAAGGATTCCATATATTATTTTAAAAATTAATTTAAAATTAATTTTTTTTCCTTTTAAAATTCTTTCTAAATCATTTCAATGTATTAATTCATGAATTATTTCATGTAATTATTTCAGTTTTCTTTCATGGTACGTGCTAATGTAGTGTGTATGTGCGTGATGGAGACCTGGGGTACGCAAACCCTATTCCACAGTCATCGCCGATGCCTATCAAGGCAGTTACTATTGAGTACTCGAAGGCGCGCTCGATGGTGGCCTCGCTTGTTTTTGATATCGCGGGTCGGCGTCGAGTAGCGCGAGCCCGAGACTCGTTAAACATCGTCTCGTCTTTCTCTTTTCTGCCATTTTTTGTCTTCGAAAAAATTGTAAGTACCGTAGCTATATGTAAATACAATACCAGTATAAATAATGTTTTCTCTACAAATATTTCATTAAACTATTATGTTTATAAACAGTGTTGCATTGCTAAATAATGTATTTTAATTAATAATTAGCTTATATAAATTTGTAATTAATAACTTTAAATGTGAGAAAAACTCAAATTTTCATAGCAAAATGTAAAAACAATATTTTTTAAGAGATAATATCAACATGATTTTTAGGTGCTAATCACGTGATAATCTGGGGACGTTCTGGCATGATGTTCAGCTGAAATCAGCTGAACTTTTTCAGTATAAACTATAATTTTTGAAAGTAATTCGTTCTTATCATTAAAAATAATTTTTATGTATATTTTTGGTGTATATTTTTTTTATAAAAATTTTCCGACTAATCGCGCAAGTAATCACACGATTTATCGCGTCATGATTTGATCGATAACATGACGCAATTACTTGCGCGAGTACCCACGCGATTGCTCGCGCGATTAGTCGCGTGATTTTTTTTTCAGTAGGGAGAGAGAAAGTCAGATAAGTATTACTTATTAGAATTATTTTGAGTATTTCAATAACTGTGAAAACAATAAAATTATTTTGCAAAATGAAATTCTAAATTCACAGTAATTTTTGAATATATACTTAACGTGTGTTTTTTTTTTTTTTTCATTTCAGAAGACTACACTCGTAACAAGCAAATGGATCAAAGAAATAAGTACAGAAAGTAAACTCAAGCTTATCAATGAAAACAGATATAAAAAAGAGAAAAAGGATGTGTATTAAGTTTACAATCGTCGACTGTCAAGAAAGTTGAAAAGTAGTGTATAATAAGTATATAATAGTTTTGTCGATAATGAAGAAGAAAATATTACAAACACAACACAACGTGTAAAACAAATGAATCACCAAGAGCAGTTGCGGTGTTTGATGATCACAGTGAAATGTTAGTTTAGACATTGTGTTGCATTAGAGCTAAATCAAAAATTTGAAATGTGAAAGATTATTGGTGATGATCGAAGTAGACTCGTGTAAAACCTCTGGCTTCAATTAAGTTTTTGTTTGGTAGAGCGTAAGGGGCTCAATTTGTCTTAAGAATTATAACTTGTATCAATTCAATTTCAATTGTCAATGCCAAAGAAATAAGAAATGTTATGTGCATAATTGTAAATAAACAAATGCGTTACCAAATTTTAAACTTTATTCGTACAAGTGAAATCATATCAAAATGTTTTGTTCTCTATGCTTTACATTACAATGTTGTATGAATACTCTTACTTTTTGGACTGACTACTATGGTTTCAAAGAATGTTAATATTAGAAAGTATTTTCAACATACCAAGTGAAAAAGCTTTAATATTTTCTTGCACAAAAATAACATTAAAAATATGTTGTAAACATGATGTAATACAATAGTGTATATACGAATGATGAATTTTCTGTAATTTCTTTTCTATAGAACTCTTTGTTTTTTTATATAATTTCACTTGTATAAGTAAAGTTTAAAATTTGGTACGTGTTTGAAATTCCGAACGTTCATAATGAACGAAATATTAACTTAAAGTTTCTAATTCTGGTTAGAATTCCCTGGAGTGTGGTTCACTGGTGACTGCAAGAGTGAGAAGTGAAGAAATACAGTTATTATCAGATTTTAAACGTATTAAGTAGCCAAATTCGGCTAAATTTGAAAATGGCAAAAATCTTTCGTTCACTATGAACGTTCAAAATTTCAAACACCTAATTTGGTAACGCATTTGTTTATTTACAATTATGCACATAACATTTCTTATTTCTTTGGCATTGACAATTGAAATTGAATTGATACAAGTTACAATTCTTAAGACAAATTGAGCCCCTTACGCTCTACCAAACTAAAACTTAATTGAAGTCAGAGGTTTTACATGAGTCTGCTTTGATCATCACCAATAATCTTTCACATTTTAAATTTTTTATTTAGCTCTAACGCAGCACAATGTCTAAAGTATCTTTTCACTGTGATCATCAAACACCGCAACTGCTCTTGGTGATTCATTTGTTTTACACGTTGTGTTGTGTTTGTAATATTTTCTTCTTCATTATCGACAAAACTATTATATACTTATTATATACTACTTTTCAACTTTCTTGACAGTCGACGATTGTAAACTTAATACACATCCTTTTTCTCTTTTTTATATCTGTTTTCATTGATAAGCTTGAGTTTACTTTCTGTACTTATTTCTTTGATCCATTTGCTTGTTACAAGTGTAGTCTTATGAAATGAAAAAAGAAACACACGCAAAGTATATGTTCAAAAATTACTGTGAATTTAGAATTTCATTTTGCAAAATAATTTTATTG
This sequence comes from Torymus aiolomorphi, assembly GCA_036365515.1. Classification (NCBI taxonomy): domain Eukaryota; kingdom Metazoa; phylum Arthropoda; class Insecta; order Hymenoptera; family Torymidae; genus Torymus; species Torymus aiolomorphi. The sequence goes on from CM070875.1 coordinate 182,497,006, forward strand.
TTTTCTCGGTTATTGAAATATTCAAAATAATTCTAATAAGTAATACTTATCTGACTTTCTCTTTGTCGTTGCTTATATATATTTCTGGGCTGATGCTATTTGTACGACAGATTTCCTAACCTCAAAATATATCAATAGACGAAAGGAGTACACTAGAAAATTTTGAAAATTAGACAAACTTTGATAGATGACTAAAGAAATAATATCCCTTATTGTGTGGTAACTATTTTCTTACCTGCTCTATCAAAATTTCCGCACTCAAACGATACGTGTTTCTGTCGTATCTGTATATATAGATATACCACGAATACAGTCTGTCGTACAAATAGCCGCGCCGATATTTCTGTATAGGTATACATTGTTGAACCAACGAATATAGACTAGTATAGAAGAGTAAGTTGAATGGAGCAGTTGGGAAGAGAAACCGATAGTACCGCTCACGCCGTAAGATAGAGCGACGAGTCGCCCTTCGTGAGAGTTAGCTCTTTGCTCTTTCTCTCTCGCGCATGCCCCGCCCTCCTCCCCACTACCCCGTCGCTCTCGCCTGAACGGGCAAAAATTTCTTGGTCGCATGATTTGAGCGTTTGCGCGTAAATAATGGATTCCCGTTTCCCATACAATTTTTTAAAATTAAATTATTTGTAGTTTATAAGAAAAATAGCTAAATACTTTCAAACTAAGTATTTAAAAATGTTTAAATTTAATGGGTAAGCTAATAAACATATGTGACATTTTAACAATAATTATCGAAGAAGCGCTTAGCATGGTGGCTATCGTTGACGCTTTTCTTGCTCCAGACCCGGGTTCGATTCTACTTTTTTTTTTTTTTTTTTTTTTTTTTTTTCTTTGAATTGCTTAATGTAAAATATTTATTTTTAAAATAATTGAAATTACATTTATTTATGCAAAGCAAAGTTTATTATGCAAAGTTTATCGTTATATAAAGCTGAAAAGGATGTTATAGAAAATTTCATATTTAAATAATAGATAAAAATGTAATAGAACTAATAAGCGTTAATTGGTATTGATATGATCATTCGTGCAAAAATGTTTATTTTCCAACTCGTAAACAATTTAGCTTTTAAAATATTAAATTTTCTGCTCTTGGCTAATATTAATTTGCACTATAACATAACTAAGATCTTATAAAAAATAATATTAATAAAAAATAATATTATTATTCATACACATTAAAACTAATTTGTTTTAATTAAATTGTTATTAAGAAAATGTACAAAGTAATATTACTCGATGGAAACCAAGCGGGAAGGTGGCAGATATCTCCCATCAGGAAAGGATAGGAGAGTTAAAGGAATTAAGGTAAAGGAGTGGGATTTTGATACATAAATATTTAAAAACCGAACCAATAACATTATTTTATAAAACGAGTAAAATAATCTTCCATAAAATTTAAATAATAATAGACAAAGTTTACTATGTTAATAAAACATTAATAAATAATATGTTATAAACAAATGTTTAAAAATATAATAATTTTTATTAATGAAAGTTTGTTAGTTTCCAACACCAAGAAATGTTAATGTGTTAGTAATAAGGTTGGTAATTATTTATAAAAAACTTTATTATAATTTTTAACATTATTAATGTGCGTAATAAATATATGAAATGTGTTATACTATATACTACTCTTTTCATATAATTTGATTAAAGTACGTGGCGTTAAATGAATATTCAATAAATTAAAAGAAAAGTATCTCCGCAAAAATTCAATAATACTTACTAATTATTTTACTATTAATATTTACTATACAAATTGCACAATTAATAAATGTCATTTTGTAAAAACCAATAGAGTGGACAGCACAATGATAGATCTGGAAAATAGTAATAAAAGTTTCGAAACTGCTATTTGACAAAACATTAAGCATTAAATTGTTATTCTCACAGAAAGTAAGCCTTATTAAGCATTGTCAACATGAAATCGTTTTTCTAATGTCAATACCATTTTTATTCTTAATATTATAAACTTTAAAATTATTATTGGTGGCTTAGTTTCTGTAATTTTCGATTAGGCTTATTATTAGCAGATGTTTGAACTCTTTTCGATCTTTTAGCATCACGCGCATCGGCATTCATCCATTTTAACTTGAAATAAATATTAACGTTAACAAAAAAGCTACAACAAACTCACGATGAGATTTGCACAATTCATCACAAGTCCAAAATTCTGTGTACTTATCAGCTATCTCAAAACTTATTTTTTGTTGTAAAATTTCACCAACTTTTTCAAGATGACTAATTAATTTAAAATTATTATCAAAAATTGTTACTGCAATTGCTATTACTTTATTGAAAAAATCAGATGGAATGCAAAGGTTGCCAAGATTATTTTTTCCTTCGTGAACTTTAAAAGCTTTAAAAAATAGTAAAAGATCAGCGCTTACTTCATAATTACAGTTACTCGTGCGCGTAAAACAATCTCTACATGTTCCACAATTGAATTTAGATACGACTTTGTTAGCTAAATAACCAGCATAATATTTTACGGCAGCGTCATAAGGAGTACTACAATCAGTTGGTTTATTTAATACATTTTCGAGTAAACTTAGTGGATTGTTTACAACAGATGTATTCAAATCTGTAACGTTTTCACGTACAGTATCATCATTACCATCATTTTGTAAAATAGCAACAAGTTTATCACTTTGTTTAGATAAAACACCTGCATCAGTACCATCAGATTCAAAATTATTTTGAAGAGTAAATTCTTCATTGAACCATTCAGCTAAGTCTTCATTTTCTATTACTTCAGGTTCTGAAAGCGGTGTTTCATTGCTAACAGCAGAATTTTGGTCTTCTGTGGATTGTATCAAATCTTCATTTACATCTAATTCCGGCACTGCTAATAACGGTTCTGTTTCATCTGGTTTGCAATTTGTTAATTTAGAAGTTGAATTAAGATTAGCGGTTATAGAATATTGTAAATTACGACGCAATTGCATCGCGGTAGGGTTTGAATTATGACCACTACGACCTCTTAATACAGAAAATAAATTTTCTATTGGATCTTGTTGTAATCGTGAAATTAATAAATACTGACCACCGTTTAATTTCATATCTTCCCACTGTAACAAAATACTATTAATCGTTAAACATAAACCTGGAAAACAAGGAGGATTGCTAGTATCTACGCATTTTAAAGTTTTTAGCCAAACTAAACTATTGTTTAAGTAATCAATAACTTGAGGATTATTTGCTGATAATGGTCGTCTTAATGGATTTTTATCGTTTGCACTTCGACTGTTTAAACAGTCAAAAATATCATTAAATTTTAAGCATATCTGCTGTTGCTATGCAATCGGGATGTCTTAAAGGGTTGCTTGGGGCTACTGCACCAGCTAGTATAGCAGCAGAAATAGAGTTGCTAAAAATTTGGGCAGCTAAGCTTACGTTCATTAGTTCGAATGCATTAGGATCAAGATGTTTATCGGTTAGTTTTGGTGCTGCTTTACACGGAAGATTTTTTTCACGTTCGCGTAATTCTCGGAGAACATCCCATGAAACAGTTTTATTATTAATAGTTAGTTTATGATTTCTAAAATTATTTCTCAAACATTTAATTAAGTGAGGGACATCAAAATTAAAAAAGATTTTCTCATTATTCAACTCAATGTAAGGCTTTTCTTCAGTTATTTTTAATAATTTAATAGCGGATTGATTTGTAGAACCTAAATCACAAACCATAGATTTGACTAAAAATCCGGCTTCTTTAACGTAGTTTAACACGTCTAAAATTAGTGTTTGCAATAAATGACCATTTACACTGTTATGAGAGACATAGTAACAAATTGGCTGCCGCCAATTATGTTGCCTTCCTCTTAACATAAAAACTAAAACTTGACTGCCCATTTGTGAAGTGCGTCCATGTTCCCCCATATCAGTGTAACCTTCAACGATGTCTTTTTTCAAGTTATACTCTAACCAACTTTTAATTGACATTTCATCCCATAGTAATACACATTCCCGTTCTCTAGTTGTCATACCTGCAGTTTTTGTTTTTAATAAATTAAATAAATTATCACTTTTTCCTGGTTTTAAATCCAATTCATTTATCCACCTTCTAATTTTACTAACACAAGGTAATGCTAAGTACTTCGTATCTCGCAGGTAGCAATATGCTTTTGGAGATTTATAAAATAATGATAAAGCAAATTGTTTTTCATCATCGGTCCATTTTCTTTGTTTAATATGATTTACTTGCATTTTAAATAATTGTAATTGATTTTCATTTAGTTTTTCGAATTCTTTTACAAATGCTACTGCAGATAGAGTCTTCTTAACTTTACGTTTTAAATTGTAAATCTTTTTTGTTTTTGATATTATTTGTTTGTTACGCATTTCTTCTTTAGATTTATATTTCTTTTTGATTTTAACTACAGCATTTTTAGCCCTGCATTGAATGTTTTTTATAATAACATCTTTATCGTTACTTTCTTTTTGCAATGAAGCTAATTTATCTTGCAATTGTTTAATTGCATTTTGATACTTGACAATTTTAGGATCAACATCAACTTTATTTGAAGGATTTGAATTAATATCAAGAGCAGAAGAGGCATTTTTCACATTAAGTATTACTGGTTTTTCATTTTTTATTAATTCAGGGGCTTTAATATTATCAATGTTTGAAAGCTTTGTATTAATAGCAAGAGCAGAAGAGGCATTTTGTACATTAACTATTACTGGTTTTGCATTATCTATTAATTCAGGGACTTTAATATTATCAATAATGTAATCATCGTTAACAAAATTATCATCATCAAGAGTATTATTCAAAGGAGGCAAATCATTTTGAGAATAATCAATTTGTTCGTCAACATTATGCAAACCATCAGAATCAGTGAGAGTAGCTTTATCGATTGGGACAGCATCTATCTTTAATTTTCTCATACCTTTTGCATCAATACTCTTTACTTGATCCTCTGTAAAATGATTTGAGCAAATCCTTTTACTCTCCAGAGCGTGATTATTTAAATTGAATAAAGAGGGGTTTCCTGAATGAATTATCCACATCGATTGTCTACAAGTATCAATAAAAATTTTCTAAAATTTCTGAATAATATGAAAATGTGGGAAAATATATAACTTTTTCTATAAGTTAACGCAACATTTTTTTAAACGATATGATGTTTCTATCTTTGTTTTAATTTTGTAAATAATATTGCTATTATAAAGTTTTTCAATCATATAGAGTTTTACCCTACTTAAAATGTAATTGAAAAAATAAAAATTCGCAATTAAATAAGAGAAAATTTATGTAAACAAAAAAATATTCTTTCCCCAACTAACAAAACGAAAACCAAAAAAGAGCTTTATTCAAAAGACAAGTACTCTTATGTCAATGTCGCTCGAATAAATCATAAGATCGGCTCGTAACGAGCGATTCTACATCCCGCGAAATCATACTTTTACTTATTGTATTATTATTTTGGGATTATAAATTGACTTTTACTTTATTTCATCAATTTAATATCATTTTGAAATGCATACGTGAAAAATAAAATTTATTAAAAAATATCATGCAGAGAAGGTAATAAACGATTTACCGCACCATTTGTTTGTCTCACATAAAGACAATGCGTGGGTGCCAGGTACGTCGCACAGTGTGGCATTTCAACTTGATTTGTGTCAAAATCAAGGATTTGACAGGTAATATAATACCTAATAAAGGAAAAATACTGTGGTCCATAAAAAAAGTTTTTTGACATTGAAAATGTAGGCCAAACTTTCGATTTACACTTTCGACTCAGTTTACAGCTTGATTAACAATAATTTGTGAAATTCTTTTCATTTTTGGAAATATGAGGTAAACGGTAAATGTATACACAAATTTGGTAAGGTCCTATTTTGTGAATTTCAATGAAATATATCTTTGAGAAATTAATTCTTCGGCAAATTATTAAGATAAAAGTATCATACTTCGAAAATAGGAATTGACGGAAACCTTGACTTGGACCTTTAGATCAATTTCACAATTTTTATTTATTGTTACTAAGATAAAGAGAAACAAAATTTTAATTTCCTAGTTACAATCATGAGACAAATACATTTTTCAAGGTCATGTAATAATTGTTTTTCGAAGTGTTAGGAATCAAAATACGTGGTTTTTGAAGAATGTCTGTATGGATGTGCGTGCGTGCGTGTGTGTGTGTGTGTGTGTGTGTGTGCGTGCGTGCGTTCGCGGGTCATTTTTTTGTTTTAATTGTGGGCCAAAAATCCGTTTTTTGTTTCGTAGATTCGTTTTTGTTTTATGGTGAATTGTCGATTTTCGAACAATTGATTTTTGCGTTTTTTTAATGATAGGATTGAGATATTGAAATCGGATAAAAAGCATTTTAAAGACTATAAAAATCGTATAATTTCCAAAAAAAATTTACATTTGCTATTAAGGTTCTTTTTTATTAACAAAAACAAGTTTTTTTTCAAATATATAACTCCTAAACTAAACTGACAATTTTTTTCAAAAACATCATGATAATGCAATATATGAATAGCTACAATCTTTAAAATTTAATTTGATTCTATCCACTAGTTTTTCAGTAAAAAATTAAACATTGAAAAATATGCGTTTTCCATGTTGTACGATTACGGGAGTACAATTGACTTAATCGCTTCGAATTTAAAATATTAATGAATTTTCAAATCATTGAAAAAACATGTAAAATGGATAAACATATTTTATATTTGAACTATATACTATACATATAGGAACGATAAATTAATTTGGAGAAAGCTATACGTGCCAATGAATTGGTAGCGATTTTGATTTTGTTAAACCATTTTCGATTTGACGCTATTTTCTAGGTTGATAAGACTACTTTTTAAAACTTTTTTCTTTGCTAGAATCAATGTGAAAAATTTACTAATAGTGATTCTAAAAATGTTCCAATTTTGCATTTATAAAGTTTAATAAAAGCTTCTTTAAGTATTAATATTTTTTAAGGTTACTATAATTCTTTTCTATTTTAAAACGTAAAACTATCGTATATTATGTGTATATTTGGATATCAAATGAAAATAAATGAAACCATGAGTATATATTGTTTTTGCTTAAGAAGACGTACGTATTACACATTATAAGTAATGCTGCGAAAACGATACCATTACAAAATATTGAAGCAAGCACCATGCCAGAAGATCAAGTGGAACCAAAAAAAATCAGAAAAGGTACCTTAGTGTGAAGCAATGTTATATGTAAATGTATAATTATAAATAAAAATATTTAATTTCAGAAGAAATTCTGAAGTTGATCAGAAAAGCATTCCAAACAAATGGTTTCGTTTTATGGATGGATATACAATGAAAACTATTTCAAGAGAAAATTTCAAGTCGAACGAAGGATGGGAAACTTTTATGAGATTTGTGACCATTCAAAGAAATAAAAATGCAGCCAATCGAGGGAAGGTTATGAGAAGTAATAAAAAAATTAAAAGCTTCAAAGAGCTGGTCGAAAGCTTGAAAGGAAAGGAAACTGAAGCAGCATCAAATTATTTACAAGTGAGCAGTAGTGTACATTATTCACTTTAATAAGATTTACTTCGAAGGATTGTTACAACAACAAAATTAATGATGTCTTGCTGAGATTTATATGATTTATACACATTTATACATGGAAGTATTTGCTAAACAATAGTCTGAAGATATTGTACATATGACATAATGATGAATTTTTACAAAAGTGATTTTTTAATTTTAATTGAACCAATATAAGAAATTCGGAAAATATTATGTAATTATTTAGGACATAATCTTAAATAAAATTTATAAAATATTGTCTATGCACAGTCTTAAAAATATTAGTTAAAAAAAATAAATAAATAAAATAAAAATAATAATAATAATAATAAAATAAAAATGAATAAAGTATATTAAAGGAACGCATATTTCATACTTTTCGCAGGGCTTACCTGAGGCAATAAAGCAATTAATTTCAAGAATGAAAAAAAAAAAGCTACAGCTCCTTTTCCTTCTGCGTTAAAAAATTTTACAAAGACTTTACATTTTCACAGTCCAGCTGCTTATCAAAAAGTGAGAAGTACATTTTTAAAATGCTTACCTGCTGTTGAAACATTAAACAAATGGTACTCTACCAAAAACTACCAACCTGGAATTTCCGAAGAGATGGTAAAAAATATATCCGAAATAGTTAATGGAGAAGCAAGAAAAGGTAAAAAACTCGTTTTCAATATAACTTTTGACGAGATGGGTATTAAACAGTGGGCCAATTATTGCAAGCAAACTCGCGAATTTCAAGGATTAGTTGATCTAGGAGGACAAATTGAAGTAGATAATAACGTGGAAGATGGCGAACAACCTAAGTCTGAACAAAAAGCTAGTAAAGCACTAGTATTTATGCTCCTTAATATTAATGGCGGATTTAAAACACCTGTAGCTTACTATTTGACAAATTTCCTTACGGGCGAGCAAAAGTCAATACTTTTAACCGATTTGCTTTTAAAACTTCACGAAAATAATATTGATGTAGTAAGTGTAACTTTTGATGGTGATGAATCCAATCAAAAGTCATGCAAAATTTTAGGTGCAAATTTCGATTACAATAAGAAAGAAAATTTTAAACCTTATTTTTGTCATCCAGCAAATTAAAAATCTGTTTATATATTCTTCAACGCGTGCCATATGATGAAACTGATAAGGAATTATTTTGCTTTAAAAGGTCCATTCATTTACAATAAAACAGATGTTATTGACTGGAAATACATTATAAAACTGAACGAAAAGCAATACTCTGAAGAAATGCATTGTGCAAATCCAATCAAAAACAGACATGTCAACTTTCACAACGAAAAGATGAAAGTGTTTCTCGCTGTTCAAGTTTTAAGTTTTAGTACGTACACCGCATTACAATTTTTAGAGACAGAAATTAAAGATATTGAATTTCAAGGTGCTTCTTCGACTGCTCAATTTTGTAAAATCTTTAATGATGTTTTCGATATTTTAAATACAAAAAACAAATTTTGCAAAAATCCTGGGCGAAGAGCTGTAACACCTGAAAATTTAGATGATTTAAAAAAGAAAATAGATCAATCTGTAAACTATATTGAAGATTTACAAGTTAATGTTGCAGTTAAAATAAATAAAAAAAACGCAGAAAATAAAGAAAATGCACTGAGAAAAATGTTGTAGTAAATTTTATTATAACTGTAATAAAAATTACTATAAAGTATAGGAAGAGTGAGACAAATACACTTTATGCTACATTTTTATTATAATTGTATGAATAATTACAAAATTTCTTGTAATTTTTATGACAGTTGTTGATTAGAAAGTATTACGAAATAAAAGAAAAATTGCTATACACATAGCAAAAACTGTGATATAATAAAATTTAAAATATATGCTTTTAATTTTTATTAGAATAGAATATAAATTTTATTTTGTAGCGTTTAAATTTTATTTTGCAGCGTATAAATTTTATTTTGTAACGTATTAAAAATTACTATAAACATAGTAAAAAGTGCCACATTCAAAAATTGCTACAGGCAGAGGTGCAAAATGACCAGTCTTTTTTTGATTGGTCAATTGATGCAAAAAATGACGGTTCTATGACAAAATTGACGGTCCAAAATATTTCTCAACTTTATGAATTTAAAAAAGACGGTCTTTTTTCAGATTGGTCATAAAATATCGTCTTTTTTTTTTTGCATTCAAATGTACATTAAAATAAAACGAGAGTGATACGTTTTTTAATTATTAATTATATTAATTATAATGATGACTGTTCAGAAAATCTGTATTGATAAATTTCTTTCTATTCTTGATAAAAACATCACCTATATAACTGAAAAAAGACGGTTTTTTTTTCATATTGGTCACAAAATATCGTCTTTTTTGGCATGCAAATATATCATTAAGTAAATCGTTGCCATTTTTTTATTAACAGTTGTAATAATCATTATTCAGAAAGTCTTTAATAAATAAATTTCTTTCTTTATTTTCTCTAAATGCTTTTTCCAAAAAAAAAAAAAATGTAAAATATCTTTCACCACCTATATAGCTGAAAAAAAGACGGTCTTCTTTCATATTGGTCACAAAATAGCGTCTTTTTTTTACATAAAAATATATCATTAATTAAATTGCTGTATTTTTTCTTATTAATAGTTGTAATAATCATTATTCAGAGTATTTATAAATAAATTTCTTTCTAGTATTAATATTAAATTTGACTCTAAATGCTTTTTCACAAAAAGAAAAAAATATAAACTATCTTTCAACACCTATATAGCTGAAGAAAGACCGTCTTTTTCCATTTTAGTCACAAAATAGCGTCATTTTTTACATAAAAATATATCATTAATTAAATTGCTGTAATTTTATTTATTAATAGTTGTAATATTCAGAGTATTTATAAATAAATTTCTTTCTAGTATTAATATTAAATTTAACTCTAAATGCTTTTTCACAAAAAGAAAAAAATATAAACTATCTTTCAACACCTATATAGCTGAAGAAAGACCGTCTTTTTCCATTTTAGTCACAAAATAGCGTCATTTTTTTACATAAAAATATATCATTAATTAAATTGCTGTAATTTTATTTATTAATAGTTGTAATATTCAGAGTATTTATAAATAAATTTCTTTCTAGTATTAATATTAAATTTAACTCTAAATGCTTTTTCACAAAAAGAAAAAAAATATAAACTATCTTTCAACACCTATATAGCTGAAGAAAGACCGTCTTTTTCCATTTTAGTCATAAAATATCGTCTTTTTTTGTATAAAAAATATACGGAAAACTGTTAAATAAACTTTTGCGTGTTTCATTAACTACATGGTTAGGGTGTGTTTTTTAAATAATTAATTAATTATTGAATTAATTGTTTGATAGAACTTTATTTGAGGTTCAACAAAATAATACTATATAAATTAAAGTATTAAATACTTTTTACAAAAACAATCTATTCTATAAATTTACGTACTTATTCTTATGACTTATTTTGATCACAGTCAATTTTTTTTATAAAAAATAAACTTAGTATTAGTTAATACTTTTGATTTTTATAATTACGTTGAATTATAACTTTATAAGTAAAATAAAATTATTAATTTAAATTGACTCAGTAAATAGCACATCGTTGTTATCTTTGTCTCGAATATATATCGGTAATTCGTCGATATTAATATTCGATAATGAACGTTGCTGAAGTGCGTTTGCATTTTCTTCTCTTAAAGAATTATCGCAAACAATATTCGGTGGCAAATCATTTCTAAGATTAGGTAAATTTTCTATAAAATCATCAGTAACTTCGTTTAAATTTAAAGAATTATCAAAACTATCTTCAAGATCACCTAGTGATAACAAGTTTGCTAATTCAGCTTCTTCATACTTCTCTCGAAATGAACTTACTTTTGGTTCTCTATCAAATAATTTTGTATTATATGAAATATAAGTTATTTTTGAAGCATTAGAATTTCCTAATGAGTTTCTCTTGCTATCATGAATCCAGCCATATGAACTGAAGGATCTTTCTGTCGCTGATGAGGTACAGGGAAGCTGTAGTACAGCAATGGCTATTTCGCATATGGCCGACTTACTGCACATGCCTTTCCACCACGTTATAGGTTTTCCTATCTCAGCTGCAATTTTTATGTGGTTAGCTTTCCACATACCCTCTCCAGCCTGATATTCCATCAAATCTACAAGAACCAAGTTTTTGTCGAGCCCAAATTTTAAAGCCAGATCTGTTATATATATTTGACCTGATTCAAATTCAATGCTACTTAAGATGTAATTACTTATTAATACACGCTTAAGCTATTTTCAAAATATTTGAAACTGATTTTAAGGAGAAGTTTTTAAATTTGATATAACATTTCATGCAACACATTTTACCCGTATTTTATTTTTTTTATATTACACCAAATACTGATAGATGTCATTTTGTAATCACAATTTGTTATCAATAACATTTGATTTATATATGCACTTCATTGGACATATCATACTGATATTTTATTTTATTTAATAATACAAAACACTGATTACATGCCATTTTTTAATCACTATATGTTATTTGTCATCAATAAAATTTAGTTATATATGCACTTCATGCAACACATCATACCGGTATTTTATTTTATTTATTACGCAAAACACTGATTAGATGTCGTTTTGTAATAATAATAATTTAATCCTGTCAAATATGAAGACCAATTTTTAATATTCTTCTAAAATAATTATTTTATTTATTAATACACACTTGTTCTATTCTCAAATATTTGAAACTGATTTTTAATAGAAGTTTTAAAATTTAATTATAAACACTTCATGTAGCACGTCATACCAGTACCATATTTTAAACACTGAAAATTATATTGTATATTTATATATATATAACCTCGCGTGTCACTGAGCAATATTTTTTTGTATGCAAAAGTTTATTATGATGTTTATAAACCTCATAAGACGTAATTACTTATTAATACACACTTGAGCTATTTTCAAAATATTTGAAACTGATTTTAAGGAGAAGTTTTTTAATTTGATATAACATTTCATGCAACACATTTTACCGGTATTTTATTTTTTATATTACTCCAAATACTGGTAGATGTCATTTTTTAATCACAATCACAATTTGTTATCAATAACATTTGATTTATAAAATTTTCATGTTGAGGATATTATAAAATACATCTTGAAAATATTGTATCGTAAATAGTATTTGCCTGCACTTCTGTTTTTCTTTTTTGAGTAGTGCTATATATATTCTTACTATCTTCTTTAATATAAATTATTCTATTCCTACGCGTCTGTTCATGTATTAAAATAACTTTTTGTCGTCCATTAATAATAAAATAACAACCAGGGTCATGAGGGCAGTCGTTCATTTTTGCTAATTCAAAATTAGATTTTTCAGACACATTACACGATTAGAACTCCTTAACATTATTGGCTATATTATACATATATCTCAATATTTCCAAAAGGACTCGAAAAAAATCTTCTGGTATAATATCTGTAAAAAATCTGTAAAAATAAAAAATCACACAAAGTATCAATTTTTACAACATGATTTTAGCCATTTAACATTCAGCCAGTAAGTACTTATCTAATAAAAGTTATTTTTCCCATTGATTGACTGATACACGAAGAATAGATAAATCTTTAATATAAATTATTCTATTCCTAAGCGTCTGTTCATGTATTAAAATAATTTTTTGTTGTCCATTAATAATAAAATAACAACCAGGGTCATGAGGGCAGTCGTTCATTTTTGCTAATTCAAAATTTTCAGACACATTACACGATTAGAACTCCTTATCCCTATATTTCCAAAAGGACTCGAAAAAAAATCTTCTGGTATAATTCTGGTATAATATCTATAAAAAATCTGTAAAAATAAAAAATCACACAAAGTATCAATTTTACAAAATGATTTTAGCCATTTAACATTTAGCCAGTAAGTACTTATCTAATAAAAGTTATTTTCCCATTGATTGATTGATACACGAAGAATAGATAAATTCTTCTCATCACCAGTTGACTATTTGAGATTTTTACATATTATTAACTAATTTATACTAACTCACGATATCACGATATGATCACGATATGATAACATTTGTAATATATATATCTGTGTGTATAATAAAAAAATACTGACATGTTATTATATGTAAATAAGGTTAGGTCGATGGATACGGTGTACATATATATATATATACACGCTGGGTCGTATGGGGTCACGTGACGTTATACGTATCACGTGATCGGAAGCGGATGCAGGTCTGATGAAAGAAAAGGAAAAAATTTAAAGATCGGAATCGACCAGTCTGATTCTTTGATACTCAATATCTCTTAAATGAGACAATATTTTTGAATAAAACCTTCAAATTTTTCTAGCATAATGAACATAGATTTCAACAAGTGTATTATGCTAGATATTTATTCTGCATAGATAAAATACAACGCGATCAAAGTTTTCGCGCTCTCATATCAAAGAATATAAGGCACGGGTCACTCCTTAGGCCTCTTCTGCATTGTTTGACTGTTACTTGCCTTCGGAGCGCTCCCGCGCTCCTTGATATTTCATGTTTGGCAACCGCGCCACCACCTCGGAGCCAAACTAACACAAAGAAGAAGAAGATTTTTGATGTTAAGAAATTGTTTTTTGTGTCCATATATAATAGTTAATTTACAGCTCCCAAAGGTGCAAAAACCTTTTTTCAATACATGCAAATCAAAGAAGAAAAAAGACATTCAATGTAAGTTAATGATTGATAAAATCGGAAGCTACTGTGTAAAGTTATAAGCATTCTATTATGGCAAAAATTACGAAAAAATCAGAAAAATTTAAAAATTACGTAAATTAGCAATTTTTGTGTTTTTTTGTAATTTTCGAATACTTATAACTTTGCACTAGACCTTCCAAGATTATTGCACAAGTTGAAGCCTTTTATTGACTTTGATTTTCGTGTATTGTAAAATGTTTTCGCGCCTCTGAGAACTTTATATTGGCTAATTAGATGCTAGTCAAAGACAAATAATATTATTTTTTTTTTAATAGACAAGTTTTGGGAGTAAAATTGTTTGCAAAATTAATAATATACATTTTTGGTGTAAAAATCATATGCACGTTGATAAATAAACTCTGATATATTTATATTTATTATTTACTTTAATATTTGAATATTAATTTGTTACCTTTATCTTGAAAAATTAATAAATTGACACAATAATTATTTCAATCATAAATTTGATTAATTATTCAAGAATTGATGATGAATAAATAAAAAAAAAAAAACGAGACTTAGAATCGAACCCGTACCTTCAGCATAAGAACCGAGTAGAATAAGAAGCTCTGCAAATTTTTTCCGTGTATATATATTGGTTGTATGCTTTGTATATCTATATATACGATTTGGAAGTAGCGCCATCAAGCGGCTGGGTCACAGAACTAACGAGTCTGTGACCCAGACTTTTGTCCGAATTTTTATAATGGAGAGTACTCTTCTATACTAGTCTATATTCGTTGGTTGAACCCAGTATCCTCCGTAAGTTTCAAACCAATTAGATTAGCAGGTTACAATTAATTTTGGTATTTCAATCTGAAAATACAAAATATCACACATTCAGATGCTATTCTTTTCAAATAAATAAATATTTAACAGTTTTGGTACTATACGATTTATGAATCATGACTCATATACTATTTTCAAAACATAAATGCTCGAGTTCTTTTTTCAATAAAAATAAATGTAAATTATTCTATTGTATTATTTTAAAAAGTAATTTTCTTATTATATTATATATTAAATAAATTATTTATTTTATATAATATACATAACCTTATAATGCACACAAAACCTTATACATATAACGAAATTATAAGGTTATTTTGCTTATCCCACTTTATTATTTAGTCATATATTATTAGTCATACTTTATTTTAAATATGCAGTCTCCGGTTCATTTAAAAAAACCACGCGCGGCCAAATTCTCAAGTCAGACTTAAGGCTGTGTCTCCAATAGAGTGACAAGCGTGATATTACAGGCTGTCACGAACGTCCGTGTCAGTGTGATATCACGCTTGTCACTCTATTGGAGACACAGCTTAAGTCCGAAGTCCGACTTATATATGAATTCGGGCCCATGTCAGTATATTTGGCAATTGGCACAGTTGATAATTACTCCCACTCCTACAGGTCGTGGCCTCGTGGGTCATCACAGATACGTGTACCGACTAAAAGCGGCAACTGTCACTCTTATGTAGACACAGCCTTTAGTGCTTGCCCAGCTCGTGGACCGCAGCGCCGCCACTGACAGCAGGCAGCAACATATTAGGATTAGCCCGTTCGTCGTCACCTCCAGGCTCGACCGCTCGATTCACTCCTTCAGTCATTAACGTGCGTGGCTGCGCGAAGCGACAGGCGAGTAAGTGTGAGTCGTGACAGCGCAAGAGAGCACGGAAGAGCGAGAGATCCGAGGTCCGGTCGACACGATCCAACATATCAAGGTCGCAAAAGTGTGTTCGCGACGTGTCTGAAAGCGATCTTATGCGTGTCGCCTCCGTTGTGCGCGAGCTGACGCGCACGTACTCGACACGCCTGAGGGCTACAGAGAGCAAGAGAGAGACAGACAGACGGTGATGGTTCTTGCAAACTGTGCGCGCGTACGTGTGTGTGTGTGTATTAGAGTGCGCTGCCTAGTCGTACACTGCTACGTGATAAGCTCGTGAATAATAATGTGTGCGGCAACGCAGGGCTCGGCAGCAAAGAGCACAACGGCAAGCCTGTCCAATAGTTCAGCGCGCTGTTGCACGACCGTGCACAGAGAGCTGACGACAACTAGCAAGGTCCTACGGAGATAGGACGGCCTGTATTACTCGCTGCCCGAGCCAGTACCTATCATACGAGCGAGAGAGGGAGAGAGAAAAAGAGCCAGCGATCGAGGAGAATCGAGGACGCAAGTCAGAGAGAGTGTGTGTGTGCGAGAGAGGCGGTACAACAAGATGGCTGTATCTCGTTGAGAGAGAGAGAGAGAGAGAGAACAGCAGTAGCAGCTTTTCTGCTTGTCTCACTTATCAGCGACCGGAGACGATCCGCCGGAGACTGCACGACCGAGACCAAGAGGCTAGAGTGGAGCAGCAAGCTCGTCGCTCTCGAGGAAAGATGACCGACAGCGCGCCGGGTCGCCTGAGACGACAGAGCCATCATCACCGTCGGCAGGTTCGCACTGCCTGAGGAAGTCGAAGTGGAGGCGCGTCAAGTGGAGTAACGGACGACTGAGTCTCAGCATAAAGAGAACCCGGCCGTGCGGAGAGAGAGGTGAGGCCCATCATTTAAAGGTGTTTTATCTTAATTGTCCCGTCGATGTGTAAGCGCGCGCTCCCTTTTTTAACCTTCATTTAGCCTCTGTGTTCGCTGCTAGCCTTTTACGAGGCTCGACTCTCGAGCCTCGCTTCGCTCTTCGCCTCGCTCTTCGCAATCTATACCTATACACCGCTAACTTTCTCCTGCGCCGCTACCGATGCGTTGCCGTTTTTATCTTTCCTCTTTCACTAGTCCCCGTCACTGTTGCTAGAACCCACACTACGGCGAGCAGACGAACGTTTTACACACCGCTGCTCAGCTGCTCGGTCTTACTTGCCCGCAGGCGCACTCACGTCCCCAAATTATAGGGCGAGAGCCAACAATAAGTATCTGCGACAGCGCCCCCGGAAAACTTTTTACTCGCGCGCGTGCTGTGTCTTTCGTGTCTGTGTGTATGTACTCTAACCTACTTACTTAACTACCTACCTCCTTACGTACCGTCGGTTATTTACTCCGGCTTTTCGGTAGATCGGCATCTATTGCACGCCATTGTTCCTGTAGTAGTTTGAATGGCTGTACCGCGGTTGTTGGGGGAAGGGGTAGGTATACGCGACAACCTCGAAATGTCGTTTACGAATTTTGAGTGCACGCATACACCGAAGTTGCGTTTTCTTTTTTCTTTATAACAGCTCGAGAGGGAGTCTAGAATGACGGCTACGGCGATTAGGGTGGGGGGAAAAACTTTGAAAAAAAAATTTTCTAAAGTTATAAATGTGTAAAAATAATATTTAGAAAATATTTTAAACGAAATAGTTAAAAATACAAAGACAAAATTTTGAAATTATTATGCAAGGAAAGTAAAATAAACCAAAATTAAATATTTGGATTGAAAACTTATTGGAAAAAAATAACCTAGAAGCGTTATTATTTTGAATAATTTATAATATAAAATAAAAGAAACTAAAGTTTAGTATACCGAAAATGGTATTTCCATGTGTAAATATATACGATAAGTAATATAATAGAAAGAAAAATATTTTGAAAGTGAAATATTCTTTACAATTTTTCGGCATTTATAATTTCTAAAATATTCCTTTTCGGTATTTAATTTTTATGGTTTCCACATTTTTGGAAAATTTAATTTGTTAATATTTTTTCGGCATTTATAGTTTCTAAAATATTCTTTTTCGGTATTTCGTTTTTATAGTTTCCACTTTTTTGGAAAATTTAATTTCTGTTAATATTTTTTATTCTGAATCATTTTTTAAATAATTTTAATTTCGAAAGTTTTATATTTCATATTTATTTATTTCTGAATTTTACACTTTCGGAATTAAAATTTTTTAATCTTAAGAAAAAAAAGATTGAAAATAATAATTTCACAAGGATTTTTTTAAGCAGATGAAAACCATAAACTGTAACAGTTGTAGTAAGTATGAGGATGTAATATTTAAAATTTTTATTTTCACGCTGCCTTCTGAATAATTTTGCACATTTTGCATAGGGTAAGTGAAGGTAATACTGCGGTGCAGGTATTATTTACGTTATTTTAATTTCTGTAAAAACTTCATAAACTTAACTACGAATTTGATCCAAAAAATTCGTATTGTATATTTATCATTTTATTCTTATTATTATTAGCATATAATTAAGAATATTTGCTTATTTGCTTATTTATGTGAATTTGAATTTTGAGACCTCGATTTTTAGCGAAAAAATATGAGAAATCTTCGTATATACTTGAAACAAAAATGTCTATTTTTTGACACTATTAAAACAAAATACTATAAATAATTTTTATACGTAAAATTACATTCATTTTTCAAAAACCAGCATGAAATTACTTTATTATAATATTTTTTAAGTAAATTTTTAATGACGCAGCATTATCAGCATTATTTTATGCGAATGTTGGAATACTGTGATAGACTAGGAGAAATACCTAACCTCCAAATCAGGGGTTCATGCATGTTTTCTCGAACCGAGGTTTGTATTAAATGATTATATCAATAAATTTAATTAATTGTATGTAGATTTTTGTTATTTAGCCAACAGCTGCTTTCTATTTGAAGTTTATTTATGCATTGCGGTCCGCAATAATACCTTCGCAGTAATACCTTTGGTCGCACTAATAGTTGCGCAGTAATAACTTCAATTCGCAATAAATATCAGCCATCATCACACCCGTTAATTTTTTGTATTAAATTTAGACACATTTTTTCAAGATTCGCAAATTTTTTTATTACATCTTTAATACATTTTAAACGATTTGAAAAAGAAAGATTTTGGTTTAATCGTATTAAAGTTATTTTATTCTTCAGTTAAAGTACACCTTTCTCGAAAAATCGCAGTAATAAGGTATTAACCTATTTGTAGCCCTTCCTCTATCTGAAAAAGATAAATTTCCGACATTTTTCACAATTGCAAACTTCTTCCTCGAAACATGGGGTTTCAGAACCCTTTTTTGGTTATGAACAGCATCCAGTGCATACGTGCGCAGGTACATCAGTGTACTGGTATCTTAGTTTATCCGCCCATTGTTGCACAAAAGTTTCGTATATCAGTACGAAAAATTAATTACTAAATAAATATAAATTTCGCGTTGTGTTTTATAGGTGGTTACTTCTGCTTCAAGATGAATTTTGAGTCTTTAAGGTGGCTCGAGCGGTCTAGTAGACCTAAAACGATGAACATTTTTTACAAAAATTCATTTACACATTCCAATCTGATAACTGATATAACAGGAAAAAGGGTTCTTAGCATAACGGAAAAAATTTTTGTTGAAAAATTTTCAATGTTGCAAAAGTAGATATCTCCAATTAAAAAAAAGTTCAACTATTAATGTGAATCTTTTTTGTTTTTCATTCAATTTTAATTTGCAGGGTCTCATTTCCTTGTTCAATTTCAGGGGGATTCAACGATATCAAAATTGGAAAATTTTCAAAACCTGCAAAGTTACATGCAATTGTTTGTAGACTTTTCACTGACTTTTATAAACAATTGTATGTAACTTTGCAGGTTTTGAAAATTTTCCAATTTTGATATCGTTGAATCCCACTGAAATTGAACAAGGAAATGAGACCCTGCAAATTAAAATTGAATGAAAAACAAAAAAGATTCACATTAATAGTTGAACTTTTTTTTAATTGGAGATATCTACTTTTGCAACATTGAAAATTTTTCAACAAAAATTTTTTCCGTTATGCTAAGAACCCTTTTTCCTGTTATATCAGTTATCAGATTGGAATGTGTAAATGGATTTTTGTAAAAAATGTTCATCGTTTTAGGTCTACTAGACCGCTTGAGCCACCTTAATTCTCAAATATTTGTGAGATGTTTACTAAGTATATTTAACTGTGAGAAAAATAGTCGTTGATTAATTTTCCATTTAAAAAGAATGATCCAGTTACTCTCTAAATGTAAAAGAGTGAAAATTCACTACATCAATAGTTAAAACTCGCACACTTACGAAATAGTGAATGTCCACTCCGAAATAGACAAATCTACTAATTTAGTAGTGTACCTATATTAAATTTTTTAAAATAGCAAAATTTAACTATTTAAAAAAAGTTAATATACACTACTAAAATAGTAGATTTGACTATTTCGGAGTGCATATTCATTATTTCGTAAGTGTACGAGTTTTAACTATTGAGGTAGTGAATTTTCACTTTTACATTTAGAGAGTAAAGATTGATTTGAACGTTAAAACTTTTTTACGTTGTTTTGATAATCGTAATTTCTAAATGACGACTCCATGTGTAAGCTTGAAATTTATAGACTATTTTGTTTGCGATATAGGCAATATATGTGTAAAATTTGATCCAGATTATATGGTTACACTTTGAGATATATGATATTTAAAATTATGGTGTTTCTGAAAATGACTTTTTTGTTGCACAATAACTAAAGTAGAATTATTTTAATTTCTTTGAAATTTTGTAGAGATGTACAGTTTGTATATTATTTATTATACGAGTTGTTATGGTAATAAAAGAATTCTTTTATGAATTTCAGAGACATTTTAGGTTAAAACTGTTTTAGCCCTCTTTTCAAGTCGTAATTTTTCGGGATCGGCTTTATGTATATGTTACTAGAAAATGGAAATGACACGCGATTCGCACGCGTGTTGTTTACTTGCTTTTTCTAATTTAATAAGTTATTATGTCTGTATGATCATTTTTCCCACAGTCTTACAGCAAGTTTTCATTATCAAAGCAGATAAGATGAAAATAAACAATTTATTAAAATAATACAGAAAGAACTAATTATTTTGAAATATTTTCGAATACTTGTTTTTCAGAGAATATTTGAGAAATCGACTCAAAATTTTAACCACTTATTACACTTATTAAAAAATATATTTGGTTAAAATTTCAATAAATTTTTTTTTGTTTTTGAGAAAAAAATTCTTTTATAAAAAAGAATAAAAAAAGGAATTGATAAATTAGTTTGAGGAAGCTAGGTGCCAATGAATTGGTAGCGGTTTTTAATAAGGAGAATCTATTTATAATATAATCTCATACAGTTTTATTTATTAAATAATTTTACAAGATGTTCATTAACTCAAGACTAGTTAATAATAATCGAAGATGTCACTTCCTCCACAAGATTGATTTCCTGAAAGATAAAAAAAATTAGTACTCACATATGTAAATGTTACTTTAAAAGAGAAAATTGAAACTCTTTACAAAAATGTCATCTTATTTAAGGGGATGTGCAATCCTAATTTCAATATTTTTTTAAATCAACATTCAAACATTTATTTGGAAAAAGACGGCTGTCAAGCGCTCCGTACACGCAAACACTATATGCAGATTTTTTTCTGGATAATTCTATTGATATTTGCGTGAGTTATGCTCGTTTGAAAAGTAGGTCAATTGTAGATTCCTACTTACCGACAGTACGGTTTTTATTTAATTAAATAAATTCTCATCATTTTTTTGGAAAAAGACGTCTGTCAAGCGCTCCGTACATGCAAACACTATATGCAGATTTTTTTCTGGATAATTCTATTGATATTTGCGTGAGTTATGCTCGTTTGAAAAATAACGTCGGTACTCACATCCCCTTAAATTTATGTTATATAGTTTTGCATATAGAATCCACGTAAAATAGTAGTTTATGAAACTAGAGCACGAAGGATTACGTCATGCATTAGTAGTGATCGCGGCACACGAGTTGTATACAATATTATTTTTTGTTACTGTGTAACTTGATAATTCATTCATGAAATCGCTCTTCACGTATTAATGTTACAAACACGTCAGTAACAACAAATATTATTTTTAAAATTAAGAACTGACCATTATAAAAAAAAACATTTAACATTTTCAGTGCTATTACATTTAATTGTCACCATACTTAATTCTCGCGAAGTATTCTTACAACCTGGCGGAGTAATGGGCAATACTTTGGCGTGGTAGCAGAACTGAACGTCCACTGATCGTAAAAATGAAGAGGTGCTAACGTGGTTAACACATTTACAGATGCGTGCCGCAAAACCTATGCAGTGCGGGTATCCTCTTTCTCATTTTGAACAATATTTAAGTCTGTTGAATGTGACATTGATACCTTATACCTTCTTGAAAATCGGGTGGCGTTGCTAATGCAATTAGCCATTAGTTTTACTGTGTTCGACATGCTGAGTTTGAATTAAATGACTCTCATTTAATATTCTACGCTTCAATAGTATATTGTGTGCCTAGGGTGTGAAGTAGGCCTTCTTAGACCGAGTGTGAAATTTGCAGAACAGGGGGAAGCTGAGCTAGCACGAGCCGAAGGCGAGTGGATTTGGCGAAACTAAAATGAGCACTGGAAACACACGAGATCAAAGAACCCACTAGCCCTAGGTGCACGCTATATTTTTTGTGACGCATATATTGCTTTTCTGTTTTACGCAGTTTTAGAGTAGCGGGCACCGCGGTTAAAAAAAAGAGTATATGTAACACGAGCGCTAGGTGATGCCCACTTCGCGCCCTTGTTGTGGTAATGTACTATTTTTTACCTAGGGCGCAAATTTATCGTTTTAGGATGAAAATTAGGCACTTTGCGCCCGCTAAATAGGCATTAAAAATCCAATTTTGCTCTCGGAGCTAATTAACTTTTTTACAATTGTAATTGTAATCTTGTTTGTTTTTTACTGTAGAAAAATATGACATTTTGGCAGTACTGATTTTTTATTAATTTTTATCTTTCATAACTCTACGGCTTTTATATATTCCAAATATGGCATAAGTTTTTCTGCAAATTAAATATTGCTCTTATTGTTCAATGTTCTTACAAGGTTATGATAGTATTGTAATAATATTTGTAGGAAAAGGAAAGAAGCTTTTAATCGATAAATTATGTTTATGTATTTTTTATTTAAATAATTATATGTAGTACAAATTGCACGTCAACTTGTACTAAATATAATTATTTAAAAAAAAAATGCATAAACATAATTTGTCGATGGTAAGAGCAGTGAACAATAAGAGCAACATTTAATTTGCAGAAAAACTTACGTCATATTTGGGATGTTCAAAAGCCGTAAAGCTATGAAGGATTAAAAAAATTATTAAAATATCAGTACTGCTAAAATAATGAGAAAAAGAACAGTATTCTAGTCTACAGCGTGACTCCAAAATCATGATAGGAATTAGTAAAGCTAAATTATTTAGTATCAACAATGTGAGACTCAATTATAATTAGGGTAAGTGTGCCAGTTACTGTGCCCTCACTAGTTGCTACATTTTTGCACGCTTTCAAATGTTCAATAACTGAAATGTTCAATAAATGAATTGTCGTCTACTTAGGGGACACAATAACTGACACACTTACTCTAGATTTGATAATATTTAAAAAAAGTACGTTGAAGTGACATTCAATAAGCCAACCGCTTCAATCCTGCGTCTAACTTGCTTCAGGAGAACAGTCAAGCCTATGGAATATCGCATGGTAATTTTTACAAATGTAATTATATTTACAGGCGTTCACCAACAAGCCGATTGCTCAATTAAATCAAAGTACAACAATCCAGGCAACGATGTGACGACAAAAGCATGTCTCATCTAATAAGTGCGAACATAATTACTCAATCACGGAGAGAAATAAATCAGTAAATCAGTAAAAATTACCAAACTGTCAAGTAACCCGGAGTCAGACCTAAAAACCCAAAATTTTTACCAAAGTTTTTGGCACTTTTTACTAAAACTTTTGTAAATTTTACAAAAAGTTTAGGAACAATTGCCAAAAAGTTTGGTAAAAATTTTGGGTTTTTAGATCTGACTCCGGGTTACTTGACACTTTGGTAATTTTTACTCATTTCTTTCTCTCTGTATATCTAGAATGTAAGACCTAATTATATTCCAAAATATTAAAAAAAAAAAAAAATTACGTTGCAGCGATGTCAAACAAGCCAACCACTTCTATCCTGTGCTAATTTGCTTTAGGAGAGCAGTCAAGGCTATAGAATGCGACATACTAACTTTTACAAAAGTAATTATGTTTACAGGCGCTCACCAACAAGCCGATCGCTCATTCTAACAAAGAAGAGCAATCCAGGCTACTATGCAATGCCAAAAACATATGCCTAGGAAGTAGTAGCAGAATTATCACGTATCAATATCACGAATGTGAGACAAAATGATGGGATCTTTTGGAAACATTGAAAAGGCACGCCGCAGTAATGTCCAACAAGCCAACTGCTTCTATCCTGGGTCTGATTTGCTTTAGGAGAGCAGTCAAGGCTATGGAACGCCACGTTGTAATTTTTACAAAAGTAATTACATTTGCAGGCATTCACCGACAAGCCGATCGCTTAATTCAAACAAAGAACAGCGATCCAGGCTACGATGCGACGCCAAAAGCATGTGGTTAGGGCGCAGTAGTATAATTATTGAGGATCAAAAATATAAGAGCTAATTATAGCTTGTTTTAGAAATACTGAAAAGGTACGTGGCAGCAATGTCCAACAAGCCAACCGCTTCTATCCTGGGTCTAATTTGCTTTAGGAGAGCAGTCAAGGCTATGGAATGCCACATGATAATTTTTACAATAGCAAATTATATTTACAGGCACTCACCGACAAGCCGATCGCTTAATTCAAACTAAGGGCATCAATCTAGGCTACGGTGCGACGCCCAAAACATGTATCTACAAAGTGGAATCATAATTCTCAAAAACAAAATCTAATTATATCACTGTCAGAAAACTTCCAAATATATAGGTATACAATGTGCACATTTGGAAACGCAAAATGTAAACACAATACATCTATATAAATGAAAGTTTTCTAATAATATAGTAAAATATTGTTAACAGCAGCAAATGGTAGACTTTCTTGTATTTTTGACGTATCTGCAGCTTATGGCCAATTCTCTACCAGGGGAATAGGTATTTTTTTAATCAATTATTTTTTATAACAAAACACATTTTAATTCTTTATTTCTTTCAACGTTTCGGACATTTAAATATGTTCCTCTTCAGGAATCTAATGACAATTCAATATATTTGATAAACCACAATAATTATAACAATTTAAAAAAATTTTAAATAATGTATTTATTTGTAAGTTTGTATATTATTTTTAATTTTTTTAAATTTTTATAATTATTGTGGTTTAACAAATATATTGAATTGTCATTAGATTCCTGAAGGGACATATTTAAATGTTTAAAACGTTGAAAGAAATAAAGGATTAAAGGTGTTTTGTTATCAAAATTAATTGATTAAAAAAATACCTATTCCCCTGGTAGAGAATTGGCCATACGCTGCAGACACGTCAAAAGAATATAGTAAAAGTATAGTAACAGTATTTACGAGCTCATACCGACAAGCCGACCGCTCATTTCATCTAAGAGCAATCTAGACTACGGTATAACGCTACGTAATAGATCATGAAAGATAGTTGTAGAAAGTTTACTATTTTGTATCGGATAAAATTGGCAATTGAAGCCAGCACTCTAAAACGTCCCTCCACAAGCCGGCCACTTCTATCCACAGTCTAAAGAAAACTGAGGAGAGCAGTCAAGGCTATGACAGATTAACAGATTCCACAGGACAAACCGACCGCTACAATCCTTTGTCCAAGGACAAATGAGGAGAGCAGTCAAGACTACAGTGGAACCCGGAATAACTGTCATTCGGAGATGGTAATAGAGTCCTCCATTTGTGACGATAAAAATACAAAACAAATTTGTGACCTTATGCCTTCAATAATAACAAGGAAAAGGGAAACGGCAAAGCATAACCTACATGCCGAGCATTTCATTCTTCCAACAAAATTGGGTGAGGAGTCTAATCAAGGATATAAGATCATGCTACATAACAGATACTAGAAGATTATAGTAAAAACACTACATTTTTTAATCGGATAAATTTGGCAATTCAAGCCAGCACTCTAAAACGCCCCTCCACAAGCCGTCCACTTCTATCCACAGTCTAAAGAAAACTCAGGAGAGCAGTCAAGGCTATGACTGACAAGTAACCCTATGGAAGTGTCACTCACCGATTTTCCTGAGCCTTTGCACACGGTTTTTATACCGAAAAATATGAGACACCTTTATGTTTTTAGGTGCCCATAAAGAGTTTTAAGGTTGTGGATAGCCAATTGTGAATTTGTATATACAAGGCAGGCCTATTAAATCTATTCACGCAAATTGCTTCAAAGGCATGGTTCAAAGGTGAAATCTGCCTTTCACCAAAGTTGAACGGTTCAAGAAGGACAATCTGAAAATGATCTGCAATTTGACCGAAAAACAATTTTCAAGGATATTTGAAGATCAAAATCTGACATTTTAAATAGGATCCCCTTTTTTATTATAATGACCTTATAAGATCATTGAATGGTCACTATCATTCTTTCTATTGTAGTCTACTGGAACTCGACCTCTAAAAAGGTTTTATGATTTGAAGAATGAAAAGTAAAAATGACTTTCAACTTAACGTTGAAGACGATTTTCGCCTTCTTTAAATGATGCATCTTTTCTAGAGGTCGATTTTCACTAGATTTCCAATAAAAAGGATTTTATTGACCATTACATGATCTTATAAGGTTACTTCGACCTAATACAAAAAAAAATGCTATATGTATGTAAAATTTCCCATTTTTTACAATTCCTAGGTCAAAAATAGTAGTGCACATGTTAGAGAATAAAAAAGAGAGATGGTAGTACCGTAAAGTGAAAACAAGAAATAAAAAAAAATAGTTTTAGGCGCATTTTGATAAATAAAATAATAATAATTTTTTAATTTTCTTTACATTAAATAAAAAAAATAATAACTTTTTATTTTCTCTACAGTAATATTAATGTACCTATGGTAACTAAAAACTTATTAGTATTGTTCCTGAAATGAATATCAGAGATTGAAAAAAGTTATGAGAATAAAAATATAAAAACTATGAGTTATCTAATTTATAGTATAATTTATTTATAATTAATATGTATTTTTATTATTTACAATAATGCGGATTACTTCTATTGCTTGGGTCAAAGAAATGATCGATACATAGAGCTTTAGTACACCAAGCGCACCTAATAATAGCAATACTACTGCATAGTTGACAAGATTCATCGCAATTTTTAAAACAGTAATCTACTGGAGTTTCAAAATGTGGCGGGTTTTCTACATATCCACTTTTATTCCAAGCATACTGAAACATATTAACGAATCTAGGTGAAGAAAATTGATTATGAATGAGAGATTGAAGTTTCAGTATGTTATTTCGCAAATGTAAATTAATATCATAACTATTTAAAATAATTAAATCTGAAAAACACCTCAAAAAATTTTTCCATGGTCTAAAGGTGTATACATCGAGTGGTTGTATCATTCCTGTTGTATCAGCCGGAATTGTCAATATTTTCACTTGCTTATTACAAACAATTACATCTTGAAATTTTTTTTCAGTTTGTCCTGACCAAGAATCTAAACACAAAACAGAAGTTTCTCCAACATTAGGTAGAAAAGCTTCTTCATACCATTTAATTATTAAGTTTGAAGTTAATTTTCCAGATATTGAAGCAAACACAATAATATTTTCTGCTTTGTATAAATTTTTTTCTACCAATGGTTCGAAATAACCGTTTTTTTCTTGTGTTACTATAAGTAAAGGGGATTTTAAAACTCCACTTGCAGATACAAAAGGTTGAGTCGTGTAACTATGAGTAAGCGAATTTAAAGATTGCGCCAATGATTCAATTTTCAAAGTTCCCTTGAAAGACAATGTACGCCCTGCACGCATTTCCAGATTAAAACCCGACTGATCAGTATTATATAGATTATCTCTTCCTATTTGTGAAATTTCAAATTTAACTTTATCCGTGAATCGCGAAGTCTCTTCAGATAATGCTACTTTATTTTTCAAACTAGATGTAGTGACGAATTTATTAATTTTCCTTGATACAATTCGATGCTGCTGTTTAAATTTATAAATCCACTTTGAAGATGCTGTAAATAATTCATTTGATAGACCAACATCATCTCTAGATTTAATAGCCCATCTCTTTATATCTAAATCATGAACTGGTAGAGATTTTTCTCGCGCATTTTGAAATTGTTCTAGGACATATTCAGAAATTTTCAGTAACTTGTCAAGTCTAGTTCCTCCTTGAGAAATTTGTTTCTCCCATCTATATAATGTCTTAACATTATTGACTTTTCTAAACCTATGTTTAACTGTAGTTAGTTTAAGACGTCCTTTACTTCCATTAGATCTATTGGTACCAAAACTTTTTTGCTACTTTCTAAATTATTTATTACATTATAATCATCTTCAAATTCTTCTTCTATAGCACAAGCATCAGAAATGACACTTTCTTCATCAAAATTTAACGTATCATATGTTTCTATAAATAAATTATCATTTATTGCATCTTTAATTAAAGTTTCAAGCTCTAACGAAAACTGTTTTTCTTCTTTAGTAATAATTGATTGAATGTCAAATCGAGAATCATTGAAAGCTTTTCCTAATAGCGTTAAAACATTCTTAGGATTGATCATTATTGTGCAAAATATACACTTGTATCTGAAATAAATAATTTTTTTTTACACTCCGTGCGCAAAGTTCGATTTCGCACACGCTCTAATAAAAAAAGATGCCCTAGATTAAGCTTGTCACACGTCGTGTCAAAAAATAATGTTTGATACACGATTATTAATGAAATCATTTTGAAAATGAAGCTTATGACGGCCGTGATGTTATTAAATGTAAAAATGTATAAGACGTTAATGATTTATAACAGTAAATTCATTTTATTTGCGCAACGTTTTGATCTTATTAATGATGATCCTTTTTAAGTAAATAAATTTGTTCGTGAAGAATATTTTTTTTAAATTAAGATATTTACCTTTAGATAAAATTTGATGAAACTTTAATTATTAAACATAGTTATTTTTAAATATTCGGAAAATATTGATACAATATTGGTACAATATCGATACAATATCGATATAGAATATCTATATTTTTCTTATTTATAAAAATTTACGTTATTATAATTTTTTCTCGAAGTATTTAATAGAATGACTTTCACCTTAAACTTAAAATTGAATGCTAATAATTCTAAATTTTCTTTGTTTTATGATTTTACTATGCAAAAATTATATTTATTAAAACTATGCAATTTTTAGTTCCCTTAAATCATTCATATATTTATTTAGCAATAAAAGTAAATAAATAATGAAATGAGATATGTAATAAATATAATAAAAAGCTTTTATTCACCTTTCTCGTCTATTACAAAATTTTGTTGAATAACTTTGATAAACTTCTTTAACAAATTGTCAAATTATCACTGTTTCTATATTCCACATAATTGCACCACTATAGCTTTTATTGAAAAAATCATGTAAACTCAATTGAAGTAACTGCTTTCGATTTTATCTAAATAACTATTAATTGCTCTATTTTTTATTAATGCATAGGGGAGATCGAGGCAAGTTGGCATATGGGTAGGTTGGCCCAATGCTAATATCTCGTGATTGGAGTAACAGAGGTCAAAACCTGTCAAACTGTCGATGTTAGTCATGTACATTGGAACGAGGAATATTCGTTTTATTTTTCAGTCGGAAGTTTGAAAATTTTCTCATATACAGGAGTAAATTTTATATTCCAGAAAATTTCCAGTGATTCTTGAAAAGATTATGATTATCTATTTTTAAACGTAATTTAGGTTATAATGATTAATTATTTAATAATGTTAGCACTTTGTATTATTTTCATATTTAAATTTTCAATATTATTAGCATAATTTTTAAATTAAAATGTACCCGTGTTACAAAAAAAATAAATAAAGAAAATGTAGAAAGTGGTCTAACTATAGCACCGGTCTCTCCCACATTCAAAAGCTTAGGAATAAAAAAAAAATCAAATGTGGTATTGTTTTTATTTTATTATTCAACAAAAATTTTGCAATACTAAATGAACTTCTTTTTATTGAAAGTGAATTATTTGTTTGGTAAAGAAATTAAAGAAAACTAAAAAATATGTGCAAATACGAGTAGGGCAACAATCGTCTATATTACGTTATAAATTTATAATATACGATTCAGGAATAATAGATTTTACTAAACTTAGAATGCAATTATTTAATCTAAAAAAAATATTAATTGCAATAGTAGTAATAATTCGTTATTGAATCGAATGCTCAACTGCAAAACATTGGAATAAGAAAAATATTCACTTATTATATCTTTCTAGTACTAATCAAATAAAGTAGTACATCACGTAATAATTATTACCATTATTATCTTTTCATTATCATTACTATAAACACAAACATCTGGTGATGAGAACAATAGTTTATAGAATCTGCCTTTGCTTCTCTTACCAATAATAATACATTGAAAATGATCTTTTCTTCAACTGTTTTAGTTATGAATTAAATTCAAGAAACAACTTTTTTTGATGTGTATTTGTTTATAACAATTATGAACAATTATGGATTAATAAAAGTCCTATTCGATTTATAATTTAAGTCTTTTATACTACCTAACAATGCAAAAAATTTCAGGATTTTATATAAAAAAAGAAAAAAAGAAAAAAAAAAGGTGCTAATATATTGGCTCCTGTGACTGCAAGGGTAACCATGTACCTAAAATAGATTTTATGGGGCGCATATCAGTCTAAAATCATTAATATTATCCAAAATTTACGTGTCATATTCAATTTGGTAGAATAGACAAAATAACTTGAAGATGTTTATTATTATTGGGCTATATGGTATATGAGTAAATCGGATTTACTAAATTCATAATTTTGTGACCCTTTTCAAGTTACAAAATTTCTTTTCCGAGCACACCTATGAGACACGTTTTTTGGCACATTACACATTATATTATAAGAAGAAATTATGGGTGCATCTATTTTTTTGCTGCATTTCATTTTTCTTATGGGAATTTAACATGGGAAAAATGGACGAAAAGTGCGGTCCTTGTTGATTAACCAATAACAAGCTATGAAAGTGGCCAACAAACATTCCACAAAAAACGATTACAGTAAAAAAAGAGCTTTAGTTTGAGATGAGAATCGTTAAAATCGGTCAATTCGGCGCCAAGTTACGTGCATTTGAAAATCGCTAAAAATAATCAAAAATCATTGAATTACGTGGATTCGGGAAAAATCGCTCATTTTCCTCAGCAAAATATGGATTTCACCCAAAAGTTTTCGATTGGACAACGTTTTTTCCTTATAATATAAGGTGTAATGTGCCAGAAAAAACATGTCTCATAGGTGTGCTAAAAATAAAAATTTTTTTGGAACACGAAAAGGGTTACGAAATTATGGATTTTTCTGATGATATATTCTCATTTCACGTATAAAAATTCACGATTGGTGATTTACGACTTTAAAACTCTTTATTGGCAGCTAAAAAAATTTACGTGTCTCATATTTTTCGATATAGAAGCCGTATGCAAAGTCTCAGGTAAATCGGTGAGTGACACTTCCGTAGGGTTACTTGTGAGTAACAGATTCCACAGGACAAGCCGGCCGCTACAATCCTTTGTCCAAGGACAAATAAGGAGAGCAGTCAAGGCTACAGTGGAACCCAGAATAATTGTCATTCGGAGATGGTAATAGAGGTCTTTATTTACGACGAAAAAGAAATGTGTGAAATTATGCTATAAATAATAGCATGAGAAAGGTAAACTGCAGAGCTTAATCTACAATCCTAACCTTTCAATCTTTCGGCAAAAAGAAGAGAGGTGTCTAATCAAGGTTACACAATAATGCTACGTAATAGATACTAGAAGATTGTAGTAGAAACACTACATTTTTGCATCGGATAAAATTGGCAATTGAAGCCATCACTCTAAAACGTCCCTCCACAAGCCGGCCACGTCTATCCACAGTCTAAAGAAAACTGAGGAGAGCAGTCAAGGCTATGGACTGAGTACCAGATTCCACAGGGCAAGCCGGCCGCTAAAATACTTTGTCCAAGGACAAATGAGGAGAGCAGTCAAGGCTACAGTGGAACCCAGCATAATTGTCATTCGGAGATGGTAATAGAGACTTTATTTACGACGAAAAAGAAATGTGTGAAATTATGCTATAAATAGTAGCATGAAAAAGGTAAACTGCAGAGTTTAATCTACAATCCGAACGTTCCAATCTTTCGGCAAAAAGAAGAGGTGTCTAATCACGGCTACACAATAATGCTACGTAATAGATACTAGAAGATTGTAGTAGAAGCACTACATTTTTGCATCGGATAAAAGTGGCAATTGAAGCCAGCACTCTAAAACGTCCCTCCACAAGCCGGCCGCTTCAATCCAGTCTAAAGAAAACTGAGGAGAGCAGTCAAGGCTATGACAGAATAACAGATTCCACAGGACCAGCCGGCCGCTACAATCCTTTGTCCGAGGACAAATGAGGAGAGCAGTCAAGGCTACAGTGGAACCCAGAATAATTGTCATTCGGAGATGGTAATAGAGGCCTTTATTTACGACGAAAGAGAAATGTGTGAAATTATGCTATAAATAGTAGCATGAAAAAGGTAAACTGCAGAGCTTAATGTACAATCCTAACGTTTCAATCTTTCGGCAAAAAGAAGAGGTATCTAATCAAGGCTACACAATAATGATACGTAATAGATACTAGAAGATTGTAGTAGAAACACTACATTTTTGCATCGGATAAAAGTGGCAATTGAAGCCAGCACTCTAAAACATCCCTCCACAAGCCGGCCGCTTCAATCCAGTCTAAAGAAAACTGAGGAGAGCAGTCAAGGCTATGACAGAATAACAGATTCCACAAGGCAAGCCGGCCACTACAATCCTTTGTCCAAGGACAAATGAGGAGAGCAGTCAAGGCTACAGTGGAACCCAGAATAATTGTCATTCGGAGATGGTAATATAGGTCTTTATTTACGACGAAAAAGAAATGTGTGGAATTATGCTGTAAATAATATCATAAGAAAGGTAAACGGCAGGGCTTAATCTACAATCCTAACGTTTCAATCTTTCGGCAAAAAGAAGAGGTGTCTAATCAAAGCTATACAATAATGCTACGTAATAGATACTAGACGATTATAGTAAAACACTA
Organism: Torymus aiolomorphi; assembly: GCA_036365515.1. Classification (NCBI taxonomy): domain Eukaryota; kingdom Metazoa; phylum Arthropoda; class Insecta; order Hymenoptera; family Torymidae; genus Torymus; species Torymus aiolomorphi. The sequence goes on from CM070875.1 coordinate 182,530,327, forward strand.
CATTTTTGCATCGGATAAATCTGGCAATTGAAGACAGCACTCTAAAATGTCCCTCCACAAGCCGGCCACTTCAATCCACAGTCTAAAGAAAACTGAGGAGAGCAGTCAAGGCTATGACTGAGTAACAGATTCCACAGGGCAAGCCGGCCGCTACAATCCTTTGCCCAAGGACAAATGAAGAGAGCAGTCAAAGCTACAGTGGAACCCAGAATAATTGTCATTCGGAGATGGTAATAGAGGTCTTTCTTTACGACGAAAAAGAAATGTGTGAAAGTATGCTGTAAATAATAGCAAGGGTAAACTGCAAAGCATACTCTACAAGCCAAACGTTTAAATTTTTCGCCAAAAACAAGAGAGCTGTTTAATCAAGGCTACACAATAATGTTATGTAACAGATACTAGAAGACTTAACAAGGAATTAAAGCCAGAACTGTAAAACACCACTCCACAAGCCGGTCACTTC